>CM062816.1:634125351-634725351 GCA_031772625.1 Pinus tabuliformis
TTGAAGAAGTATGGGCATGGAAGATTCGAAAACCAGTATGTACCCCCATGGTTACAGGATGCTTTCTTAGTGCGAATGATGAATCAGCAGAGTTCATCAACCAACCTACAGATCTATGATTGGAAGTCACTTTATTTAACAGGTACCCGACCAGACATCCTGCATGCAGTGGGAATAGTTGGAAGATTTCAGGCCAATCCTAAGGAAACTCATCTTCAGGCAGTTAAGAGAATCTTCAAATATCTTCAAGGTACTCAAAACTATGGCTTATGGTATCCTAGAAACACAAATCTCACGCTCCATGCTTACACAGATGCAGATTGGGCCGGAAGTGTGGATGACAAGAAGAGCACAAGTGGTGGTGCTTTCTTTATGGGTTCCAGACTAGTATCATGGTTCAGCAAGAAACATAGTTCAATTGCCTTATCTACAGCTGAAGTAGAATATGTGGTTGCTACATCTTGTTGCACTCAACTTCTTTGGATGATGCAGACCTTGCAGGATTTTCAAATCACTTGTACTCCACCTATCTCCATCTTATGTGATAATACAAGTGCAATCAGCATTTCAAAGAACCCAGTCATGCATTCAAAAACCAAGCACATACTAATCAAGTATCATTTTCTCAGGGAACAAGTGCTTGAACAAAAGGTCAAGTTGGAATATGTTTCTTCTAAGGAACAAGTGGCTGATATATTTACCAAACCATTTCCCAGGGAGACTTTTGAATACCTCAGGCAAAAGTTGGGGGTTGTTGACGCATCATCCTGTTGTTAATTCTCAGATTGGTGCTTGTACGCGAGGTTCTTATGGGGTATACGCGTACAAGGTTCAGGGGGAGCATAATTCCTTGTTGGCATTATAGTATTACAGAAGGAGTAATATGTTGGTATATGAAATATAAATAAGGTGTGCACCATATTTGATTTCAGTAGGAGCGAACAGGGTGTTGTCTCAATATCCATGGCAATAAAGGTGCCAAGTTCAATTAACGGCACCAGTTGAAGGGAAAAACAGGGCGGTCTCTGTTTTATTCATAGCCAGAATAGCTCAACTTTCTGTCATAAAGAACATGGTGTCGCCAACTGCTGTGGAATAAAATGGTTGCCAGAAAACTCTGAAGTTGATGTCACTTTCAGAATCGGTTCATAATCAGGCGGAACAGGTCCTCAGGGGGAGAAATCAGGAGGAGCAAGCTCTCAGGGGGAGACATAGTCAGGAGAAGCAGATATCCGCCCTTTTCCCTTGATGTCAAAGGGGGAGAGTGCTTTTTGTGATTTTTGGTCGGTGTTGTTGCCATCAAGTCCAAAGGGGGAGATTGTTGGCATTATGGCATTATGGACATGTGTTGAACTTGATGGCAACCCTCTCACAGACGAACATTTCTCTTATATACATCTTGATGGGGACAAGAAGAGCCAAGAGGAGAGAAGAGGGGCCATTTACATATGTTTATCGGAACCATTGAGCCATTGGGAGCCTATCGGAGCAATAGAGGATCTTTCTCATATATGCTTATCGATATATGCTTATCGGGAGGTATCGGGCTTATTAAAACCCATATATGCATGCATTAATATTATCGGGAGGTGTTTGGGTGCTTAAAACCCATATATATATGTATTATATAATAAACAATAGCATTTCCCCCTTTCGGCAGATAAACATAGTTATATGTGTTAATACATATATATTGCCATATATGCGCATCGGGGGTTCGGGTATGTAACACCGTTGAAACCTTCGATTGCAAGTGGACCCGATGGCATATCAAATTTGGTTTATAGTAATATCGCTTCCGCATTTCGGCATATATGCGCGTCGAGGGTTCGGCTATGTGACTTCGTTGAAACCTCCGATTGCGAGCGGACCCGATGGCATATCAAATTTGGCTTATAATAATATCGCATCTGCAGTTCGGCATATATGTGCGTCGGGGGTTCGGCTATGTGACTTCGTTGAAACCTCTGATTGCGAGCAGACCCGATGATGGCATTAAACATGGTTTATAACAATATCGCATCCGCAGTGTATCGCAATACATAAAGGGTTTCCCACCCCAATCCTCCGATTGCGATAAGAGGGGGCGGACCCGATAGAGGGATTAAAGGCATCATATATTAATATCGCATCTGCGGTAGTCGCCCATTTTATAAAATCCTCCCTCATCTAATCGCCGATAGCGATAAGGAGCGGACCCGATATATTATTGATATGAGTGCATTCAATTAAAAGTCTGCCTCTTCGCCCGTTTGGACCGTTTTCATTGTTTTCCCGCTTAAGCTCTTTTCTTAAGAAATCGGTCAAAAATTGTTGCACCCCAGGTTTTCGGATCCTCTAGTTTCGATTCTTGGTATTATCAAAAGCGTGAATATATAAAGAAAAGGGGATCCTGTGGCAAAGAATCGATCACGAATGGAAGATCTCAAGGGAGAATTGATTATTTGATTGGCATTCTTGTGACCGGTAAAGGAGCAATTACTGAATCTGAATTAAGGAGAATGCGTGCAGAACAGAGAAAAGGATCGCAGGCTTAAAGTTCAGACATTTCTTCGAGAGAAATCACATTGCTTCGGGTGTATTGCAGTTCAGGTTTTGGGTGCGCATATTGGGTTTGTTTTGTGTCTAGCCTCCTGGTGCACTGTTATATGTATATCCTCTGCATTGTAAACAACCTCTGTTATTAATAGGTGACCAGATCGGATATTTGTTTATATTTTGATCTAGTGCTCGGGTGGCGCTTGGGTGATTTTGAAAGATCTAAGAATATATATGTTGATCTGATGCCTGGGTAATTCTGAAGATTTGTTTATACTTGATGACCATTCGATCTTCTTGGATCCAGTCTGAAAATTAATGAAACGTGGTCCTTGAACGAAGTAGGGGGTTGTAGCTCCCTTCTAGGAGAGACTGGAAAACGAGAGAGGGTTGTAGCTCTCTGCAGGTTGCAGCCTGCGTACTGGTAAAGGACTGCACCAGTACAAATTCATTGTAAAAGAAATTCTATTTGAAAGAAGATAAAGACATATTTCAGCAGGTGGTTTTCACCCACATTGGGTTTCCACCTTATATCTGGTGTTCCGTTGTGTGACAATCTATTTTTAATTGTTCTTGTTCATCATTTTATGGTACTGACATACAAGTTAATTATCAATTTCGGAAGAATAATTTAAATCATAAATCTGGATGGTTTATTGAAAAGAAAATAATAATACTGATTCACCCCCCCCCCTCTCAGTATTATTTCCAACAAAGACTGAGGTACAATTTCCCATACCCATAGGATGGAATTATCATTATATCATTGTCAATTAATTAAAGGTCCTGGTATGCATTTATTTGAGGCACACAAACCCTTCTTTTTACCCTATGAAATTCATGCAATTTGGAGTATTCTAGAACAATAGAAATATATATTTGAAAAATTAAAAATATTTAACTGTATTAATGTTCCTTATGAGTAAAAAAATACCCTCCAAGTAAAATCATTCAATTTGGCCTTAAAACAAAGGCTAGGCATGCATTTTTCTCCAGTCTGATTTATTCAAATTTTAAATTGTTTATTTTACTAGTTTACACATTTTTACATTGTTATATCTTTACTAACTAGGAGAGTAGTAATAGTTTTAATTTTCTTAGGGCTAGAAGTCTCTGTTGTAGATAATAATTGCAGTTTAAAACATTTTCACATTACATTAATCACCCCAATTATGTAGAAAGAACATTAGCAATATCAATGTAGCATAACAATCATGGGTCTATCATGATATCTATGTCATAGGGCTATGCATATCTCCTTCATATCTTTGTCATAATATTTTCTCATATCACAAACAAGATGGTCGAAAGAGGTCATTTTCATACCCAAGATGTAACAACAGCAACCCTCTTACTTACAAGTGGGTGGCTATTTTCTTACCCAAGCCCTCTAGTAGAGGATTGGGATTAAAAAAAAAGTGTTCTTTAGGTTCACTCTTCTTATCTCTCCTCCTACTAAGGGGATTCAGTTAACCAGGACTCACAATTGTAGTGTGTGTGTGTGTGTTTGTCTGTCTATATATTTATTACATGGCTCAAATCCCCTTTCAATATATATTTATGAATATACTCAAATATTCCTTGGTAGCTTAATACGTTATGTAGGCATAATATATGTTGTGTGCATTCCTCCAAAACATCCCACCATACATTAATTCTTGGCTAATGATAAATTTCCACTCTGCCTTCGTTGCACCACACTCTACTACCTTGCCACTTAAAATACATGCAAGTTCTAGGTGGATCCCCACTCGTTTGAATGGTGAAGATATCAAAATCAATTCTGACAGGGTAAAGTGCACAATGTTTATGAGGAGGTCACCCCTCAGAATGAGAAGTAACTGGAAACCAATGATCGCCAAATCAACGACCTATATTCATTCTGACAAGGTAAAGCCCAATTTCAAAACCTCCAAGAGCACCCCTTAGAATAGGTGGTTTCCAATTTCCCACAACTGCTAGTGGTATTGTTGACACATGTTAGCAGCACAAGTGGGGCCCATCCCTTTGGTCTCTAACCAATGTCAAATCACCATGTCATCCCAACACTTTAATACTATCACCTTTCCAACTGCTCCATCGCAGACCTCTAGGGTGGGTCCTTTAGGAAACATGGAGGTTATGGTTCATTCCCTCCATGTGTTACCACTCCCAGTTGAAACACATGCCTGCAGTGCCACATCATCCTAACACTCTTATCAACCACCACTTTTCACATTTAGGATGGGATCTCCATGACACATCATCCTGAGGTTTCCATCCTCTTGCACTATTATGAATTCTTCGGGATTCGTCCATCGGGCTAACTTGTGAGGTGGGTCTATTCCCAACCAATAGCATGCTTATTGATCCATGTATCTATCACTGTGGTCGGGCTTGTGTCATCCATCCATTTCTTACTACACTTCACAATCGATCTATAGGGAAAGATCTGTGGATTAAGCTATATCCTGACCCACCCCATGCCAATGTTTGTGTAGTTAGCTACGTGGAGACCACATGTCCTGACTAACGTCATCCCTCGCTCTACTATAAGTTATCCATTTAAAATTGTGCTTTTTTTTACTTTTGGGATGATCTATCGCACGAGCTCCACTTCCAGCCAATAAATATGCCCTCCACCTCCAAGATGTAGTCCTAGTTGGCCTAGCACCTTGTCATCCTTTTAGATAAACTTGACACGGGATAGAGTCAAAGTTGACCAGGTTAAACAATGATGGTTTTGGGGCACATGGTATTGTGCACCCATAGTATTCTTCACATGGTATTATATGTAATGGAGCTTATAAAAGGCTGGAAGGAATTCATTGTAATGTAGGCCTAGAGGTGAGCGGTGAAGACCCACTTGGTCGAATTAACCAGGGTTTTTGCCAATGCTAATGAGATGTCATTAGGTTGGTTTTTCCCCGAATTTGGGGTTTTCTCGGATAAACATGTGTGTTTATGTGTTTATGGTTGTTGCTGGTTAATTTTATATTTATTCCTTTTGGTAATTATTTATGTTATACAGTCAATTTTTTAACAGTTGGTATCAGAGCCAAATATTGGCTTCAAAAGGGACGCTTTTTTTGCCAAGGTTTTTATTGGCCTAGAGATCCTGAAATTGTAGTGGATTTGGTTTAGCCTTTGACCTTTCAGAATGGAAATCAATGGCATGCACGAGTATGGAAATGGGAGCTCCTTCGAGGCGTTGATCGATGAGAATGGTCATGCTAAAAGTACAAATCATGGCTGGACGACGGTGGTTTATCCAAAGCGACAAAGAAAGCAAGTTAAAGAGGCAAATTCTGTTGATTTTGACAAAGTGAAATCGAACGGAGACAGTAAATCGATTTTCCAGTCCTTGGAGTTGCATGGGGAAGAAAGGCGAAGGCGAGCCGAGGAGCAGAGGGCTACTGCGGCTAGTGCTCTGTTTGCCGATGAAAGTAACGATAAAATTGCCAAGTCTGATGAAGATAGCAAGGAAGAGGAGTACGAGGCTCGTGGCGCCTGCAAAAAAAAAAGTGCAACAGGGTTGAACATTTAACATTTCAGTGCCGGAATTTTCTAAGTGATAAAGAAGTGGATGCTCTACAGACGGTTAGGGAAAAGGAGAATAATAACAACAATAAATTCGGTGGTAAATATCGAGTGAAATTGCCCAAGGATGTCATTGTTCCGCTGGCCGGGGACAGTTCAGATCAAGATGAGGAAGAATCTGAATCTAATGTTACGGATAGTGATGAAGACTCTGAAATTGAGAGGATTATCGCTTTGAGGGCCGATTTGGTACTTGAGTGGAGGAAAATACTCAAGAGTGGTGCCCAAGGATAGCCATGTAGGAAATATGACGAGCCAAGAGAAACATCGAGTATGTGGCGAGAGGATGGAATAAGGGACAACAATTAAAAAAAAATTAATGAAGTCAAAATTATTGCATGTAAATGGGCATACTACAGTAAGACCTGGTAAGGCATGTGTACCCCTGGGTAATCACCAGTAAATTTTGGGCTAGAACTAGGTGATAGGGGGATGTCACATTAATAATATCCCATGTAAAAAACTTTGAGGGGGAAATGGCTAGAGTGAGAGGGGTTGTCTCACTTAGCAAGTTTTCCTGGAGTTAGTCGAGGAACCCCAATTCAAGTTTAAGGGGGGAATTTTTATGTAAACTTCACTTGGGATAGAGTCAAAGTTGACCACGTTAAACAGTGATGGTTTTGGGGCACATGGTATTGTGCACCCATAGTATTCTGCCCATGGTATTATATGTAATGGAGCTTATAAAATGCTAGAAGGACTTCATTGTAATGTAGGCCTGGAGGTAAGCGGTGAAGACTCACTTGGTTGGATTGGCCAGGGTCTTGGCCAATGCTAACGAGATGTTATTAGGTTGAGTTTTTCCCCGAATTTGGGGTTTTCCCGGATAAACATGTGTGTTTATGTGTTTATGGTTGTTTCTAGTTAATTTGATATTTATTCCTTTCGGTAATTATTTATGTTATACAGTCAATTTCTTAACACATCCATCCCATTTTTTTGTGTCACAAGAAAACCTTTAGAGCTTTGGTCACAGGGATGAGCTACCAGGTGGGTTCCATCCCAACCAATGGGAGTGCTCTCCTGCCTCTAAGTTGTGAACCTAGTTAGTTTGTGTTAGGTGTGGAGCCTGATTATCTTCTTTATTCAGAGGTATCACCACATTGGACCCCAGTTCATAATGGAGTGGAAACATCGCCCATAATATTTGTGCTGCAGGGGGAGAGGGGAATGATATTTAGGAACCCCCCTTGGTGAGGGATCGGGAGCAGCGCCCCCGAACCTAAAAATAGATGTAAAATTTCCTTGTAAAATGTTGTAATTTCATAGTCAATCTGGGTTGTTCACTAGGTGGAGATCTGATGCTAGAAGTTATGTTTAATTTAGGGTTTTTTGCCCTAGAAGGCAACCCCTCACTATATATGAGGTAATTGTATTGCATCTATGAAAATTTGTATTCTGTGTGAGAAAGAGAGAAGATATTGTGTGAGAGCGAAGAGCGAATTACATCGGATCTATTGTAGGTTGTATCTCTTCAGTTTGTTGGATAATATAAAAGGAAGATTGGTTATTTCTCTGTGGACGTAGCCCAAACTAGTGGAACCACGTATATTTGTGTCTCTCTTGTTTTATGTGTTTTTTTTGTTTATATTTCTACAATATTTTATGTGTTCCATTGCTCTATAACATATAATTTTCTAACAGTTTGGTGCCCGGTCATCCCTGCCATTTCGTGTGTGTTGCATATGAAAACTCCCAAGGTGTGGCCTTCGGGCCACATGATCTATTCATCACCCAATCGCAATAAAGAAGAATCTCAGCAGCCAATCCATGGTTGTCATGACTAGGGCTTCCATCAAACCTATTGGATAAGGTTATCCAAAAAATGATAAGACTAAGGCTTTGCCCAACCTTTCTGCTATGCACTCTATGCAGGACTTTGCCCTTTGGGCATGGATTCATCCGTGGATTGGTTGCAGTGGATTAGAAAACACCTAGACTTGCATAAGAATTCCATATTTGTCATACAAGTTTTCTAAATCACACAATGGTTTTATCCTCTTTCGCTTACTGAAAATCTACTCCAAGTAGTTCTTGACCTTCATATATTCCCCATAGAGGGACATGGAATTCTAGGCATGCTCGTGCTGGTGATATTCTAGTAACACTCGACTAAGGACTTGCAATGAACTTATGAAAGGCCCTCGCCTCTCCTGCCATGTGTCAAGAGCTCCTTGCTCCAATTCGATCCTATAAGAAACTTGGTTGCACTGCTCAGGGGTTTCAAGGGAATTTGGTTACTAGAGGACATGTTGCCATCACCACCAGTGCCCCTAGGGAAATGGTGCATGTTATTGAAAATGTGTGGCTAGGAAGAATTTATGTAAACATCATAGGTATATAATTAAGAGAGGAAGTAATCATCATCCTTGACACAATGCCACATAATTGTAATATGGCTTGTAGACAACATATGCACATTAACCTAGTCAAAATAATTTGTCTCCAATGTAACCATTACACATTAATGGAAAGAGTTATTATATTAAGTATGTTTGTATTTTAGCTCTAATCTTTACATATCGTTTCAATGTCTTCAAGGCTTGCAGTGTATATTATTCATTTTTCATATCAAAACACATTTCACGTATCATAACCACATCATTTCAACACATAAATATGACATGGTCTTTACTTTCATAAACACCATTTCAATCCATGAATGAATTACATGTTTAGTACACATATACACACAATTTCAATCCATAAATTCAAACACATGTTTATTACACATATACACACCATTTCAATCCAGAAATGCAAACACATGTTTAGTGGTTGTCCAAACAATCCAGATTTCTTGTATAAGGAAAACTTACATATTCCCCCTCCTCAACTCTGGAATATCTATCCCTTTTGAGTCATCCATTTTTATATATTTTTTAAAATATTTACATTTCATTTTGATGAGAAAAATCAGGTTAGGGTTTTCAAACAAGAACTGAGGCGCATTAGGTAGTTGTTACACTACAAAATTGAGGCCCATTAGGGCATTGTTACACCACAAAACCGAGGTACAATTTCGCAAGCCCATAGCATGGAATGATAATTATATAAGCACTTCCAATCAGTTATAGTTCCTGGTGGGCATTTATTTGAGGCACACAAACCCTACCTTTTACCCTCTGAAATCCACGTCATTTGGAGTATACCTAAACAACATAAATATATATGCGAAATGTTAAAAATATTTAATTGTATTAATGTCACTTATGAGTAAAAAAGTACTCTCCAAGTAGAGCCATTCAATTTCACATTGAAATGAAGGTTTGGTGTGCATTTTCATGTAGCAAGCCAAAATTGGCTTGCTTCACTAAAATGCACACCCAAGCTTCATTCCTTGGCCAATTTGATTGATTCAAATTGTAGATTGTTTGTTTTACTATTTTACACACTTTAACATTGTTATATCTTTATTAACCAGTAGAGTAGTAACAATGTTAATTTTCTTATGGAAAGAAGTCTTTGTTATAGATAATTGCATTTTAAAATATTTTCACATTGCATTCACCCTATATCATCATAAGAAATTATGTAGAAATAACATTAGCAATAACAATTTAGTTGAACAATCATAGGTCTGTCATGATATCTCTATCATAGGTTTTTCATGATATTTCTATAATAGATCTATCATGATGTCTTTGTCATAGGGCTCAACACAACTCCTTGATATCTTTGTCATAATATATTCTCACATCACATATAATAAGGCCCAAAGAGGTTGTTGTTGTTGAGAAATCTAGGGCATCAAGATTATGTGATTTCTATACTTATGATAACTACTTGTGAATGCTTTTTACTTATTTATATTAGGATATTTTCTTTTCTTAGATTATTATTTGGCTCTTCTTCATCAAATAGCTACCAATGCATAAACAATAAAAATACAAGAGACACAAAATTCAGGCAATCATCTAGGGCTAAAACCTCTCCCACTTGAGAGGAAAACCCAAATGGATTCTTCTTATTATAGAGACTTCAATTGACGAATACCAGAACCAAAAACATTGACCAATTTTCCAGTCCAAGACCAAGACACAAAGCTTCCTCTTCTTCATTGGGTCAACGATAGCCAAACTCCTAGATTCTTCCTTATACTTGGATGCCTTGCAGTGTTAGGACATATCTACAACTTTCATCCCTAGTTTAGAGACCCTTGGCACATGTGGATGACCAAATTTGACCCTTGATTATCCTCACTCTACAAGGAGACTTCTTCTTAAAAATTTGGCTTGAGATCTTCGTTTTCCTTTACCCAAAAATTGTCTTCATAATATGATTGTGGTAATTCGTTCTGTCTACAATTGGTAGCAGTGAATTCTCACACATGTGAACTGTATTAACCCAAAAAAATTACCAAGGACTTCGCTCTTCCTTTTCTACTCTTCACTAGTCATGAGGCTCTTTTCCTAGTGATTCTCGCACTTCTTATCGCAGACTTCTCCTTGACCGAAATTATGAAATACAAATGGAGGCGGACCTACCTGTTTATAGTGGTTTTCCCATCAAATAGGATGACTTGAGTTATGGGTGAGTTGTAATTTCCTTAGTGTGGTTTCATCACTTCATCTTGAGGTTGACTTGTTGGATGTTCTTTTCCTTGGTCTTGGAGGACCTTTTTACTCTTTTAATAACTTATTCAAATATGTAACATGCCTAAGAAGAGCCCTTCATACATGAAATTGACTCAATTTGAATTTATGACCAATCTTAAGGGATCACAATGCCTTGCTCTTGAAACCCATGAGACAAGCATTAATAATAATTTTGTTTAAATTATTCTTTACATTAAATAAATAAAATCAAAATTACACATGAAATTATGAAGACCAAATGTAGTTACATTTTTCAAGACTCCCTCTTAACTAGGGAGGTATTAATAATGGTTCTTGGTCATTATCAATGAATAATTATCATAAGAAGAGTTAGATTGGTAACCCATTTGTTTAGCATCATATCAACCAACATTTTCACATAGCAAGGCCTCGACTAACAGTGCTATCTCTCCACAAGATTAGAGAAAAACGTTGGTGAGATTAATGATGTATAGACACCCTCATCATTGTCTCTCTCCGAACATACTCCCCTCGGGTTCTCAGAGTGTGTTCCACTAGGACTATTCTTATCTTGGATTCCCAATCCTCAAATAATATCGGTCCTATATGAATACTCTTATCTTGGATGCCCTAACTCATCCTCAAAGAGTATCAGATGCCATATGTTTACCCAATCCTCCATTCTATCTTCCCAAGTGAATATAATAATAACATGTCTATCTCTCCCTTTTAATTAGGAAGGATATACCTATTACAATGAATTAATGCACTCATTCCTATGGAAGGAATTTACCTAATATCCCTCTTGGATTAGGAATTTGACTCCAAGTTTCTACCAAGTTATAAACTTGTTTCTAGGCTCCATCTTAATTAGTGACCTATAACAACTATCTAGGTGGATATGATGGGACAACCAATTTCTTGAATAAATCCTCCTCACGATGTCATGAACTTATTTTCTTTATTCAAGATTCTTCATGTTCTGGAACTTCTTCATAGGGCATAGACCATCCATCACTTTCATCCATGAGCCAGTCATGTCATTATTCCTTTCATCAGAAAGTGATCCATTAGTTCATATCTAGCCTTCCTTCATGCTATGTTTCCTTAAGGATCTTTCATCCTACTACATGGACATCAATGTTGGAAGATATCGATAGCTCTTCCCTTGGCATCCTTGCATAAGCCTATCCATATGTCATTCAAAAATAAGAAATGAACATTAAATCAAAATTACCTTTGTGATCATCTTTCATCATGACATCTTCTAGTTTGCATCAATATCCTACATACATATTGATACATCTCCAAAATATATGTACTATCAAGGGTCTCTTTCTCATTTAGACTTCATCAAAGTCTTCATATCTTTCATGGAGATATCCTAGTCAAATCTCTCAATCCTTGGATGTCGATTGCCTTTTCCATAGTTGCATATTTCATGATCTCTTGCTTTCTCTCTTCACACATTTCTTTCTAGGACATATTATGTTGATTTCATCCAGACAATGTGTGACACACGCCTTTCTGCATCCTTTAAAAGGAGAAGATAATTTCTCTTTGATCATGCTCTTGAGATAGAGAATTTATCCATACATACGTCTTTTTCTTTTTGGTCATCTTAGACTTCCTTTTAGCATCTTCCTTAATTGAAATAACTCCAATCCCTTGATTTGCTTCACTTATTTTCATCATATCATCATCCCATTAATTCCAAAAGTTGTATTTCTTGATGAAACCCTTGCTACCTTTTGATTGGTGAACCTTCCGACGAAGATTCCAATAGAGGATCTTGAGTATCCTCACCCAGAAGATGTTTCCTTTTTACTGGTGTATGGTGAGATTTGTGCTAGATGACTTTTTCTTCCATTTCCCATAAGTGCCACTTATGTTGCTAGTGAGGTTACCAAAAGCTATATCCTTCCATAGACTTCTATTTCATCCATATTTCATGATTCTCTATGATGATGTTATGATCTGTTACTTTCAATGCTTCTACGATTCCATGACACATCCTATCAATTTCCTCAGTGAATCATGATAGCTATATCTTACAACATAAAAACTTGCAAACAAGAACTTGAAACGAACTAGGTGAGGAAGACTATCTCAATCATTGTAGAGATCTCTTACTTCCTCTTTCAGCTTCCTCCACTTCTTCAATGATATGGGCTTCTTCTCTGCCTCTCTTGTTATTGTCCATCTTGAGCTTAGGAAAATCTCTTTTGTAATTCCCATATTCTTGGCATCCATAACATTGAACCCTAGCTAGGTTCTTCTTATTTTCCCGAGGACCAAATTACCCAGACTTTCCTCTTCTCTTTGCCATAGAAGTATATCCTTGATTTTTCTCACTTGATCCCACATAAATTTTAGCCTTCAGCCTGGTTTATTCAATCTTGCATAGTGACCATAGGTCCTGGAATGTAGTAGCTTGTGTCTTCCCATAAATACTTGAAGTAAAGTTACCCCACTCCTTCGGTAGTTCATTTAGTACTATAGTGGTCATTTCCTTCTCAGACAATATTTCACCCGGATCTTGAATTTGATCCCTTAATTCAAATATCCTCATAAAGTATGATGATATTCTTTCTTATTTTGATATCCTTAGCTTGTAGAGTTCTTGCCTTAGGGAGATAACCTCTCATGTTGTGCTTACAAAAAAAACTCTACCAATTTGTCATATATTTATTTTGAGGTGTCAAGTTTAGATACATATTGAATGAGGGAATCCTTAATAGATTCTATGAGAATCCTTCGAGCCGTCACTTCCCCTTTCATAAACTTTGCAAGTGATTGAGAATCTTCTTTTGTTGGTTTGGTGATATATCCTTTGACATTATCCATAACCTCATTTTCAATGAGATTCAAATCCGTCCTCTTCTTCCACGCAAGATAGTTTGAAGCCCCAACCAATTTGTTACTTTCCTTTTGACAGATTCAGACATAAATATACTTACTAGTGAAGATGCTTCTTCCACTTGTTTCTTCCTTGAATTTGATGATAATATAGATGATATAGAAATTCTCCTTGATGAAGATAGTTCTCTTTAAGAGTGATCCTAGACCCTACAAATAGGGAGATCACTTTAGATGTTTTGATGGTGATGTCCTTGTTGATGATGGTAAATCACTTCTTGATGGTGTCTTGATGCTTCTTGGACAATCTTCTTCAATGGAAATGACCTTGCTTCAATGAGAGAGAGATTGTTTTAGAAAATTTTATGATGTCCTTTTATCTTGCTAACTTTGAATGGATATACTTCAAGCTGCCTTGATTTGTAAATCTTTTCAACTTGATGAGGGTCTTTGAGGTATTTTTGACGATGACTTGTGGACTCCAAGACTTCTTGCTAGTGTATACTTTCTTCTTTGATCTATTTTTTGACACTTCTTGTCTTCCCTTTGATATCCTTTGTGATTTTATCCTTGTGTGTCTCTTGATGAGATGTCATTCCTTGAGTTTGTCACCTTAGCTCTGATACCATGTTAAGAAATCGAGGACATCAAGATTAGGTGATTTCTGTACTTATGATAATTGCTTGTGAATTCATTTTACTTATTTATATTAGGATCTTTTCTTTTCTTAGATTATTATTCTGTTTTTTCTTCATCAAATAGCTACCAATGCATAAACAATAAAAAGACAAGAGACACGGAATGTAGGAGATCAGTCAAGGCCAAAAACTCTCCCACTTGAGAGGAAAACCCAAACTACTTCTTCTTCTTATAGAGACTTCAATTGAAGAATACCAAGACCAAGACCCTTGACCTATTTTCCACTCCAATACCAAGTCACAAATATTCCTCTTCTTCCTTGGGTCAATGATAGTCAAACTCCTTGATTCTTCCTTCCACTCGACTACCTTGCAGTGTTATGAAATATTTACAACTTTTCAATATGATTTAGAAACCCTTGGCACATGTGGATGACCAAATTTGACCCTTGATTATCCTCACTCTAGAAGGAGACTTCTTCTTGAAAATTTGGCTTGAGATCTTCCTTGTTTTTTACCCAAAAAATGTCTTCACAATGTGATTGTGGTAGCTTGTTCTTTCTGCAGTAGGTAGAAGCATATTCTCACATGTGTGAAGTGTACCTAAGCCAAAAATAGACCCAAAACATTACCAAGGACTTTTTTCTTCCTTTCCTACTCTTTGTTGGTCATGAGGCTCTTTTCTTAGTGATTCTTGCACTTCTTACTGCAGACTTCTCCTTGACCGAAATTCTGAGATCCAAATGGAGGTTGAGTTGCCTATTTATAGTGGTTTTCCCATCAAATATGTTGACACATAATCATTGGGATTGGGTGAACAATTGTAAATAATGTAAATAGTAGATAATGGAAAATGAAGAGTCATCAGGAGGTGAAGCCCAAGAGTCACTCCCTCATGTATATAACCATGAGTAATATTAATGAATAAACACAATTCATTTTGAGGAGTTACCTCCTGGCCTGACATGGTATCAGAGAACAGGTTCAAAATTAGTTTTATGTACTGTGACTCTTGTGAGATTTCGCTGCCATATTATGTCCCAATGTTCTTTGCCATATTCTCTGCAAAATTTAGTTATTCTAGTCATTTCAAAATCGTGAATGTTATGCTATGCTTGGAAAGCGTGTAATGGTGATGGATTGTTTTGATGTTGCATGTTTTTAAGGTGTGAAGCTCTACAAATCGTGAACCGCATTGAACCCTTTGTGATTGTTTTGTTGTGCATTCATTTATGGGTTTATGACCATGAAACTGTGGCTCCTGGCACTACTGTTGAACATGATCTCTGTGTTCAAATGTTGGGCTATGCGTGCAACATATTTTTTAGATATCATTTTTAGGATTCAACTGCGTTAAGTAAGTCATTCAAACGTATGACCATTTCCATGAGAGGTAGTCGTAACCGACTAATTTCTCATGATTTTTGAATAGTTCACTTAGCACTCATTGCATCGGGTGATGCTCAACATATTTTTTGTTGAGGTGATATGTTGGTATGTCGATTCTTTTTAGTATGGCAAATGAACCCTATGTTACCATGAATATTGAATGCCTTGAATGTTGAATGATTGTGCTACAGTGAACGCTCCATACCTCATACAAAATTGTTGTTTGGTGTTACATTTAATACCAATCCTAGACACACATCCCACACATCTATACCAAAGTCACGCATATCTTTGCTCTAATTTTATGTTATTTGACTCCATTCCATTGCATAATAGATATTCCAACTCCATATCATACCCACTGCATGTTTTTTATAACTGTGGTAACTGCTCCATAGCATGCTATTTTTATGCTCTCCTCTAGTCCAAAATATTACCACACTACATTTTTTTATAACTGTGGTAAGTGGCTCCTCCTCCATATACATGTGTTTCTCCTATGCAGTCGGCCCTCCCTCGGATACCTCCGCTCCAAAGTGTTATGGTGAATGCTCCTCATTGTTATATGTTATTCACTCCCTACATTGAATTCCTTTTCCCATATAACCCTCCCCCCATTAATACCTCCCCATATATTCACTTCCCCATATAACCATCCCCCACATAATACCTCTGTCCAAAAATAAAATAAAAATAAACCAGAATAGAAGTGAAATTTTTCAAAGTATATTATCAGTAGAGGTGCAATTTCTTATAGCCTATTAGCAGTAGAAGTATTTTTTTACAGTACACATATTTTAAAAATGCAATCATTGATATCTATTGTAGGAGTGGTTCTCACCGAGAACGATAGCTATCCTGAGTGGTCTCGGAAAATCATACTCTCATTTTCAATGAGCTCGGGAAAGGAGTTTGTGTAGGAGAAGTAGATAATGAACCTACAAAGCCTACCTCAGACAAGGAATTCGCCATTTAGGAAAACAAGAATAGTAAGCCATATGCCTTGATTGTAGCATCTGTAAATGAAGAGGTGAGTCACCATATTTCACCATTTTCAAATGCTTTTGAATCCTTACAGAAGTTGAAGGAACTTTATGACTCACACTCTATGCTTGAAGTTTTCCAATTGATGATTAAATTGTTCGTTATTGGATTACAAAATGATGATCCTCTTTCTCTAGCATCAAAAGTAAAATCTATTATTCATGATATCAATGTCACTAATTTTGAACTAGGCATTCCTCCAATAGCTTTTTTCAAGGCACTTTATCCCACTTATTCAAATTATCTTGAGGCATTGCAAGCAAATGGAAACCTCAAAGAGATTATCTTTGACTCCCTTGTGAATAAATTTGTTGAGAGGGAGAAAGGTTTTGGGAAGAAGACAACTCTTCAATCTTCTAAAGAAGTTGTGCGTCTTGCACATAGAGATAAGAATCATGGTCAAGATTCTTCCGGAGGAAGAGGTGGTCGAAGAGGAAGAGGAAGAAGAAATTTCAAAGGTAGGGAGGGCAGACACTGTCAAGGAGAATAATCTGATTTTCATTGCATACATTGCAATAGAGATGGATCGCATGATGCATCCACATGCAATTTGCCTTGGGACAAAATTGAGCAGGAAATAAATCAATCCAAAGGTAAAACCAATGACAACGAGAAAGGTAAAGCACCGGAATTCACTCACTATGTTGTGGCATATTGTAATATTGGAGTAAATGAAGACTTGTTTAATGCTTCACTTGCTTCTTGGAAAAATGATTGGTTTCTCGATTCGGGAGCAACTTGCCACGTGAATTTTAGAAGATATTGTTTTGAAGAATTAACTGACAATGTTGATGGAGCAGTATACTTTACAGACAAATGAAAAGTCAAGGCATCAGGGCTTGGCACAATCAGGCTCAAATTGCCTGGTCTTCTAGAATTTCTTATGCATGATTCTTTATATCTCCTACATCTGAGGAGAAACTTGTTGTCCTTGGTCCACATCCGCCAGCAAGGACACTCCATTCATATGTTTGATGAAAAATTTGAGGTGATAAAAGCATCAGATCCCTCACTTTCCATGATGGGGATAGAAGAAGAAAGGCTTATGAAGCTGTAAGGTACCTCTGCTCATGCACAAAATTTCTCATATAGTTCTCATTATGATGAAGGTACATTTCCATCAAGTCTATTATGTCATGCTATATTTGGAAACTTGAACTATGACAACCTTTTCTTGTTGAAGAAAAATGGTGTTACTAGTTTGCATACAATTCCTAGGAAACTTAAGCAATGTGATGCTTGCATTCTAGGAAAGCATAGAAAATAGTCTTTGCATGATTCACATTCTAGAGCACAGAGAAAACTTGAACTCATTCATGGAAATAAATATATGATGTCATTTATTTATGACTACACCAAAATGTGTGGGGTTTATTTATTGAAGAACAAATCTTATGTTTTTCAAACATTCAAGAACTTTCATACATGGATTGAAAATGATGCACAATCTCATATTGGCTATATTCGCGCTGATAATGGAAAAGAATAAACTTCAAATGAATTTTAAAACTATCTTTGCCAACATGGGATCAAACATCAAACAATTGTGCCTTATAATCCCCAATAGAATGGAGTAGCTGAAAGAATGAATAGGACAATCTTAAATATGGTACGTTCCATGATGTTTTTCAAGAATGTAAAATTGATGTTTTGGGATGATGCAGTTCTATGTGTTGTATATGTAAAGAATAGATTCCCATCTAATGCTATTAGAAACAAGACTCCTTATGAAATGTGGTATGGCCACATTCCTTCGATAAAGCATCTCAGGGTCTTTAGTTCCACCTGTTATGCCTTGATACCAAAGGTACATAAAAACAAACTTGGTGCAAGGAGTCGTAAGTTTATCTTCTTGGGGTATTCAAATACCTCCAAAGCATACTGTCTCTATGATGAAGTTAATAAAAAGTTTGGTGTATCTACAGATGTAATTTTTCATGAATCTTCCAAAGCTGACAATGTTGTTGAGTGACAACTTGATCGCTTGGATAGATTCAAACATGAAAATTCATTTCAAGAATTTGATAATCATATTCCACATCTTGAAGGGGGGATTCCTATACTAGATAAATCTATGGAATCTTCTTCTGAATCACTCTCTCCCCTACATGAAACTCCAACCACTGATGATACTTTGAGTGATGTGATTGACAGAATTGGGAGACTCAATATTAATTTAGTCCCAACTCAGTCAATTGAGTAGCCTGGACCATCTTAGAAAGGTCCCCCAAAGTGGATGATAAAGACACTTGAAAGTGTTCATCCTTATGTGGTTGGAAAGACAGGAACAAGAAATTCAACGAGGAAAAATGGAGGTGATGTAGATGATTTTGATTCACCTATTGATATGGATGTCTCTTATGATTGTGAATTGAATTTGTCTATAGATTTTGAACCAACTTCCTTCAAATAATATGCTTCTCATGATGAATGGAAAGAAGCGATGCAAAATGAGTATGATTCCTTGATAAATAATTGCACCTGGAAGCTGGTTGACCCTCCATTGGGAACCAAACCAATTGGCTGCAAGTGGGTCTACAATAACAATTATAAAGTTGATGGCTCACTTGACAAGCACAAAGCCACACTTGTGGAAAAAGGTTTTGCACAAAAGGAAGGGGTTGATTATGAGTATACTTTTTCTCCCACGGCAAAATGGGCTACCATCCGGACACTCTTTGCCCTAGCAGCTCAGAACAGTTGGAAATTCCATCAAATGGATGTAAAAACTTCTTTCTTGAATGGAGATCTGAAAGAGAATGTTTTTATGTCCCACCCTAAAGGATTTGTTGTGAAGGGACATGAACATAAAGTATGCAAACTTGTGAAATCCTTGTATGGCCTAAAGCAAGCACCGTGAGCCTGGTATGAAAAGTTAATTGAGCATCTTCTGAAACTCAACTTCAAACATTATGATCTTGATGATGCAACTTTGTTTGTTAAGAATTTTGGAAAAAAAGTTGTTTATGTTGTGGTATATGTAGATGATCTTTTGATGACAGGGAACAATGGGAGCTACATTGCATCCATAAATAAGGAATTGAGGAAAGGTTTTGAAATTACTAACTTGGGCTATGTTCACTACTATCATGGTATTGAAGTAGCTCAAGTTCTGAAGTCTATATTCCTCTCTCAAAAGAAATACATTGGAAATATGTTGAACAAGTTTGGCATGGCTGAGTGCAATCCTCTAACTAATCCAATGGAACAAAACTTAAAGATCACATCCATTGAAGGAAAATAATTTGAGGATGCAACAAAGTATAGACAGCGTGTAGAAAGTCTCAACTACCTCACTACTACCAAACCAGACATTTTGTTTGGGTTTGGAATCCTCTACAGGTTTATGAAAAATCCTTGTGAGGGACATTGGTCTGCTTCAAAAAGAGTTCTAAAGTACTTGAAGGGAACCCAATACTTTGGACTCAAGTATACACAGGTGGGAAACTTAATCTTGATTGGATACTTTGATTCAAACTTTGATGGGGAACAATAAACTGGGGTATCTACTTCAGGCTATGCTATGAGTCTTGGATCAGGATTTGTCTCCTAGATATCATGCAAACAATCAGTTCCAACAGATTCCACAACAGAGGTAGAATATGTGGCAGCAGTTGAGGCAACAAAATAAATTGTGTGGCTTAGGAAAATTCTGGAAGACTTGCACGTAAAACAAGTACATTCAACTCCACACATGATTGACAACACCTCTTCAATAAATTTGGCCAAGAACCCAAAGTTCCATGATCAAACAAAGCACATCAATACAAAATACCATCTGATTCGACATCATGTTGAGGCCAAGACAATCCATCTATGCCATTGTTCCACTAATGAGAAGATTGCAAACATATTCACCAAAGTTATTGGAAGAGAAAATTTTGAAAGATTTAGAATGATGACTGGACTCAACAACATCCCTTGAGATTAAGGGGGGAATGTTGACACCTAATCATTGGGATTGGGTGAACACTTGTAAATAATGTAATTAGTAAATAATGGAAAATGAAGAGTCATCAAGAGGTGAAACCCAAGAGTCACTACCTCATGTATATAACCATGAGTAATTTTAATGAATAAACACAATTTGTTTTGAGGAGTTACCTCCTGGCCTGACAAAATAAGTTGACTTGAGTTGTGGGTGAGCCAACATGTCCTTTGGTGAGGGTTCATCACTTCATCTTGAGGACGACTTGCTTGAGGTTCTTTTTCTTGGTCTTGGAGGGCCTTTTTACTCTTTTAATAACTTATACAAATATGTAACATGCCCAAGAAGGTTCCTTCATACATGAAATTGACTCAATTTGACTTTATGACCAATCCTAAGGGCTCATAATGGGAGCCATAACTAAAAATAAAATTCCTTGCTCATGAAACCCATGAGACAAGCATTAATAATAATTTTATTTTTTCTTCTTTACATTAAATACATAAAATCACAATTACACATGACATTATGAAGATCGAACCTAGTTACATTTTTCAACAGTTTTCATACCCAATAACTTAGACCCATTAGGATGTGTTACACCAAAAGACTAAGGCCCATTAGGGAACTATTACACCACAAGACTAAGGCCCGCTAGGGATTTGTTACACGGCAAGACTAAGGCACGATTTTGTAGACTCATAGGATGGAATGATCATTATATCACTACTAATTAATTATGGGTTGTGGTGTGTATTTATTTGAGGCACACAAACCCTGCCTTTTACCGTATGAAATCCATGCAATTTGTAGTATTCTCGAACAACATAAATACATATGTGAAAAAATAAAAATATTTAATTTGATTAATGTTACTTATGAGTAAAAAATACTATCCAAGTTGAATCATTCAATTTGGCCTTGAAATGAAGGTTGGGTGTGCATTTTTGTGAAGCGTACCAAAATTTCTTTGCTTCACCAAAATTCACTCCCAGACTTCATTTATTTGTCAGTCTGATTGACTCAATTTGTAGATTGTTTATTTTACTATTTTACACACTTTACATTGTTATATCTTTACTAACCAGTATATTGGTAACAATATTAATTTTCTTACGGATAGAAGTCTATGTTGTAGATAATTGCATTTTAAAACAATTTCAATATTTTCACATTGCATTCACCCCATTGTTGGGAATCACGGTTGTTGTTAAACCAAAACCCATAGGTGTTAATCAACAATTGCATCGCTAGAGATAAGGATCCATGTGAGGCAGTTATTCCATGTCGCAAAACACACAAGGAGTGTTGGTTTGTCCAATGTCCAACAATCTCTGCCCCCCAACACGAGTTGGGTGTGTATCAAACTTGTGACCTATGCTTTGATACGACTTGTGGGGAATCACGACTATTGTTATACCAAAACCCATAGGTTTTAATCAACGATCATATTGCTAGAGACAAGAATCCATGAAAGACGGTTAGTCCATGTCATGAAACACACGAGGAGCATTGGTTTGTCCAATGTCCAACACCCATATCATCATAAGAATTACGTAGAGAGAAAATTATAAATAACAATGCAGTGGAACAGACATAAGTTTTCCATGATATCTCAGTCATAGATCTATCATGATATCTCTATCATAGGTCTCAGTATATCTCCTTCATATCTTTGTCATAATCTATTCGCATATCACAAATACGAAGGCCCAAAGAGGTTTTTGTCAAACCCAAGAATAGAGGCCCATTATGGCATTGTTTTTTTAATTGTTGGTAAGGATTCACATTATATTGACATGGAAATATACATAGAGTACATGTAAAAAATCTTGGAGGGTCTTCACCCATGGCCCATTGAGGTTTTCTGCCCTTGGAGAGGGAAACCAGAGAACCTTTTCAGAATTTTCAAATCAATTCTTATGCAATACATCATCATAACAACATTTAAGCTAAACATTACAAAATTCAGAACCCTCGTTTTGTGGTTGGACCAAGCCATCAAGAGACAGACCTTTAAGAGAAGACAAAACATAAAAAAAATCATTGTAGGAGGATTCACATTATATTAACATGGAAGTATATATAGAATACATGCAAAAAATCTTGGGGGGTCCTTTCCAATCGCCCATCAAGGTGTGCTTCCCTTGGAGAGGGAAACCAAAGAACCTTTCCATAATTTTCAAATCAAGTCTTATGCAATGCATCATCATAACAATGTTTAAGCTAAAAATTACAAAATTTAGAACCTTCATTCTATGGTGGGACCAAACCACTAAGAGATGGACCTTGCAAAGAAGAAAAAAACATTAAATAAAACATTGCAGGAGCAAACTCGGAGTGCTTAGTTGGATTTGTGATGGCTCGGGAGTGCATTGACTTGTTGCGGCTACTTGTGACCATCGTTGAGATGGCCATGCATATCCACTTCTGCAAGAGTCTCCTTGATAATGTAACAACCATGTGGGCTTGAATGATGAGGAGAGAGCGATATAGCCTTAACATGAGTGTGCTTTGAAGGTGCCACATCTACCTCATGCCCAGGAACTAGGGAAGGGCGATTTCTAGGAGCCAGGTCGGTTGTGGGTGGGGGTGTGAATTTGATGGACACAAATATGGAAGTGGATGGTATAGTGGAGGAGGGGACGTCAGGATGGAATTTGATGTCAAGGTCATAAGATAAACACTACAAGAAGGTGTTGGCATCGGAATTGTTAGAAAAAATATTAGTTATTTAACAGGTGTCCCAAGATTTATCCTTTTTCTAAGCCAAGAGAAGACGAGCCATAATATTTTAGAGTGACCAAAAAATGTTGCAACCCTAATGAGATTCTTCAACCTCCAAATCAAAAAATTAATGGTGGATGTGGGAAGGGATAGTGTGGTCATACATTATCTAGTCTTCCTATGTGACAAGGGAGGTGGGTAGGTGACCTTTTCCTCTGTCACACCAGTACGACAACCCCTACCCCTTTCTCTACTCATGGTGCAGCAGTTGGAGTCACCGAGATGAATCAAGGGCACTGAGGTAACAATGGTAGCAGGAAAGAAGTAAGAGGTCGAAATTGATCAGACTATGAGTCGGGTGGTCATCGGGAGAAAGTTAATTCCCAATAACATAAAATGGAACCCACTACAGAATTTATGAGTTGGTCCAATCATATTTATGACAACATTGTTAATCTGATAGTAGATTAATACTTACTGACCATTAGCTAGAAACATATATAGGAAGCAATGTACGATGATCCCAGATTAGGAAAACTATAACAGGGGAAATATGTACTTTACCTAGATGGATCCCAAAATTCAGTTAATCTAATGGAATATTTAATAGACCAACTAGTATTATCTTCCATATTCGAGAATATTGATGGCGCTCTAAACACTTGGAGGGTTCCCCAAGATTGTCCAGCTTAATCTGGGATAATATTCCACATATTTGTCTCACTTGTACACATTACAGTATCCATAAATGGACCAAATTCGAATTTGTAGTTGGTGACCAACCATAGCAATTGTATTAACTGCTTTTATAGTACCAACTTACTTCCCCTGTCAACAATCCCAATTCTATACCAATATCCCATACAATTGGGAGACCAGGGATCAACTCCAAATGCCCATATGATTATTAGTAGAGAATATATGTTCCCCTGACAAGTGCATATGAGACATTCTAAACTTCTTTTTTCGAGCAATGTATAGCTAATATCCTAAGAAAAGTCATGGTAGGGCAATGTCAATCTTAAGTGTAATTGTTAACATACCCCACTTGCAGCGACCTTCAGTATATCCTGAATAAAAGCAGGCACGACTTGTATACTACCAACAAAATCTATACCAACATAGATTACAATCTATCTAGTAGCAACCACAGTTCCATCCTATTTTACCTCTCTCATGCCTTTTGTCGTCTAGGCCAACCCCTTCCAACTTATTTCCACCCACCTTCTCAGTGAACCACCTTGTAAGTGAATTTTTCTTAATCTTGTCATGTATCTTTTTCAATTCTACTACAATGTATCTATGGAAGTAACTTGCATCTATTATAACGGCATCATCATTATATACTGCACCATGTCCATTTACAACCGCAAAACCATCTGACATTCTCCCATAGAAGCTTAAGCTTCAAGGATTATGAACTTACTATTATGCTCATTCCATGGCATGGGAATGCACATTAGAAATTGATATGGATTCCTTCTATGAATTTGTTATAAATCTTAAATATTTTGTAACAAAAACTTGCAGAAAACTTCAGCTCACTAACACTTTTAAATTGCTTCTCTTGGAATTTCTTTATAGTATGCAGTAACTTTGGCTTGAGCACTACAAACTTGTGAACCATAAACTTAACACTAGTTCTTAACTCTAATCATAGACATATACAAATTTGCACCTCGAGGCTTCTCAACCAACTCATATGCCAACCTGCTTCCCTACTCTCACCTTCTACATGAGTTATGGCTACAAGATTCCAACACCACTATAATACCCTGATGTCTTAGCATCAAACTTACACCAAAATACGTCCTTGAAGTTTTAGCATCAAACTTACATGCATAACCCACCATTTACAAGTAGTATTTCACATGGTAGCAAAAAAACCAATTCCTATGCATCGATTGTTACAACGTAGAGTTCCTCCAAGTATACTATTGTTTCTTAGTAATTTCTCTTCTTTACTAATTTTCGAATGTCCACAATGATGAGGGAAATGAATAGAAGTGCACTTGCTAACAGCACCAACAATTGCAAGAGTTTAGTCACCAATATCATATAAAAATCCATCTATTCATGAGCATTCCTCTTCAAAATCTTCTCTTTTACCATAGAGGTTTCAAAATCCATTCTTTTTTGCACCCTGCCACATGGCCAGTTTTTTTCTTGTTTTTGTGATTTTCTCAATTTTTGGTCGACTTTCATGAATATAAGGTGTAAAACTAATTTCCACCCTTTTATTATAAATTTTATTGTCTCCATTCTCCTTACTTATTTATCTTCAAACCTTAAATAGGCCACTTGAGCTAATCTTAAAAACCTAAAAAACTGTACAATATAGAAAAATCCTAAAATAGACCTTGTAAACATTAGGTGTTATCTCTTTATCTAGCCCTTGGAAACATGTAAACCCTTTAACTCATAAAATAAGGTCATCAAGCATTTTCTTATAGTGTTTCAACTAATAAATTACAATTTTATACTATTAAAATTCAAGTTAGATTTTTCTTAGTCCATCACCTTGTTCCCAAATATTCTTGGTGTGCATTTATGCACGGAAGTCTTGGCTTTTACCCTTTGAAATCCATGCAATTTGGAGTATTTTTTTAAAACACGAACATATATGCAAAACATTAAAAATATTTAATTGTATTAAATTTTCCTATGAGTAAAAAAATACACTCCAAGTTGAATCATTCAATTTGCCCTTGAAATGAAGGTTGGGCGTGCATTTTTGTGAAGTAGGCAGAATTTCCTTTCTTCACTAAAATGCACGCTCAGGCTTCATTTGTTGGCCAATTTGATATATTCAAATTGTATATTGTTTATTTAATTATTACACACATTTTCATTGTTATATCTTTACTTTGAGCTTAAATATTTATACTTCAGATTTCATACACATTATAAGTTTTGCTTCAACTTGCCTTATGTGAAAGTTGTGTATAAGTGGGAAACATAGTATGTAGGATATTTTTCAAACATGATGGATAGTTATATCCTAATGTTAGGAATTGTCCAATCATGTTCCATTTTAAGTTTCATTACCAAGAGTGTAATTGGTTTAGTCTGAGAGTGCATATACGTTCTAACCTTGATCATTGCCAGATATGATCAATTGTTATTCCAACGGACTTGGATTTCAATGTATAACATTTCCTTTATGAAAATGACTATGTTATGTTGCATCAAATGGTTTTATATTAAGTTTGGAATGATCATTATCCACGCAGGTCTTGTTGTGCATTTATTTGAGGCGTGTAAACCTTGACTTTAACCCTACGAAATTGATCCAATTTGGCATATTGTTGCACAACAGAAATTTCGATGTGCAAAATTAATGTTAATTATGAGTAGAAAGATACTCTCCAAGTTGAATAATTCGATTTTGCCTTGAAATGAAGGTTCATCGTGCATTTTTATGAAGAAGGCCAAAATTTCCTTGTTTCACTAAAATGCATGCCCAGACTTCATTTACTGGTCAAGTTGATTTATTCAACTTGTAGATTTTTTATTTAATAATTTTACACACTTTTGCATTGTTATATCTTTACTATGAGATTAAATATTTATACATCATATTTCATACAACATTCTAAGTTTTACTTCAACTTTCCTTATGTGAAAGTTGTGTATAAGTGGAAAACATAGTTAAGTAGGATATTTGTCAGACATGATGCAAGGTTATATCCTAAGGTTAGGAATTTTCCAATCATGTCCAATTTCAAATTTCATTACCAAGAGTGTAATTGCTTTGGATTGGGATTGCATATTTGTTCCAGCTGTGTAATGGAAGATATGATCATTTTCTATTCTGGAAGACTAAGATTTTAGCGTATAGCATTTCCTTTATGAAAATGAATATGCTATGTTGCATAAAATTGTTTTACATTTAGGTTGGAATTATCATTATCGCACATTGAATTAAGTATGGGTCCTAGTGTGCATTTATTTGAGGCACACAAACCTTTACTTTAACCCAACGAAATTGATCCAATGTGGCATATTCCTCCACAAAAGAAATTTATATGTGCAAAATCAAATGTTAGTTATGAGTAAAACATTACTCTCCAAGTTTAATCATTCAATTTGTCCTTGAAATGAAGGTTGGGCATGCATTTGTGTGAAGCAAGCCAAAATTGTCTTGTTTCACTAAAATGCATGCCTAGGCTTCATTTATTGCCTAATCTAATTGATTCAAATTGCAGATTGTTTATTTAATGATTTTACACACTTTTTCATTATTATATATTTACTTTGAGCTTAAATATTTATACTTTGGATTTCATACAACATTCAAAGTTTTTCTTTGACTTGTCTTGTATGAAAGTTGTGTATAAGTGGGAATCATAGTTATGTAGGATATTTTTAAGACATGATGAAAGGTTATATATTAAGGTTAGGAATTTTCCAATCATGTCCCATTTCAAATTTTGTTACCATGAGTGTAATTGATTTGGCTTGGGAATTCATATTTGATCTTATTGTGAACACTAGCGGATATGATCAATTTTTATTTTAACAAACTTGGATTTTAGTATATAACATTTCCATTATGAAAATGACTATGCTATGTTGCATACATATGTTTTATATTTAGGTTGAAATGATCATTATCACACAACAATTATGTACAAGTTCTGGTGTGCATTTATTTGAGGCACACAAACTTTGACTTTAACCCTATGAAATTGATCAAATTTCTCATATTCTTACATAACAGAAATTTCAATGTGCAAAATTAATGGTAATTATGAGTAAAAAAGTACTTTCCAAGTTTAATCATTCAATTTGGCCTCGAAATGCCTTGATTCACTAAAATGCACGCCCATTCTTCATTTATTAGCCAATCTGATTGATTCAAATTGTAGATTATTTATTTAATGATTTTACACAATTTTGCATTTTTAAATATTTACTTTGAGCTTAAATATTTACAATTCAGATTTCATACAACATTCTAAATTTTCCTTCAACTTGCCTTATGTGAAAGTTGTGTATAAGTGGGAAGCATAGTTACATAGGATATTTATCATATATAATGTAAGCTTATATCATAAGTTTAGGAATTATCCAATAATGTCCCATTTCAAATTTCATTACCAAGAGTGTAATTGGTTTGGATTGGGATTGCATATTTGTTCTGATTGTGATCATTGGCATATATGATCAATTGTTATTTCAACAGACTCAGTGATTTTATTGTATAGCGTTTCCTTTATGAAAATGACTATGTTGTGTTTCATAAAATTATTTTATATTTAGGTTAGAATGATCATTATCGCACAGTCAATTAAGTACAGGTCCTAGTGTGCATTTATTTGAGGCACACAAACCTTGATTTTAACCCTATGATCAATCAAATTTCCTGTATTCTTGCACAATAGAAATTTCTATGTGAAAATTTAATGTTAATTATGAGTAAAAAAATAATATCCAAGTTTAGTAATTCAATTTGGCCTTGAAATGAAGGTTGGGCATGCATTTTTGTGAAGTAAGCCAAAATTGCCTTACTTCACTAAGATGCACCTCGAGGCTTCATTTATTAGTCAATTTGATTGATTCAAATCATAGATTATTTATTTAATGATTTTACACACTTTTGCGTTGTTATATCTTTACTTTGAGTTTAAATATTTATACTTCATATTTCATACAACATTCTGAGTTTTTCTTTGACATACCTTATGTGAAAGTTTTTGTATAAGTGAGAAACATAGTTTTGCGGGATATTTGTCAGACATGATGCAAGGCTATATAGCCTAAGCTTAATAATTGTCCAATCATATCCTATTTCAAATTTCATTACCATGAGTGTAAATGGTTGAGCCTGGGAGTGCATACTTGTTCCAACTGTGATCATTGTTAGATATGATCAATTGTTATTTTGACAGACTTAGATTTCAATGTATAGCATTTCCTCTATGAAAACGACTATGCTATGTTGCATAAAATGGTCTTATATTTAGGTTGAAATTATCATTATCACACAGTCAATTAAGTACAAGTCCTGGTGTGCTTTTATTTGCATCACACAAACCTTGACTTTAACTCTATGAAATCGATTCAATTTGGCATATTGTTGCACAACAAAAATTTCTATGTGAAAAATTAATGTCAATTATGAGTAAAAAAGTACTCACCAATTTGAATCATTCAATATGGCCTTGAAATGAAGATTGGGCGTGCATTTTTGTGAAACTGACCAAAATTGCCTTTGTTCACTAAAATGCACGCCCAAACTTGATTTACTGGCCAATCAAATTGATTTAAAATCTAAACTATTTATTTAATTATTTTATACACTTTTTAATTAATATATGTTTACTTTGACCCTTAAATTATTCTATTTCAATTTTCATACAACATTCCAAATTTTGCTTCAACTTGCATTATGCCAAAGTTGTGCATAGGTTTTTCTTCAGCTTGTTGGGCAGAGCAATTGTCTTTTTAATTCAAAAAGAGATATGCATCCCTCTTAGCCCTCCATAGATCCAAAGTTAAAATGAATCTATATTGGTAAATAAATTATAAATTGGAAATTAAAAATAAAATTATGTTTAAAAGAATTATGAACTAGATTTACATTAAAAAGATATTATAAATTTAAGATGAATTTACATTTAAATATATTATGGAATTAAAACAAATATATATTACTAGCTCCAAGAGTTAGCTCAATCAGTCAAGTTGGGGCCTCACTATATGGGAGGTCACAGGGTCAATTCCTATAAGCTCTTGGGGTCACATCTATTGATAGCTAAAAGGTTTGATCCTCGTGAATCAGCCTAATCTCTAAACCGTAGACGTAACGCCCACCCAATAACCAAAATAGTCGTAAACCACAAATATATATATATATATATATATATATATATAAACACGTCATTAAAAATATTTTTTTCACTTTATATAAAAATATCAATATTAAAATAATTTAACTAACATAAATATTAAAATATTTTATTTATATTATGTATTAAAATAATCTTTTAAATAGTACCTATTAACTGTATATTCAAAATTCTCCCTTTGAAATAGTGCACTCAATGATGCATTCAAATTACAAAACAACCCAAAGAAAAATAATACAAATTTGTTTTTATCTAAATATATATTTAATTTAAAAGACATTTTAAAAAATTAAAAAAACTTCACTGCAACAAAATTTCCAAATAGTCCAAAAAGGTGTCTTCAGTCTGTTCAACCATAAATTGTGATAATTTCCAAATACTCCAAAAAGTGTCTTCGGTCTATTCAACCATAAATTATGGTAAAGAAATTAAAAACCAAATTCATAATATTAAAAAGTTTAATGAGTTTATTAATATCTAATTTTTCTTTGACAATTTTAAATAGATATAAGTTTTTTGGATTAATTATATCATTACGAATTCGTTTTGACGCTGAAACTACATTAGTTAATTCGAAACTTTGACCAAATCATAACAATATGATTAATCCGAAAGACTTATATTTACATTATAGATTACAAAAGTCTTAATCTAAAATTTTAAATAATTCTTAAGAACATTTTTACATTTAACCATATGTATATTTTGATAAGATAAAGAAATTTAAATAAGTTATTCTTTATGGGATTTATTAATCTCTCTGGTTCTTTTTTACAATTCGAGCGTTTGCTCTGAAAGCGATATTTTAGCAATGTGTAATTTAGAAAAAAAAATAGATTGTAAGTGTTTGATAAGTGAAAATTATAACTAAAGCAAGTAATTTTTTTAGAACTGACTCTTTCTTTATCCAGAGAAGAATTGTTCAAAATTAAGACTTGTAAGTATTTTTTTAATGGCAAGAATGAGAACGAGTTTGAATTCATTGAAGTATATAGGGTTTATAAAAGGAAAAAATATATTTGTCAGTTTAAAAAATTATAATTGAAATACATAAGTTTATCAAAATTACTTGAATCACATTAATTCTTAACATTGCTAAAAAAATTTTTTGGGTATATTTATCAAAATTATTATAAATTTTAAATCTTAACTATTTTAAAATCTAAACTCTAAAAATTCAAAAATATTAATAAAATTTAATATATAAAATATAAATAAAACAATAACATTAATAATTTTTATTTAATATTTACATAGTTATTATAATATTATTATTAATAAAATTTTATATATAAAATATAAATAAAATAATAAGATTAAAATTATTTATTTAATATTTACATAGCTATTATAATATTTAAAATATATATATTTTTAGATGTTATATTTCAAATTTCATATTAATTAGATCCTGGTACATATGTATACCATGGAAAAAAAAAACGAAAAATTCTGTCTATACAATATTTAAATATTGTAAATTAATTTTCTTTTAATTTAAATAATATTGTACGGTCTTCTACTTACTCCAATGCCATTGGTTCTATATTGTAGGCCATCCGAAAGCATGAACAAATACCAAAACTTTTCACAGGAATTCACAGGGTGTGTTAGCAAAAGGATGGATGTGGTTTTGAATAATAATTATTCTTATTATTTAATTTTAAGATTATGATTAAGTTAAATACTAAATTGATGTATAAAAAAATTTTATTTGTGGGATAAGGGATTTATTTCTGGGTAGTGATTTGATTGTTAGTATATTCTTTATTTTTTTCGGGTTTTAAACCTGTGAAACATATGATCTTAACCATTAGGCCCACTCACGCTGTATTTTTTTTAATTATCTTCTCTTTTTTTGTAAGTTTGGCAGGACTACATCTTCAACATGTTCAATATCCTATCCCCCTTTGGTTTTGAACCTATGACCTCTTAGGAGGAAACACATGATCTTAACCATTAGGCTCACTCAAACTGTATTTTTTTTAAATTATCTTTTTTTTGTTGTGAGTTTTGGTAAGTTTGACTACATCTACAACATGTTTTTGGGTAAGCTTGACTACATCTACAACATGTCCAATCGGGGAGTCTTCCTTTTTTTGGGGTAAGCTTGACTACATCTGCAACATGTACAAGTATTTTTTTTTTGGGTAAGCTTGACTACATCTACAACATGTCCAATCGGGGAGTCTTCTTTTTTTTTTGGGTTTTTCTTCTTCCTTTTTTGGGTAAGATTGACTACATCTCCAACATGTCCAATCATGACAGGTAGTCTTCTTTTTTTTGGGTTTCTTTTGGGTAAGCTTGACTACGTCTGCAACATGTCTAATACATCACCTTGACTTCACATCATGGAGTGCCTTAACACAAACCCGGATCACCATCTATCCAAGACCCTGTGGACTTTTTTTTAACCAAATAATTTTGAATAATAATTTATTATTATTTTTCTGAGGAAGCAAATAATTTTGAAAATAATATTATTATTTTTTCGGATGAAATATCTGGGCAGATTACTTCCCATTCACTTATTAGCAAAGCCTAACCCCAAAAATATTGAAGAGAATTGACCCCGTGACTTCCTATTAACAATATGGATGACCTCCCATTAACAATATGCGCTTTCCACCACATGAACTCGTTAAGTTAACCCGCAGATGATACTCGTGAATTTTCTTCTATCCACTATTTCAATAGCGTTGTCATATAATATAAATGCACCGATATTTATATTTCTCTTTCAATTCAACATCTTTGAAAGAAGGAATTTTGGGAACCAACACCCATACCAAAACCGAATCTCTGTATATGCTTCTCATGGTTTCATCAATAACTGAAGTTTATAATGTAATGCAATGCGCAATTTTCTCGGACTTTGGGGGCTGTTGATCCGTTCTTTGTTGGCAATTTGATTTTGAGTGAAAGATACTAGGTTATTTTAATTAATTTTGCAATGAAACCTAAACTTTTACGTTATTGTCATACTCAGCTCTCCCCCAAGAGATCCAAGTTCAAGTACAGACAACAAAAGAATGCCTTTTCTTATGTATTAAATCTATCAGAATGTCATTAGTATGATCTCGATTCTTACACGACACGCCTGGGTTCAAATCACGACAGCGGCAATTAATGCGTTTTGCGTATTGAATATATCAGAATTTCCTTAGTATGTTGTCAGCTTTTACGTGACTGACCCGACAACAGATAAAATGTGAACAGAATTGAAAAGAAAGAGATGTAGCTCTCAGGTGTGGCCTGCACCTGGAGACTACACTCATCAAACTTGAGAGATCACTCTCGTCCACTCTATTCCTCAATCAATCAAAGATTACATCAATAAATACAATACTAGGAAATAGGAAGTTGCACCCAAACCCCATAATTATAGGAACTAATCCTAAACTAGGGAGAAAGTTACAACAACGTAACTACTTTCTCCATTAATAACAAAATAATATTAATTATTCTCAACTCCCCCCCTTAATGGAGAAAGGGTTCTCCTGAACTCCTAGCATCTTTCTAAACAATTCAAATTTCACTCGTGCAAGAGGCTTTGTAAAAATATCAGCCACATTGTCACAAGTTTTACAATATTCGACAGCAATTTCTTTTGACTGTATTTTTTCTCTAACAAAGTGAAACTGGGTGTCTATGTGTTTGGTGTTTTTATGAAACACTGGATTGTATGCTAATTTAATAGCGCTCTGGTTGTCGCTTTTGATAGAAGTGGGTTGCTTCTGTTCTTTTCCTGCATCGTTAAGAAGTCTCCTCAACCAGATTGCTTCACATGTTGCTGCACACAATGCTTGACATTCAGCTTCACATGACGACAAAGCTACAGTACTTTGTTTCTTGCTGCTCCATGCAATTACCCCGGAACCTATGTTAAATGCATAACCTGTGATGGACCTTCGATCATCCAGGTTACCTGCCCAGTCTGAGTCTGAAAAACCTGCTAGAGTAACATCAGATACATTAGTGTATAAAATACCAAAATGAACAGTACCACAAAGATACCTCAACACGCTTTTTGCTGTTGTCCAGTGACTTTCACGCGGTTTTGACATGAATTGGCTTAATACACTAACTGAGTATGCCAAGTTGGGTCTGGTTGTTGTAAGATATATAAGACTGCCAACCAGCTGTCTGTACATTGTGGCATCTACCTCCTTAGTGCCATCGTCACTGCTCAATTTCAAATTTTGCTGCAAAGGTGTTGCTGCTGATCTACACCGATCCATCCCAAACTTTTCCAACAGATTTCTAGCATACTTCCCTTGGGTAAGAAAAGTTTGCCCAGTATCTCTGAATACTTCTAATCCCAGACAATAGTTAAGGTTTCCGAGATTTTTCATCTCAAAAACTTGTGCCATGAGCCTTTTGATTCCTCTAATTAAATCCTCTGCATTTCCTGTTAAAATCATATCATCCACATATAGAGAAATCAAAATAATCTGCCCCTGATTATTGTACTTGGTATACAAATTTGGGTCATTTAAGCTTCTATGGAAACCATACTCTATAAAGAAAGAATCAACCTTTTCGTACCAAGACCTGGGTGCTTGCTTTAAACCATATAAAGCGTTTTTCAATCTGCAAACAAGATGTTCCTACCCCTGCTTTACATATCCTTCTGGCTGTACTAAGTAAATTTCTTCTTTTAAATCACCATTTAAAAATGCAGATTTAACATCAAGCTGGTGTAATTCCCAATTACATTTAGTAGCTAAAGCAATAAGCATTCTAATTGTATTTAGCTTTGCTACAGGTGCAAAAGTATCATCAAAATCTATACCTTCCTTCTGTGAATATCCTTTTGCAACCAACCTAGCTTTTAACTTATCTATACTTCCATCTGCATTCATTTTTGGTTTAAACAGCCACTTGCTTCCTATAGGTGTTTTATTTTTAGGCAGCTCTACTAATTCCCAAGTATTATTTCTAAGAATTGATTCCATCTCCTCATTCATTGCAGCTCTCCATTCCTCAAATTGAATAGCTTCTTTATAATTAGAGGGCTCTATAATGTTCAAAAAAATTGACATCAACGCATAGTTTCTCAACTTCAATGGTAATTGAGTCTTCCTACCTGACCTTCTTGGTAGGGGACTTACCTCAAATTTGTTTTCTTCTGCAATAACTGGGCCTGCTCTTTCACCTTCTTGTTGTTCTTCTTCATTCTCTTCTTTCTGCTCCTGTTCCTGCTCCCTTTCATCCTCGCTACTTTCCTCCAACAGCAATGGAATGTGCCAATCATCTCCAACATCAGCTTTCCTTTCCTGTACCTGTTCATGAAAGACTACATCTCTACTTGCAAATGTCTTACGAGACTCAGGATTGAACAGTTTCTATGCTTTAAACTTTGTGCCATAACCAACAAAGATGCATTTGACTGCCTTAGGGTCTAGTTTCTTTCTATCAGCTTTGGGTACATGTGCAAATGCCTTTGACCCAAAGACTCTTAAGTGATTTACTGCTGGTTTAAATCCATACAGGGCTTCAAAAGGAGTTTTAAAGCCAAGAAACCTAGTAGGACTTCTATTTTTCAAATATACAGCAATATTTATCGCTTTTGCCCAAAAAGTATTAGATAGACCCTTACCTTGCAGCATGCTCCTTGCGCACTCTACCAGGGTTCTGTTTTTACGCTCTGCAACTCCGTTTTGCTGTGGTGTGTGCGGCACTGTATACTGCTGAACAATCCCGTGAGATTTGCAGTATTTCATGAATTCCTTTGATTTGTATTCTCCTCCTTGATCAGATCGGAGAATTTTAATACTTTTTCCAAACTGTCTTTCCACCAGGGTTTTGAAATCTATAAAACATTGGAAAGTCTGAATTTTCTTGTTTAAAAAATAAACACATGAATACCTAGTGCAGTCATCAGTAAACAACAAAAAATAGTATGCTCCCCCTAATGACCTTGTCTGCAGGGGACCACATACATCAGTGTGCACTAGCTCTAGGATTTCTGTTTGCCTCCTCCTATCATGCACAGGGAACTGTTCTCTGTGCATCTTTCCTAAGGCACAACCATCACAGTTTAACTTAATGTTACGAAAGATGGGGAGACCTTCGACCATACCTTTCTTTTGTAACAAAATGAGATCCTACAGATTCAGATGACCAAACCTCTGATGCCAGAGTTGTTCAGCTGTCGACTCTCCTGCAACCATGGCTTGCTTTGATATACTTTTTGCATCCAATCTATATAGGGTTCCAACTCGCATGCCTGTTGCAACAATTTCATTCCTGCAATCCTTTATCACACAGTGAGTCTTGAAGAATTCGACATGCATATCTTGATCAGCCATCATGGATACAGATATCAGGTTTTTCTTTATTCCAGGTACATATAAAACATTTGAAAGGTGACTAATTTTTCCATTTGGTAACTTAATTGAAATCACCCCATGACCTTTAATCTGATATCCATTATCATCCCCTAGATATATTTTTGATCCATTTATAATTTCTTCAAGACTGTCAAAAAATTCTTTATTACCTGTCATGTGAGAGGATGCTCCGGAATAGACATACCAGATGTCATCTTCATTTGATGCAGAAAGGGCACAGTTGACTGTGAACAGTCGAAATTCATGACTGAAGTCTTCTTCTTCAACAAAATATCCTCTGTGTTTTGGATTTACCTATCTCCTCCTTGCCTCATCAGCCTGCTTCTTATAATAACAATCTCTCTGTATATGACCCTTCTTTCCACAAAAAAAACATTTCTTTTCAGAATGATTTGCAAGCATACCTTTATGACAGTGATGTTTATGTGTTGTTCCTCCTTTCTGGACTGATTGCTGCTGTGACTGCTTCCCTTTAGATAGTCGTCGTTTTGCCACCAGCGTGAGATTGTCACTTTGGGGGTTCAGATTCAGGTTCTGTCGTCGCTCTTCCTCTTGCTGCAAGATCGCAGTGAGATCATCAAACGTGGATGTTTTCTCCCTTGTCGAGACTCCAGTGATGAAGGTTTGGAAATCATCACGCATCCCATTCATTGTAATTGCAACAAGATCTTCATCAGCCACCACCACTCCAATGGCCACCAATCCGTCTTTAACATCCTTAATTCGCGCGACAAATGCAGTAGCAGACTCCCTTTCGTCCATCCTCATTGAAAATAGCTTGCTTTTCAGAGCCAAAACTCTGTTTGTATTCTGGGTTTCATACAGATTCTTGATTTTCGTCCAAATCTCTGCGGACGTTTTACAGTCTCTGATGTGTGCAATGAAATTGTCTTTCACAAACATCTTTAACAGGACTTTGGCTTTGTTTTCTCGTTTTTCCCAGTCTTCCTTCTGTGTGGTTGCAGTCGGCTTCTGCTCATCGCCTGTCACTATAGTCCAAGTGTTCGCACCTTCGAGCAGGGTCTGGATCTTAAACTTCCAATTTGTGAAGTTAGACCCGTTGAGTTTACCAGACTCGTTAAGATAAGATTCCATCGTATTACTCATTGTGAATCTACTTAACAACAAAAAACAATACCCGTCAGATCGATCTGTCACCTCTGCCACCGATTTGCAGTGTCTGGCACTCCCACTCCAATGAGCAAATCCGGCGTTTCCAACACAGCCGAAACAATGATCTGATCACTATTGATCTAATCCACCTCTCCCGGATTGATCTGCCACTTCGCCGATCCTGCTCTCCCTGCAGATCGCCAAACGAAGTCGAGGTTTCCCGCAGATCTCCTCTGGCACTTTCCCGATCTGTCTCTTCCAGACGGATCTACAACTCAGCCGATTTGCACCACTTGCAAACCGCCACTACACCGCTGAAAAACCGCCAAACGAAGTTCAATCTATTCACAGATCCCTTGGCGCTACCCCGAGCGAAAAATCCGCGCTAACTGAAAATCGCTTAGAGTATTTCAATTGGCGCGACTTTCCCGGTAAAATCCCGCGCTAATCGGGCTTTTTGGCGCTCTGGCGCAGTTTATTCCTCAAAATCCGCGCCAATCCGTGAAAAATCCGCACCAAAATTTTTGAGTCCGAGCCAGGTGTTCTGCAGTCCACCTGCTCAATCGAGCACACACCTCTCGTGTACACAAAGCCACAAAGGCACTTCAAGCCACACAGGCTATTCCAGCCACACAGGCAAGCTAGCTACTACAGGCACTTCAGCCTCACAGGTGACAAAAGATCAGGCTCACTCAATCTGAGCTCTGATACCAAGATAAAATGTGAACAGAATTGAAAAGAAAGAGATGTAGCTCTCAGGTGTGGCCTGCACCTGGAGACTACACTCATCAAACTTGAGAGATCACTCTCGTCCACTCTATTCCTCAATCAATCAAAGATTACATCAATAAATACAATACTAGGAAATAGGAAGTTGCACCCAAACCCCATAATTATAGGAACTAATCCTAAACTAGGGAGAAAGTTACAACAACGTAACTATTTTCTCCATTAATAACAAAATAATATTAATTATTCTCAACTGCAACAGAGATAAATATGTCTTGTGAATTGAAATAGATGCTCTCTGCTCTCACTCCAATACCCGATTTCAAGTCTCGACAACGGAAATCAATTTGTTTTTGCAGTACGAAAAAAGCAAGATTTATATTATAATCATATGAGAGATTATAAAAAAGACAGTTGTTCCAGCGGAGGCAATTGCCAAAAACCAATGCTTAGTGATACGGAGATAAAGACTATGTTCCGGGGATAAAAGTCCTCCATGTTATAGAGGCTATGTTCTCAGAAAATGTCCATATGCCATTTGCCGAGTTCTTGGAGTAAACCTTTTTTTGATAAACTCTCCACTTGCATATTTTGGGATCTATCTATGTGCTGGATAGAGTATCCATTTTGAGTTTGCCAAAAGATCTCGATTCTCTTCATCCATCCTAAAAGAAAAGGGTTGTTTATTGACACCTTTCCCAAAACATGATGAATTATAATTTTGGAATCTCCATGTATATGTAATATCGGAATGTTTAAAAAATCACTGAAACATAGAAGGCCCCAAAGAGCCATTGCTTCCGCTTTGTTATTGGTGCCATTACCTCCATTCTAGTAAAGACTATATTTTAGGTGATCATTTATGGATATCCAAAAGCCACAAGTACATATACCTTTTTGTGTTGCGCCATCAAAAAAAGCCATTGGAAACTCCAGCAATGTGTGACTATGCCCACTGGGATTTCTGCATGACTGTTTGGGTTGGGGCAAAAAAGCATTGTAATTTGAAATGATTTTGTAGGCGATTTGTTGAAACTCCTCTCTCTTATTTTGGAACAAGAAAGTGTTCCTCCATTTCCAAATTGTCCATAGACAGAGTAGAGGAATGGGTCTCCAGGAGGGCTTCTGTGTACTCCACCATTCCAGTGAGTCCTTAATGGAGGAGTGCATTATAAAACAGAAACCAAAGAAATTTGATAAATGTTTCCATTACATGTGTGGTGAACTTACATTGTAGAAATATGTGGTCATTGTTTTCGTCTTCAGCTTTGCAAATAGAGCATATCCCTGCCCCATGCCACTGCCTCTTTTGTAGTTTCTCCCAGCTGAGATTTTTGTTGTGAAAAACCAGCCAGGAGAAAATTGTAATTTTCCTTGGAACTCTTGTTTTCCATAGAGTTGTGGGAAATTGTCAGTCTGTTTGGAGGGGTGTCATGCCAGATAAGGATAAATAGGTATCAACAACGCTTATACTGTCAGACGAAATCTTTCCTTTCCAGGTAAGATAATCTCGAGCCTTCGTACAGCGGATACCTATATTTTTTATGTTAGCCATGATATTATTCCATTGTAGTGTTGCTTCACCGTATAGGCCCATATTGTCTGCTTCTTTCCAAATCAGTATAGGACCCTCCCAGCCCACAATGACTTGGCCCCATACAAAAATTCCTGCATTGTGTAGTAAATTTTGGATTTCTTGGGGAATAGAGCATCCCTCCCCAGCTCCAAGGATAGTATCTTCTGCGATTACAATTCTGTTACCATTCTGAAAATTCCATGTGAGATGTAGTAGAAAGGAAAAGTTGAATTTTGCGAAAGCTTCTCCAAACCACAAAGCCCTGTTTGTTGCCAATGGTACCTTTCCTGTACTAGAAATCGAAATTTTTATTTTCCAAGTACTTTTTTCTTATGGTCTTGCTCCAGGTTCCTTCCCCAAATAAACCTCTCCATAAGGATTTACATAATAAAGCAATTCCAAATTTTCGTAGGTCCATAATTCCCCATCCTCCCAATTGTTTTGGACAAATAATTTTGGCGAGTTTGACTAGATGATATTTCTTCTTCTCATGAGAGCTTTCCCAAATAAAATTTGTTGTCAAATGATTTAGCTCCTTGATAATGCTTGTTGGTATATAAAAAATGTGTGCCCAATAAAAATTGATTGTGCTAAAACCGCTTGGGAAAGGGTGGCTCTACCTCCCATCGATAGGCATTTTCACTCCCATCCAAAAATTCTTTTATAGAATCAGTCGATGATCCATTGCCAATCTTCTCTAGAGTACCAAGCAGGTTTTAAGTGAAACCCGAGATACTTCATTCCTACCTGAATGGGGGAATTGTTATATTGAATAATCCTGTGAATATTCAACAGTTCCCATGTTACATTTCCCATGGTAGATTATAGATTTACATTCATTGATCTGTAGACCTATAGCCATTGTAAATTTCTTTATGGTATTATAAATATATAGCCAAGTAAAACGACAAAGCATACCCAGAATCAATATATCATCAACAAAAAGACTGTGTGATATTTTGTTCTTGCTTATCATTAGAGGCCGGAAATGTCCTTCCAATACAGCTCTTTTCATATGCAGTCTTAAACAATCCATTGCCAAGACAAATAAGAGCGGGGATAGGGAGCATCCCTGCCTCAGTCCTCTAGCCTCTCTAAAAAAATTGGTTGGATATCCAATAATGAGGATGGTGAAATCTACCTTTTCCACACATGCCATTATCCAGTTTGTGCAAATGGGATTGAGGCCAATTTTGGTGAGAACACATCTTAGAAAGCCCCAATCCAGGCAGTCATATGCCTTCTTTAGATCAATTTGAAAGATGACAGCATCAAGGTTTTTTGTATGGATCGAATGCAGACTTTCCTGATTATTTGCAACGGCATCATGAATAAGCCTATCTTTTAGGAACCCATGTTGTTCCTGTGAGATAAAATTTGATGGAGTGTTCTGCATTCTGCCATCAATAATCTTTGATATGATTTTGTAGATGGAATTGCACAACAAAATCGGACTATAATCCTGAAAGGATATGGAAATTTTATTTTTCGGACTAAGGGCAATGTAAGCTGATGAGATATGATGATGAATACTACCCTTTAATCTGGATTCCTCAACCATGTTTAGTAGATCCTTCTTTACGAGTACAAAAAAGTGGAGGAAAAAATCAATCGTCCATCCATCTGGACCTGGACATTTATTCCTTTTGAAGGACTTCATCACTTCTAAGAGTTCTTCTTCAGAGACAGGTCTGTAAAGTGCCTCATTATGTTCATCTCTGAACATAGTAGGGTAAGGTTCTATACCCCAGAAGATATCTTCTACCGAATTTTCATTCCTGTTGAAAGTTCCTTTGAAGTACTATACAGCTGCATTACTTATATCATCATGCGATTGTAGTATTTTCCCGTCCTCGTCCTTAATCTCCTAGATTGAATTTGTGTTGCGGTGTTGGTTTGCATAACAGTGGAAAAATATTGTATTTCGGTCTCCCTCTCTGAACCAGGTTTCCCTACTTTTTAATCGCCAAGTGGCTTCTTCAATAGCCAATTGTTTTTTTTTCCTAATTTCCAGTTCTTGAATTCGAAGACAAGTTTTTAAAGGGAAGCATTGAGAGGGCATCTCCAAGGCAATCCTATCCAGTTCCATCTGAATATCTTCAAGGTCTTTCCTATTAGCTTTTTTCTTCCATACTTGCCAAAGCTTTACTTCCTTCCTAAGGGAATCCATTTTATCAAGGAGGTTCTTGGGGGGGAGGGGGAGTTTGAAAGGTGAGAGAGTATTTTCGAGGCTTCCTGTACGAACATGTTGAAGTCTGAGTCTTCCAACCAAGTTTTGTTGAATTTAAAGGGAAGGCCTTTACGGATTCCAACATTTCTCCATTGCAGAGTTATGGGTCTGTGATCAGACGTGAAGTTGTTGATGATTTTGGAACAAAAATCACCCAAACGTTCTATCAACTTTTCATGGACTAAGAAACAATCTAGCCTTTTGGCCAGATATGCATTTCCTGATATGCCATTATCCCATGTGGGTGCAATTTTCGCCCGGCATATGTCAACAAAATTGTATGTAAGTAAGGTGTTTTGGAGGGATCCAACGAAAGGGTCTATCTTCCTGTCGCAACCCCAAACTTCATCACTGCATAAAGTGCAGTTAAGATCACCCGCAATGATTAAGGACTCTAGTTCCATTATTTTGAACAGGAGGACTCGATTCCAAAAAGAAAGATGGTCTTTATAAGGAGTGTAGACATTGAGTATATGGACATTTCTAGGAATTCCACGAAAACTGGCTTCCAACAGAATGCCAGCAAAGCATCTGAAAGCTTTAACCAATACCCAGGATGGATTCCATAATGCTACCAGTGCCCTCGAGAGGCCAGTAGAATCAGTGGCATTGATGTACCAACTTGGAAACATTTTCCGAAAGTACAAAATAGCTTCAGACTGCTTATGCATCGTTTCCTAAATGAGGATGATGTTAGGATATAAGGAGTGGAACAGATCTTTGAGAGCTATGTATTTGGGCTCAGCTCCCAGCCCCTTGATATTTATGGATATTATATGAGTCATGGAGAAGGTACGGTGGGCTGGCATGCTCTAAGAGTCTCATGTGAGGAGAGATCTGAAATAGGAACATCAATGAGGAAGCGATCCATTGGAGAGGCATGAGAGTTGTTGGTTTTTCTTCCGCGAAAATGTCTACTGCCCCGGTTTTGCTTCCGTCAGATAGTGATGTTTCCAGCTGAAGTGGGGCTGATGTGTGGGGATGAGGGTGCGTTCGGTTTGTGTATGGTGAGGGAATGAAAATCCAGGGTTCTTTTCCCCAGGAGGAAGTCAAGGTCACTTCCAATCGAATTTGGAGAGGTTGCGGTGGGGGAATTTGGAGTGACAGAAAGGCAAGGTTCTTTCCCTTTTTTTGGCGGGAAGGTGGTGTAGGGGAGGGAGTAGGTGATGGTATACAGGCAATGTGCAATGTAGATGGAATATTACTATAGGGATGAATACATGGTAAAGGGGTGGGGATTTCCAGGTAGGGGGTAGGCTCTGGTGGAGGAAGGGAAGTAGGGTGAGCTAGAGCACCCGTAAAAGGTGATGTTGACTTTCCATAATGATATGGGGAAGATGGAACGGAAATAGGTGTGATTCCCCTAGATACTACAAAAGGATGAAATTGTGAGTAGGTACACTAAGAATTACCTGGAGATGTCGCTTTCTGGTATGACGCCGTCCTTTGACCTTTTCCTCCTAACTGTTCCTTCTCAGAAGTGGCCAGCTTTGTTTTGTTGTAGACTTTCCTTCCATGTAGGCGGCCACCCGGACGAAATGAGCATTGGTCATGCAGGTGTCCTATTTCATGGCAAGATGAACAGCGAAAAGGCACCCCCAAAAAATCCAATCTTTGATGGAGATTGATGTCTTCCAAGTGAAGATTGATATGGTCAGGAAAACCACCATGGCATTCCTTCTCAATTAGAATCCATGCAACTCTTTTATCTTTTGCACCAAGGCATTTCGGGTCCACATATACAAATTTACCTATGGCGTTCCCAATATTCGTTAAGGCCTCCTTAGTCCATAATTCGATCGGCAGACTGGGTAGTTTGACCCATATAAGTTTGTTGATGGGGGTATTATGCAGGGGATTATAACCAATATACCAGTTATGCAAGGCAAGGAAACTCTTTCCGTGGACCCAGGGAATGGATCTGATAGCCTCAAGATCCTCTTGACTAAGGAGGTGGAAGTTGTACCATCCTTTCATGAGCCTGACTATCGTGGGAAGATAGCCGAGCAGGGATTTCCATTTCGTTCCCAACCAATTCCTCATATCAGAATCCTCCATGTCTGGGAAATACCAGCGCCCCACTAAAGCATGCTTTTGAATACTGATAATTCGGTTTGCAAAGGTGGGGCTATCAAGAATAATGGTTGGGGGAGGCGAAGCTATTTTAATGGGATGTTGTCTTTGTTTACAATGACGAGGTTCATGTTCGTCACCCTAAGATGATTGGATCGGATGGACTACGGTTGGTATATTTATTCCACCTAACGTGGCCAGCTAGTCATCGAGTGATCGAGTCCCCATGTGGAGCAATGCTGCCTCCATAGTGGAGCGGACCACGGCTGAGGTGGTAGACACATCAGACTCAAAATCTGTTTTTAACCTGTCGTGAAACGTGCCTGGGGAGGGTGGCACGCGGCCTGTCAAATAGGTCAGGTAGAGGATAGTGTCGTCTGATCAAGGGCAAAGATTTGAATTAAAGGACGCATGTGTGAGGAAAAAGCAGAATGTCGATTTATATCCTTGGAAAGGACATAAGCCCACTTTCCAAGGAGGAATAAACATGAGAATTTAAGGACCCTAAAGGCACGGTATGACACGAGAAAGGAGGATCGCCGTCAAAGTACAAACTCTGAAACAATGGTGAGATAGTATGTACCTTCTGCAGTACCCAAATTCTTGATATGGAGAGAAAGTTGTCAGAGAATGTATGGGAATGTGAACACGTGACATGGGACGGAGACTTTTGGGTGGTGAAAAAGTTGGGAGACGTGACATGTGACGATAGCATACCATGTGAAATGTGGCCTCAACACGCGTTTTGTCAACCCATCGAGGATTATGGGAAACTTTTCCATGTGGCTACTATTCCGGCCACCGGCGACTGACCACCGGAAAAACCTGTGCCCTGATCCAGAGCGGGAAAAGTACCAGAGAAAAAACAGAGGAGGAATACAGTGGAATACTAGAATAGAGAGCTTAGAGATAGCTGTGAAAGCAAGAGGATAATATATATATATATATATATATATATATATATATATATATATATATATATATATGAAAGAAATTCTCCTCAAGAGTGCGTTATAGATATGAAGTGGTTGTGGGAAACTATAACTGTGGATGTAAAACAACTGATAATGGAGCCGAAAAGAAGACTCAAAATAAAAGAAGCTTAAGAGAAAAAGGTTTTGCGTATTGAAATCTATGAGAATTAGATTGCAATGTTGTCGACTCTCACTCGAGAAACCCAAGTTCAACCCACAGCAATGAAAATCAATGTGTTTTGGGTATTGAAATTTATCATAATTAACAGAATCTATTAGCATGACAATCAAAGTGGGGAAGCATTTTGTTGCTTTGTTGACTTCGAAAAAAATTGATACTATTTCTAGAGATAAACTATGTCACAGAATGGAAGAACTAAAGGTCCCAAAGAAATATAGGGCCATTGTTCATAAAATTCATGAGAGGGTTAGAGATAGAACTAGAGCAAAGGAAGGCATGTCTGAATGCTTTGATAGTGACACAAGAGTCGAACAGGGATGTCATCTTTCTCCCACACCATTTGGTTTATATATCGATAAGCTTGAAGAGTGGACAAACAATATCAAAGGAGAAGGCATCCAACTGGCAAGATATTTGGTGAAACTACTTTTATATGCACATGGCCTTATTCTTATTGGTAAATTGGCCCTAGGTTTGAGTGAACGCTTAAAGCTCCAGAACTCTTTTGTCAAGAGGTGGGAATGCAAGTAAATACCAACAAAACTAAATTCATGATTTTTTCTTTAAAAAAAAAAAATCCAAGGTACTTTTCTCTTTGAGGGCAGCGCCTTGGACGTGGTAGATGAGTAAAAATATTTAGGAATTGACTTTTACTTTAGGCTTAGTTGGGAGACATGTGGAACAAAGAGTCAAGGAGGGTGGAAAGTTTCTTACCTCCTTCAGAATAGATGTAGACAAGCAGAACTATGGGATTGGAACACTAAGAAAACCCTCTTTGGTGTATTAGTGGCGTGAATTATCCTTTATGGGTGCGAAATATGGGGGAGTAACATGTCAAACCACAAATGGCGACAAATAGAAATAATTCAAAAGAACTTGATCACAAATAGCCTCAAAGTTAAATCAACAGTACCATATGATATCCTTTTAGCTGAGGCGGGTATGTTTCCAATTGAGGCGGCGGTGATCATTCATTTGTTGAGTTCCCTGAAGAAGGTTTAAAATATGGATAGGCACCGGTGGCCCAAATTAGTTGTTAAAGAAGAGCTAAACCACCGAAAAAATACATGGAAGAAACAAAACAGAGAGTGGTTAGGCAAATGGGACATAAATCTACACAATTTCCCTCACGCTAAGGAGGAGATAAAAATGTGGGTGTTAGAAAAATTTAAAACTGCCATGTGGACAAAGCAAGTAGGCAAAGAGAAAGCATATTATGTCAAAGAATTTAACTCATTGTAGAAGCATGATGATAAAGAGTATTTGAGTTCCTCAATCAAAGGACCAGCGTAAATTTTAATTGCTCGGCTTAGGACTAACTCATCATCTAAGATGTGAAACTAGTAGATGGGCGGTCCCTGAAGAAGATTGGAAAGAACTAACTTGCATTTTTGCAATAAAATGGTGGTAGAAACAAAATGACATTTTATCAAAGAGTGTGTACTGTATGAAGTTATCCGTCGTCAGTTTGATAACAGCCTAAAAGTGAACAATCTTAGTGAACTTTTCGAGGAGTAAAACTTCACAAAACAATGAAATTTTTAATCAAAATCCATAACAGCAAAATCAAGGAAAAAAAATCGAAATATGAAATAAACGATAATCACTGGTCCCTTAGATCGTGAGATCTCATAAACATCATTAAAATCCATTTCATTTTCTCCTCAAAGTGAAATCCCACATCCACTGCTTGGAAGACAATGAGTCCACAAGCGTACACCGACTCTTTCGTTTATTGTAGGCAAAGACAAAATGCTTTTAACCTAACAAAATCACACAAAAAAATCCGCAACCTATGCTCCCAGCGCTTTTTAAGCTAACAAAATTACCCAACATATCGACCACAGGAAGGCGTCGAACCCACGACCAACGTTCCCAGCATCTTTAAACCTAACAAAATCCCACAACAAATCGACAATAGTGCGGGAGTCGAACCCACGACCTTTGATCCCAGCAGTTTTGAACCTAAAAGAATCACACAACAAATCAACCAGCATTTTTAAACCTAAAGGAATCACACAACAAATCGACCACGGTGGAAGTCGAACCCGCGACCTATACTCCTAACCTTTTTCTACTCAGGAAAAAATGCTCTCACAACAAATCAACCAGCTTTTTTGAACCTAAAAGAATTACACAACAAATCGACCACGGAGGTAGTCGAACGCGCGACCTATACTCCTAGCATTTTTCTACTCGTAAACAAAATGCTCTCAGCATTTGTGAGCCTAACAAAATCACATAAAAAAGAAATTTTGATTTCTTTAAATCACAGAACATAATCGACCACAGTGAGAGTCGTAGTCAAAAATTGTCTCACAACAAGCCATTTTTATCCTAATAGAATCACAGTCGACCACAGTGGGAGCCGAACCCACGACAAAATGCTCTCAGCATTTGTGAGCCTAGCAAAATCACATAAAAAGAAATTTTGATTTATTTAAATCACAGAACATAATCGACCATAGTGGGAATCGTAGACAAATAAGGTCTCACAACAAGCGGCTATATGGCTCAGCTTCCGGAAACTTCAGCCTTTCTTCCTGGAAAATTTACGATGGAAATTTTTTACAGGCTCAAGTATCATCATGGTCAAGTATCATCATTGGTATTGATCCAATTGTTAATGGTTTGGAGTCTTTACTTCCCCGCAGTCTGATTTCCCATTTCCATTCAAAAGGTATATTCACATGGGATAAGTTGATTAAATCATGGTCATCTTCATCTCCTGAATGGATGGAAGGGGAGGATTTATCACTGCCTATCACCATGAGACCTGTTTGGACTTCAGTGATTCAGAACCTTTCCAGCAAAGGGGTTCTCCACTCTGGTAATAAGGATGATCTTACATGGTCCCTTCCGGATTCATCTCCGCCTATTCGGGTCAAGGATATATATGCTGCAATGACTGTCTGCCATCCATCAAGCGCCGATCCGATCTTCCCTCTTAGACTATGGAAGGTGGCATGTCCACTAAAAATGATATTATTTTCTTGGCTGGTCTTCTCAAACAGGAACCTCACTTGGGAGGTCCTCCAAAGAAAAGGCTGGCTTGGTCCGGGAAGATGTTCTATGTGTCACTCCGAATCCGAGACAAATGCTCACATGTTTTTCCGATGTGCCTCAACTCTTCACATCTGGTATGCATTGTCCTTGTCCTTTGGTTTTCCTTACCAGGTCTTTTCTACTGTACAGGAAGCGTTCAAATGGTGGAGCAATCAATGTTCATCCTGGCGTACCTTGTTTGTCATGGTCGTTTGGTACTTATGGAAATGGAGGAACGCCCGAATCTTTCAAGAATCCAGGGATCCCCTGGACTCTATTCTGCTCCTGGTTACGGAACTCTCGAACTGACTTGATGTTCTGGGCTGCTGTCCTCCTTTCATGTGATTTTTTTTCTCAGCCTGGATTACTGCTGATTTTGATGGTACTTGATGTTCTGGGCTGCTGACCTCCTTTCATGTGATTTTTTTTCTCAGCCTGGATTACTGCTGATTTTGATGGTATCTCTGTGCTTTTTCTTTTAAGTTACAGTGTCTTTCAATTTTTAAAATCTGTTATTGTAAGTTCTATGTTGACCTCCTTTCATGTGATTTTTTTTCTCAGCCTGGATTACTGCTGATTTTGATGGTATCTCTGTGCTTTTTCTTTTAAGTTACAGTGTCTTTCAATTTTTAAAATCTGTTATTGTAAGTTCTATGTTCCGACTGGACCTCTTTTCCAGTATCTGGCCATTGGGTAAAATGGACTGAACAGCTCTTCAGTTTTTGTTTTTCCCAGATTTTATATATATACTGAACTTTATATTCTCCTAATATAAACTATGATGTTTTTTTTTCTCTGAAAAGTCTCACAACAAGCAGTGGCCATTGGGTAAAATGGACTGAACAGCTCTTCAGTTTTTGTTTTTCCCAGATTTTATATATATACTGAACTTTATATTCTCCTAATATAAACTATGATGTTTTTTTTCTCTGAAAAGTCTCACAACAAGCAGTTTTTAACCTACTAGAATCACAAAGTCGACCACAGTGGGAGTCGAACCCACGACCTTTTGATCCGAAGTCAAACGCGCTAATCCACTGCGCTATGCGGTCCAGGTTGCAATAAAGGCGCTTTGCAATATTTCTAGTGGCTTCGGTTGGAGACAGTGTGTTAGATTGAAGTGATGACAGACTACATCATAGCACCCTTTCTTTAACTCTGAGGATTTTCCTCGTAAAAGAGCAATTAAGAAATTGCGTCTGCAGCCTGCCGTTGTATTTTATCTCTTTTTGCCGTTCCAGGTGCATGTAATCAACTCGAGAAAATCAGAAAACGCCGAGAAAGTGCAGTAAATTATTCGATCTGATCATTCAACGCAAATGTACCTTTCACAAGCGGATTAGAGTGTTGATTCAACTCTCGAGAAATGTTCTACACAAGATCCTCGAACATAGTTACAAATAATCAGCATAAGTAATTTTCTCTATTATAGTTTTTAATATTTATAATTACGTGGATAGGGCTGGTTTATTTCAGAATAAGGCTGGCAGATTCTTTACTATGTTATGGAGAAAATTTAGATGTAAGGTTTAGATATGAGGTTGAGCCAATATTCTTAGTCAGGGTTTATTTCAACCCATCATTTTATGTGTTTTTTTATCTTTCTTTTTTTCAATTAAATTTACACATTTTTGTATTTCTCGTCCAATTACAATTTCCTTCTTGTTTATTAGGCAGATTGGAATCATTCTATTTCAATCTCCAATTTCCTTGTTATAAATTATGCTTATTGGAATCATTTCATTTCAATTCACAGGTTATGGATAGGTTGTGAAACATGTGCTCCACTTTGGTTCCATCCTTATTTCTCTCCTTGTTTGAAGTTTGTAGCGATAAATAAATCATACACTTATAGGGCGAGCCTATGAGTTAACAACCCTCTAGTGATGAGAATACACAATTAGGTTTCAATATTCACCAATTTTTCCTATTCGCTTAAGGGCCTTTCTACACACATGAACACATGCATTACAATCTCATAGTAAGCATCTATGTTATATTCAAGATGGGATTAGGGATTTGAGAATTCATGGGCTATAAATCCTACAATTCATCTAAAATGCTTGCAAGTCTTCGGCCAATATATTCCCCTTTCTATGCCAACTAGTATAGACCACTGTGTGTAAATCATCACAGGCTTGCTACCAGCGAATTCATAATCTTCCCCATAGAGGAAAATATCTCAGTATTGTATTGTATTGAACTAAAGATGTCGTAGGAAAGAGGAGCAATAACAGCTTGGGGTGGAGGAATATGGGAGTTACAACTACCACAAATGGCAAGAGATTCATGTTTCCCAAGGTCAAGCTCATTGATCGTGTAGTAGTGCACAATGACAGGTTTTCATTGCACTCAAACTTTTTAATGTTACAGGCAAGAAAAGCAAGTGTTAAAATGTGTAGCTTGGGAGGTACTTCCACAACACTTGAGGTATTGGGTTTGTGAGGAGTTGACCCATGAAAATGGAGCTTCATGGGCAATGTACACAAGTGGTGGGTTTTGTACCCAAAATGGTGGGCGCAGGGTCAAGGAGAAAAATGATAGTTTATTCATTGAAAGCATGTGGGGAACCCTTGAAGGGTTAAGGGGAAACTAGGGCTTCAATGATGTGGTGAGAAACAAATGAAGGAATTTTATTTTTTGAGATAGTGGAGTTCTCTCATGCGTAGGCTGATGTCATCTTGGCCTACAATACATGACCTTTGTGGTTTAATGTTATTCCTTAAGATCACTCGAAGAAGAAGTCAATTCAAATTTATTTACGTGTGAAAGCATGAAGATGGGTTACACTTTTGAGCCAAATGTGGTGATGAAATTTCAAGTTTTTCCTCTTTTATTGAATTGAAGCCCTCAAAATTCATATAAGCACTGTGAATTTTGATTTGAAGTAAAAAGATAAATTGTGGATAATTTTGTTGTTGTCCTTGCAAATTTTCGCACATATTAAGAGGTATGCATGTGCTCACGTAGCATAACTTAGTCTAAAATGTGTAATATATATATATATATATATATATATATATATATATATATATATATATATATATATATATAAGCATGATCTACAAGGGGATAGTTAAGTTTTTCATATTAAATTTTTCTTTTTTATGTACAAAATATTTTTTTATTATTTTTCGAAGTTGGAGAAATAATATTTCAATTGTATTTTGCAAACACGTGTTCACGTAAGGTTTTTTTCAACTATTTAAATAAATTGAAAACCCAAAAGTACCCTTTTGAAAAGGACTCGTAAACAAATATAGTGGTATTTTTTGAAAAAAAATTCATTGTATATATTTTATGATATTGATTTTTTATTCAACCTCTTTAAAACAATGTCAAAAAATTTCACGCATTAAATTTAAATGAAATTAGATGAGAAATATCATATGAATTCAAAAATATCAAACTCATATGCCATCAAATAGATAATTCCTTCATGAATCCAACGTGATCAACTCTGCCACCTAAGGACAAATTTAGCCCTAAGTCCGCTAGGGTACAAAATGGTGTTGCGGGAAATTTTGTAGAAGGGGTGCTGAAATTATTGATTTTAGGACTTAAGAGGCTCAATCGAGCGCTTAAAACACTTTATTGAGTACTTGATTTTGAAATTTAAAGAGCTCAATCGAGGGTGTAAGAAACCTTCCATCGAGCCCTTATCGTGGTTAAATAAAGGCTCGATCTAGCTTTAAATCTCGATCTAGCTTTAAGGTTGGATCTAGCTTTAAGGCTAGATCTAGCTTTAAGGCTTGACTGAGCCACTTTTTTTAATTCCATGTCTAAGTTGTATTGGTGGGAAATTTCAAAAACATGGCTCAACCGAGCCTATTTCTCGATCAATCCAGTGGCGCGATCGAGCTATTGGATAACCTCGAGTTAAATTGTTTAGGCCCTCAAACAACTCGATCGAGCGCTTAAAAAGGGCTATATCGGGTGCTTAAATGGCTCGATTGAGCCATCTTTTTTTCCACCCAAATGCGCCCTTTCTCACCAAAAAGTGTAACCCATCTCCATGATTTCACCCTTGCACATCCATGCAAGTGCAACATCTCTCAAGAAGACATCTAGCTAAGTGACCAAGTTTCTCAAGAAGCAACTTAGATTTGAAGGAAGGATCTGAATTTGCCTTTTATTTTGGTCTAGCTAAGCTTATAGAGGTTTGGTTTGATTCATGTTTCTTTGTTGAAAGCAGACAAGTTTGAGTAAGGTCTCCTTGATTTGGCAGCCGAGTTTTCTATTGGAAGGAGGCCTAAAACATGCCTAGTGTCTTTGTTATGCGAGAGGAATGAAGGGCCTAGGGTACTATTGGTTGTAGGAGAAGGATCGAGGCCTTTTTCTATTATAATAGAGGGTCGAAAGTCTTGTGGCTTATGGAGGATAAGCCCCAATAGTCTTAGGTGACGATGCAGAGCATAAGGGCTAGTTAGACAATGGTTAAGGGCTGCTACAAAAGGAGAAAGTAGTTTGCAGGCCTATTGAAGATGACTGAGGTCTTTCAGTGGTTTTAACAAGTAGGTTGAGGTGGGTAAGGTATGTGGTATGGTTGCGCATGGGTTGATATCTATGGAGTATTACTTCTAGTGGAGTGGTTGTCAACAGAAGTGTTGAACAGCAGTTGAAGGCAACGTAAGAATAATGATACTTGTAGAGCAAACTGAATATTAGTGGTTGAGTATTTGATAGCCCTAAAGTAAGTGAGTTTAAGTGGAAATTCACTTGTGTAAGGGAAGTTTGACTAATCCCTAAGGACTGATATATTGGAGCAGCAAGAAGTCAATCAAGAGGGTTGGTTTGTGATGCCCTAGTTTAGTAATTTCAAGTGTGAATATTGTTGATAAGAGGGCATATATGAAGACTCTAAGTACATTGACTTAGGAAGCAGAGCTAACTGATTGTTGGAGAGCAGCTTGTTGGATGCCTAAGTTAAGTGATCTTGGAGCAGCAAGAGTGATTGATAGAGGCAAATTGGTCAGTTGAAGACGTAAATAATTTTGAAGTTCCAGAAGAACTTGTGAGCAACAGAAGAGGTGGCAAAGGACCTACCAAGTGTTAAAGGTACATGGACTAAAAGGGTTATGGAAGTGCTACAATAGCAAGTAATTCAAGTGTGTCTTGTTCAAGGGTAGATTGATAGTCATAAGTTGTTGACATCAATCCCTAATTGCTCTTGTATCAGGGCTAATTGTAAGGGTCATGATCCTTGGTACAAGAGCTATGTTTGTTGTATTAAATTTGCAATAAAAAAATTTGGGTTGCAAAAATTGTCTTGTGTACTACGTGATTCACTATTACACATTTTCCATTGTGCAAAGTGTTGGTGTTGTGGCATTTTAGTGTGTTTGTGATCGCGTTTTAAACATAGACCTGATTTTGAAGTGCCAAGGCAAAATCAACAAGTAGCAACCCAGAGGTGGAAGTGGATGGGAGTTGGGGTTGCCATTGCTAGTAAGAGGTTCATGTCGCATGTGGCCAAGCCCAATGACCATGCGATAGTTCACAACGTCAGTGCTCCAGTTTTCTAAGGGAACAAATCTAATTGTTATCTATAATTGAAGTTATTAATTGATTGTGTGTTGAAAGAATAACTTCGGCGTCTACATGTGATTTACGCCGAAGTTATTCTTTCAACTATTATGGATCACAGAAGCCTCAATTCAACTATTGATTGTGTGTTCTCATCATTTTGCCTTTATTTAAAAATTATGTCAATCCCATAATTATTTATTAAACGATAAATTTGGTGCAAAACATTGTTTATATTTTCAAACTATTATTTACATCCTTTATTTGCCTAATTGAATTTATTTATTCTACATTGAATTGAATAAATCATGTGCAAAGCGTTGCTTATATTTTCAAATTGTTATTTCGATCCTTTATTTGTCTAATTAAATTTATTGAGGAAACACTAAATTGAATAAATCTTGTACAGAGTGTTGTTTATATTTTTCTCACATTCTGCCTTTTTTACTTTGGAAATTGTTTTCAAATCTTTCTCTTTATAAATTATTTTCTATTTTTAAATTTCAATTTTTCAAATTAATCCTTCTTTTTGTAAATTATTTTATATTTTGAATTTCAATATTTTTAAAACTTTCGATTGCTGTTGCATATATGAATTAGTTAAAAATATGAACATTTCTTAAAATTTTGGACCATCACCAACTTCCTGCTACAATATGCGTTATAAATTCTTTAAAATTTGCATCATTTAGATTTTAGATTTTGCATCAACTTAAATCTTCAAATTTCTAGAATATAAGTTAATCTTCTACATCACTATGAGTTGTGGCAATAACTACATTTTACTCCTAAAATTACACAAGTTTGCATCATATGTGTAAGAAAATTTTATGATTCTTTTCAATGTTGTATTTGATTAAAAATATCCATAAATATATTTTGTAAATGATGGAACAATGTCTCCAACACAAAATTTAAAATGTTGATTCAATTGGCATTCAAAATCAATGGAAGCTTTGGCTTTACCGTTGCATGTAATGTCACAGTATCAATTGCTATAATATTAGACGACATTGTTGCATGATGTCGTTATCTAAAGATATTATTAATCAATGCAAAACAATGAGAAGTCTTTTCCATGTATGGAAAATTAGGGTTTCCTCACAATCCAGTACAGTGGTAAAAGCATCAATGCAATATTAGACTACGCTATTTAAGGACACTTTAACGCAATCCATGCATCTTCAAATAGTTAGTAATGCCATAAGAAAAGTTAAAAGTTAGTTAAATACAAAATATAAGAGGAAAAAAATCAATTATATCAATAATTTATTTACATTTTGGGTGATATTGGACGAGGTAATATTAGACCAGGTAGGGGAGGGACGCCATTACCTGTGTGCCCTCCCCTCCACCTAGCCTACGAGCACGTGGACAGCACGCGACGTTGTACGACACGCGTCCAGCTTGGACTGCCACATGTTGTGCAGCGTGTCAGGCCATAAAACTGCAACTGCCGACCTCCCGCTCGCTCGTTTCCGCCTTTACGCCGCGATGTGTGGTTTGCCTGTGGGTTTTCTGTTCGGGTCCGGTGTTTGTTCGAAGCCCTCCGCCGACGATGGCGCGGGAGGGCTCCATTACCTGCGCATGATGTCCGCCATGGTTGAGCTCATGTCTGCCATTGTTTGCTTGCACGAATCCATGGTTGGAACAGGGTTTCTGTTGTTCTTGTGGTTTTCCGCCTGCAATTGTTGTTCAGTCTGGACCGTCGGTGGTTTAGGGTTTCCTGGGTGGTTGTTTAATTCGCGCTATTTGTTGTTTAGGGAGGAGCCAATACCAATTTTAGCCAGTTCGAGGTCGAAGGTGGCATTTACAGGTAATTGCAGGTTTTGGTGGTTTTTGTGTGGTTTTTTTGGTTTTTTTTTTGCCATTTGCTAATTTCCCACTTGTTGCAGGTGTTGCAGGTGTGGCAGGTGTGGTGAGCACTGGAGAAGGTCTGCCAAAGGTGTGGCGAGCTCTGGACTTGGACATGGCTTCTATCTGGTAGGGTTTTAATCCTACCAGCCATTTTCTGATGTGTTTTTCAACACCTCACCTTGTTTATTGGAATTTTTGTTAAATTTGCAGACAGGTTTTGGGTTTTGTCAATTAAGCCATGGGATGTTGTTGCTTTTCTGACCTGTATCACTAAAAATCGGTTTTGTCAATTAAGCCATGGAATGTTGTTGTTTTTCTGACCTATATCAGTACTGCAACTTCTCTGTAGAGTTATGTCATGGGTTCGATCCTTTATACTCGTTTTCATGTAGCTCCAATGTTGGCAAATCATTATGTTTTATGTGATGTTTTTTTAAAAAATCTGATGCTAGTATTACCAATCTATACCCTGATTAGGGCAAGTCAAGTCATCTACTTCATATCTTTGAAGTTTGATATGTGAATTTTCAAGAGTCGATGGAATGAGTTCTTAGAAATGATCAAGTTTTATCTTTTTTAGTAATGAGTTTTATTCATTCATCTTTTGTTTGGTTGGATGTTGTTCAGAGAAGCAGACCCGATTGTCCCTGGGGACTTATTTCAATTTATATGTAGGTTTCCGAGAGCGAGGTTTTTTGTCAAAATCACCTGGATTTTTTCCTTCACTTTACTTCTTTTTTGGCAAACATAAACTTGCATTGTTGCTGCCTTTTGTCAATAATCCCCGCAAGTGTCTTAGTGGTTTACATAATCATATAGTACATGACTTGGTAGTAGATTTTGAACTTCAATCAATACCGACTTGTGCCACCTTGTTCGATGAACAAAAGAGGGCTTCATAATTAGCTGTGAAAAACTTGGCCTAAGGATGCTAGTGTGGTAGTTTAATGCTTTCTTGCTTTGCTCATTTAGAAAATGTAATCAATGGAAAGAAACTCTTGTAATGAAAGTTCTTGTTTTGGTCTTGCGTGTCTAGTGCATTTTGCAGGATCTTATTAGTGAGATACCTCACCTAGTTCGACCCTATTTTGGATGCATAGATCTTACCCATGTGAACCGCCTGTTTTGAATACTCACCCTTTTGGTAGATCCATAGCACCCTTGTAGACAACTGTGCTATGTTGCTAACTGATAGATTACAAATACAGCCTATATTGTAGGAATGGTTTTTGACTTTCTTGCCATATTATAGGCTGCCTTTCAATATTGGAGCATGAACAGAGAATGTTTTAATGACATCCTATTCCTCCTTGGATATCCTTTGCATTTATGGGAATTTTCTTGTGTAACCAAATTCCTCCATGATAGGTTTGCAATAGTAACAACCTTACACTCTTTATCATCATCAAAGAGTTTCCAAAACATGGGATAGGCAAGAGGATGGTAATACTGGATTTGAATAAGTGATTGAATGACATGAAAATCTTGGTCTTCACGTCCTTCAATTTAAGTGCTTCGGATCTTGAGTTTAGATGTGCCCAAAGAGATTATTTTATGTTCGAACTCATGTAATTTGACAAATCTAGCCCTATTGACTTATCTTTTATTGTTTCAACTGCCTTTCGAGCTTCTGTACCATTCCATATAATTTATTAGTGCTTGCAGTAGCTTGGGTTAGGTCCCTAAAGACTATCTCCCATGTCTGCCTATGCCATTCAATTTTGTCTATCACATGCATTTTGTTCGTTTCCTTGGAACAATTCTTAGCTCAATTATTTTAAAACTATATATGACTACATATTTGATTATATTAAAATCAGATTTGTTAGATTTATTTACTTATTTATGGTTGAGAATTTATTTGCAGCTCTGTGTCTTATTATCTCAGTGTTTCAGGTTTTATTCAGCAGATTTAAATAATTATCACTTCAAAAATGAAGAAAATGACTTCAAAGAGTCCACTAGTTCCAATTGTAACTCTTTATGATCTTTGTGGAGTACATATGTTGTGTAGGCTTTAAGTTTAGTTCAGTTTTGAGGGTGCATGCATGGTCCATTTTTCAAATAGCGTACATCCTTAGGTTGTCCAAGGTGCTTTTATGGGAGTTGTCTATTTCTGGATGAGATCTTAGTTCTATAGGAGGCACCAGCAGATTTGCCTGATGTGTAGTTATCCATGGAGCTAGGGTGTACTAGGTGTTCTGAGTAGGGTTAGGGTTTGACACAGTGAAACCAACTTCTTATTGCACGTGTTTAGAGACATTATTTTACCTTATTCTGTTATCTGAGAAAGGAAATGTAGGGTGTGCCACTGTGTTGGTTAGTGAGTTTTGGTTTTGAGCTATTGTTGTGTATTAACTTCTTTCTGTATTCAATAGAAGATGGATGTGTTTGAGAGTTAAGATATTTTACAGAAGTATGTGCTTGTAGGTAAGCTTACTTAGATCTAGGTTATTCTTTCAAAATTGAAAAACTGCTTACAATGGCCTACTTTCCATGATCCTTGTTGACTGCAATGAATAATTAGATCTGAAGCATATTGCTACTGTGACTTAATAAATACCATAAGACAATAATAATAAGCCCAAGACCATTGCACATTGACCATAAGAGGCTAATAAAGTCATGTGTTTTTCTGTTGGTGACTTTCCAAGTGTTTTTCTAAGGTCTGGTATATGTTTTCTGATATCTGAAATATGCTTTTCGAGATCTGGTGTACTTGTTTCAGTAAGAAGAAATCAATTTGCTAAGGTTTAATATCCATAAGAAATCACTTATCAGTCTTGGGAGCATCATTTTGAAGCTAATGGTGAAGTATATAGTGATTTATTTTGTGAAATATTGTTCATCTTTGCAGTGGAAAAAGAAGCCCCAAGACATAATATGAATTGACATAACAATTTCAAAAGGGGAATAAGTATCTAAGTTATCATTGTAGCATATTTTGTGGACTGATATCATCTCTCTTAAATATTTCAGAGGTTGGTGTATTTTTTGAGCCATTGGTTTCAGGTCTAACTATTATGTTTGCATCCATTGGGTGGCAGACTTCATTGGTTTTTCTTTTTGTCTTTCTTATTTCAGCGTTGCATGTTTGCATCTCATCTCATTGCAAAACATTACATTGACATTCTGATTTGAATTTTCATATAACACAACATGTTCTAGCTACTCTTCGGGAATATTAACTCTTGCATAATATATCCTTCCTATACTTATCATCATTCCAAAATTGTTGCATTATTAAAGTAGAGAAGGAATCTTATAGAAGTCAGATCTAAAATTAACATAAAATATAACCATAATGTTGTTAGCGTTTCAAAGCAATAAAACAACCTAGGTTGTAAGCCAGAATGTTTCTGTGACAAGAAAAAGACACAATCCATCCAAAATCCACATCATAATGTGGTTACAACCAAAAACATATGACACCCCTATTCTTTATGGCCCTGAGAATCTTGAGTGCCAAAACTCCCCGAGTTACCTTCTTGAGCCAGGTAGGTTGGCCTACTTGTCAAGGGTTGATTAGGAAATGGTTGATTGTTGCCATATGATTGACTCCAATTTGCAGCTTCCAACCACGAAGGTATTGAGTACCCATACCTCACATTTGCACTACTGACCCCTGCATTAAGTGGAGGTGTGTAATGAGCATACATAGAATTGGCACCAACTCTGGTAGGAATAAGGCAAGTGGGTAAACCCTCAGTTTGATAGTGAGGCACTTGAATGTTTATGAGATCTTGGAATAATGGTGTATTATCTGCAATGGAGTCCAATGAGTTTGAAATAATCCTGGTTTCATCAACTATTCTTATATCATTGTCAACTATATTGATCATCCCTTGTTCCTTTTAAAGCAATTGTTGTGCCTTTCATTTTTCCTTTTCATGTCTTGCCATTTGCTTTTTTTGGTCCTTAACTTGCCTTGCTTTATCTCTTTCAATCCTTTCATCTGCTCGACGTTGTGTTGCAACAATCCTTACTGCCTTCTTCTCCTTGACTAGATCCTTCTTTTTATGTTTTAATTCTTGAATTTCAAATTTCTTTTTTTCAGACTCAACTAACAGGCTTATATAGTCCTCTGAGGTGAGTAACTGTGAGCTTTGGCCCAGATGAAGACTACCCGGTGCACATTGCTTTTTTTTCATTGATACTCTCTGTACTGGTAGCTTTAGGAATCTTCCAAGTGTCTTCTCCACCCCTCCCACCTGCATGTCATTGCTTGGTACTTCCCTTTCAGTATCTGTTGGAACTGATTGAACTATATCATTATCTTCATTTGATGCCTCATTATGTCCTTCATCTTCTTCCATTGATCTATTGTCCACAAAAAAATGAACAATTTCACTGTTCAATTCTGCTGGTTGTGAGGGCATGTTCATGCTTTCTTCATTGGTTTTTGAGACACTATGTGCATTCATATTGATCATTTCTTCTGCTAGCCATGAAGGTGGGGTTACTTAGCTTGGCAATGTCAATTGGTCATTGTCAACTGCATGTTCAACAATATCATTAACAATATCAGCAACAGGAATTTCATGTTCTTGAGTTGGTGGAACGATCTCCATGTTACTACGAATTTTTTCATTGTTATATTGTGTTTCACATACAGTTTCATCATCTTCAGCATATAAGTGTCCTTGAGACAGGGAAATCATATTACCAGTTTCAACAACATCATCTTGGTCATCTACTTCTTGCACTTCAACACCTGTTTGGGCATTCCCTTCTTCCTAACCATCCACATGAAACACTTGGCTACAACCAGTATCATGCATAAGAGCATCATAGTTCAGTGGCCAGATTCATGTCCTCCTAAAGCCAGCCTTGATCTTTGATGGTGTCAAAGCCCTTTTAAAATCTTTACTTGCAAGCTCTGCTAGCTCAAACCTTTTCACCTCAACCCTTGGATTCTTTGCCATCCATGCAGCGCGCTTTGACCTGAAATAGTTCTTGAAAGGGCCAAACACACTAACATCAAGGGGTTGCAGTCTGTGAGTGGTATGAGCTGGCAATGTCAACAGGTCGATGCCTAAATTGTTTGCTTCCTCAATTGTTTGTACAGCCATGTGGCTCCCATGGCCATCTAATATCAAAAGGTGTATGTTATTAGGTGAGACGCCACCTGGTACCGATGCAGCAAAGTGAAAAAGCCAACTTAGAAACAGTTCTTTAGTCATCCATGCATGGGGATGTGCCGCCATTCATGCACCTGGTTCACAGTTCTGTATATATTTTTTCAGTTGATTTTTACCTTTAAATAGATAAAATCCTCGGATTGAAGTACCAATTGCATTGACACAACATAAAATAGTTATCCACTCCCTGCTCTTGGGCAAAATATTTGGCACATTTCGGCTCCCTCTCTTGGAAATTACCCGCATGCCACAATTCCTCCCTGCCTGTAAACCTGTTTCATCACAGTTCCATATATGGTATGCTCCATAAGAATGTTTATCGTAAGCACTAGAAAGTGTGTCATAGAACTTTTGCACAACTGTAGGGCGTAAATTTAATGCTCTGTCTCTGTCAAGGCCCTCAGCAGTACGCAATACAAGTTCTAGATGCCTTTTTTTAAACCCAAACCACCATGATTTACCAGGAAACCCATCTTTGAATGGGTTTGGCCTCCCTTAACAGATTTTAGCAACTGTTGATTTGAGTTGTATCAAATATAGCCCATGTCCTAGTTCGGCCATCTCTTTACACCACTCAACCACCTCGGCCTCCTCCTCCTCAGTCATAACTGTAAGAGGCCCTCTATGTTTTGTATGAGTCAGTCCATTTATCCAATAATGTATTGATGAGGGAGGAATACCATGTTTTTTTGCAGATGCCCGAATTGAGTATCCATGAAACTCTATGTCGTCAATTGCAACTAACATTTGTTCTTTTGTCCATCCTCTTATAGTACTGATCTTTTTAGTTGAGCTTGCCCCTTGGACTGTTGTTGATGGTGGTTCTGTGGCTGATGGTGTGTTAACATCAACTGTTGTCACATGGTCATCCTCAACAATGTTCCCTGGTGCATTGTTGGCATTGACATCAACTAACCTGTCATCATCAGACGATGTGCATCGCAACTGTGCACCCCTTGTCACTCTCCTGCCACTTCTCCTTGTACAAGCAGAGTAACTTCCTTTTGCCATAGATGCAACAACCTATAAAATTATTGCATGCATTTAGACATTATAATATTTGTAAATTATGCTTTATTACTTCTGCAAAAATACTTTTCCTTTATTACAGGAAATTATCAACATGTATGTTACAGGAAATCGAATTGCATTACTTATGTTACAGGAAATCGAATTGCATTACTTCGTAGTCTCTCATTGCAAATTACTTCGTAGTCTCTCAATTTCCTGCCTGTTCATCAGTTTAGCAACTTTAATATGGATTCAAGTAGGATTCTATGATAGTTGTTTCAAATATCATTTTCCATTTTTTTTGTTGTTTGGAATTGCCAAAAATGTCTCAGTACTACAACTTCTCCATTGCAGTCCATGGCCACCATTCCAGGTATTCATATGTTTTCATAATGAGAGTAAATTTTTAACTTTCATAGGGCAGTGTCAAAATTTTGCAAATGTCATTCCAAGTAAATCCATAGTTCATCAGTTTAGCAACTTTTATATGGATTCAAGTAGGATTCTATGATAGTTACTTCAAATATCATTTTCCATTTTTTTTGTTGTTTGGCATTGCCAAAAATGTCTCAGTACTGCAACTTCTCTGTAGAGTTATGTCATGGGTTCGATCCTTTATACTCGTTTTCATGTAGCTCCAATGTTGGTAAATCATTATGTTTTTTTGTGATGTTTTTTTGAAAAATCTGATGCTGGTATTACCAATCTATACCCTGATTAGGGCGAGTCAAGTCATCTACTTCATATCTTTGAAGTTTGATATGTGAATTTTCAAGAGTCGATGGAATGAGTGCTTAGAAATGATCAAGTTTTATCTTTTTTAGTAATGAGTTTTATTCATTCATCTTTTGTTTGGTTGGATGTTGTTCGGATTAGCAGACCCGATTGTCCCTGGGGACTTATTTCGATTTAGATGTAGGTTTCTGAGAGCGAGGTTTTTTATCAAAATCACTTGGATTTTTTCCCCTGCCTCTCTTCTTTATTTAGTGGGGGAGACCAGAATGATATTGGAACCCTTGGGGATAGCTTGATACTCTGTCTATCCCATTAAGGGTTCAGTGGTGAAGTGGGATTTTGTTTTGTAATGGAGATGAAATTGTTTTGTGTTTCTGATGTTGTTTCTTGTTGATGTGGCTTAGATTCATTTGAAATGTTGTTTTTTTCATGTATTAATAGCCTTACAATGGATCGGAGGTTTTGATACATAGCCTAAGTGTTTTTGCTTTAAACCCTTGTAAATATATCTTTTCCAAATTCTTGGCAGAGTCCATAATTCTGTGTCGTAACTCTTCATGGTTTTCATGGAATCTGTATGTTGTGTAGGCTAACAATTCCACCCATTAATACCTAACCTAAGGTTTTTTGCTTTAAACCCTTGTAAATCTATCTGTGCCAGATTCCTTGAAGAGTCCACTAGTTCCAATTGTAACTCTTTATGATCTTTGTGGAGTACATATGTTGTGTAGGCTGACAATGGCACCAAATGACCGACAATGTAACGCTTGCTTATAAATTCTTATAACCCAAACCTAAAGTGATCCAGGAAATTTTGCAATTAAGCTATTTTTCCATGTATTCAACTGTTTTCATAATGAGAGTAAATGTTTAACTTTCATAGGGCAGTGTCAAAATTTTGCAAATGTCATTCCAAGTAAATCCATAGTTCATCAATTTAGCAACTTTTATATGGATTCAAGTAGGATTCTATGATAGTTGGCATTGCCAAAAATGTCTTAGTACTGCAACTTCTCATGGATTTTCAAAATTTTGCTTCGTTTTCCTGAAATAAGCAGTCAAAATTCACCTCCTAGGGCCACCTACAAAAATTAGTTTTCACATTGATGGATTTACATTTTAATATTTTCTCTAGGTTTTGGATAGCACTCACAACCTCAAATGTCTAATATTCCTTATCTCACCAAGATGGGAGAATATTCCCACAAAAAATGAAGGATGTGAGAATGGAATACCATATCAAGGTGTCCATGAAATACATGAATAACCAGGACCCATGATCACACCACAGAACTTTTGTTACTTTGATTAAGTAAAACATGCCACTTGCATGGAATATTTTTAATCTTCAATTTTGCATTCATTGGAGAGACCATAGGTTTGATTTGGAATAGTAGTTGAAGAGGAAATTTGCAAGCAACAATCTCAAGGAAGAATAAAAAGAAGCAATGCCAAAATCTCAGAAGTGATGAAAACCAAGATAACTGTCAAGTAGTTTATCAATGTTTTGTTTTCCTCCTTTGACCATCTCAAAGCATGATTCCTTTGAGCCCATATCTCTCTATAAAACACAACAAAGATAATGGTCCATGCCAATACCACAATGATTTTTGATACCATACTCATTCAAATTAGTGAAGTCCCTTTTGACGCTAAACTGTATTGGGATAATTTCTGATTACTGGAATTGAACTTTGACTCGGAAGCAATCGTTAGAGTCATCTTGGTTTCCATATGCATTGTTGTTCGATTGTTCTGGTTTTTGTAAATTTCCATATGCGTTGTTGTTTGATTGTTCTGGTTTCTGTAAATTTCCATATGCATTGCTGTTCGATTGTTCTGATCTTGATCTCAATGCGGCCAATTTAAATTAAAATGCTTTCAGCCGCCAAAATAATTCATGATGAGATCCAAGGGTGACTCCTCAATCAAAGAGAATTTGAACGTTAAAGCCGAATAGAGTTTTTCTGTGCACTATCCAGCATCAAGCAATGACTATCAAAAACATAGGCTTACCTATGCAATGAAGGCACTAAAGAGCCCTGTTGTGTGTCTCTAGTTTATGATAAATTATAATCAAGACTGTTTGCTCTTGTTCTCATCATTGTTGCCGCATGGTTATTAAATAAAATTTTGAATTTATTTTTGCTACAATGGCATGGAACTCTTTTGAACCGCGTCCCTATTATCTTCAAGAAAACCAAGAAAAACCTCCCTCAGAATATTTAGTTACTCTGAGTATTTAGTATGGCCAGACAGATCATGTAAGAACTCTGATAAATGAAAACAATGAAAACAGAATTGTAAGAACAACGACTTTCAATGGCTATTTGTGAAACCATCCAGGTATCCTTCTAGCAGTTATGGCCAAACAGATCATGTAAGAAATTTGATAAATGAAAACAATGAAAATAGAATTGTAAGAAGAATGAGTTGTAATTCATATAACTAACCTGGATATATTGGCAATTGTTTTGTGATGTTGTCTTCAAGTTTGCTGAATGGTTTGAAAGCATAAGATGCAACTTCAACAGAGGGTGGACTTCTTTTATAGTTTTGGGCACTTGAATTTAATTGGTGGACATGGATGCACATGGATTGCAATGGCTTCACTTTGAATGTGTGGTCTGGATTTAATTTGATGTGATCTAATGGTTGGGAATTGGTTATTTGGTTATCCATGTGCTTTGATCTGTTTTAATGAGAAATAGAGTGAGTTGGGTGTCATTTATTGCAATTATTGGGTCTGGGTGTCATTTATTGCACAAGGTGGGTTTAAATGTTATTGGGTTGGGTGTCATTTATTGAACATAGGGTGTTTAGTTGTTGAACAACACAGCAATTATGGCTGACATACATTCCCTTTTGTTATGTGCAGGTAGGCATATTCCTTTGGGATGCAAAGCTGCAGTTCTTATGAGTGGGAGTTGAAGTGACTGCTGCTTTGTACTTCTGGAATAGGCCATTTTGGAAGCCTTTATGGTTTTAGTTGTTTTCTAGTTGGGTCAATATGGTTTGCAGTTTTAACTAGTAAAATACTATTTATGGACAGTTGTGGGCCCAGTCAATGTATGGGGAAATTTTGGACATAAATTAATACCTATTTATACTTAATGTTATTTATTTTTGTTTAAATATTGCTTTCAAAAGTCTCAATTTATGGTAGTTTGGTGGGACCAGTACTATATCAATTACTGATCCCTGCACAATATTAGGAATCTCTCCCCTATATCATTACCAAGTTTTAGATTATTTTTAGGAAAATAAATAAATAAATAAATTTTAAATATATTATTAAAAATTATTTTTAAAATATATAATTTTTAAAATTATAATAATTTAATTATAACCAATGTTTTAATTATATTATTAAGATTAATTTTTATTTAAAAATTATAAATAATCTTATTGTTAATGTTAGTTTTCATTTTAAGAAAATAAAAATATTTATAATTAAACACAATTTAAATAATAAAACTCACATTTGATGAAATGAAAGAAGAAAATTAGACAAGTGAAAATGTCCCCCCATGTTTTCTTTATATATTGTGTTAGGTTTAGGTTTTCTTTATATATTGTGTTTTAGGTTATAAGGTGTGACTATTAGCGAGACCTATTTAGAGGTGTATAATTTTACCACTTTATTTTCAAATTGGATTTATTTTATATATAATATTATTTTTTATATATTTTTAATTAACCTCAGGTTTATTTTTAAAAAATTATTTCAAGTTTTTAATTAGATTATTAATTTAGACATATTGATGTTTTTATTTATAATTTAAATATGAATATGGATTTGTGGTTAATTTCACTAGTTAGATATATAATGAAATAAAATGATTTCTTAGAACCAAAATAAATATTGGGAGTTATGTAACGAAGATGAAAAGTTACGTAACAAATTTATAGCTATATAATTATAAATTTGTTAAATATTATTTATTAAGTTAAAGATGTTAATCATGTTTAATATATTGAAAATTATGTAATGAAGATGAAAAGTTACGTAACAAATTTATAGTTATATAATTATAAATTTATTAAATATTATTTATTAGGTTAAAGATGTTAATCATATTTAATACATATTAGCATTTAATATTAATATTAATATTAAACATTCTTTATAAACATATTTAACATTTGTTCATATTAAAAAACTTAAACATTATTGATATTAAATAGAAAGTAATATTAAATGCACACACAATTTGATGATAAAAAAGTAATGTTTCATTACGTCAGGTAATAAAAATAGGAATTTTTTATGAATGAAAACAAAGTCAGGAATTTTTTCTCATGAACGAAAACAACCATTAAAATGCTATATTGAAAATTAACATCTCAATGCAGTTGTGCAAAAAAAATAGTGTCAAACTACTACAAAAGTAGATGCTAAGACAATGATATAGTGAAAAATATAAAAATAGATGCTAAGACAATGATATAATGAAAAATAAATCAACGTCATCATTGTCACAAAAATAAATAATAGACATTTCAGTTTGATGAACATTACACATCAATGTAATGTTACATTAGACAAGTAACATTACAATGTGGTTGTGCAAATAAAATCACATGAACATACAATGTGGCATTAAAAAAAACAACTAATGTGATAAACTATCCAATTTCACATTGTGATAAACATGTTGTGATGTTGGAATGGCACATAAATTTATCTAACATCTCATTGTGACAAACAGGGTTCCAAGGTGGCAAAGATTGTCACAATGTTACATTACATTGCAATTGATCAAATGTCACAATGCAACATTACAAAATTAGTCAACCACATTTACTAATGTGGTTGATTATGTTTGACTATGTGGAACAGTCAACACTCTTCAACTTTGGTCAAACATATTTTCCTATTATTATTATTATTGATTAATATTAATAGTCAAACATATTCAACCACATTAGTCAACCATAGTCAAAGAAATTCAATCTTTATAGTTAATATTTAAATAGCAGTGACGAAGATCAAACTTGGGCAACCCTATGTTTACAATATTTAACAAACATTGTTCATTCATAGCATTCCTCAGTCAATGTAGTTGAACCATATTCAATTATAGCCAAATTTTTTCAACCTTAGTCAACTAAGATCATCCTCGGTCAGTCACAATCAAGATTTAAAAATGATTAATAATAACAATATTAATACTAATAAAGTTTACTAATAATAATAAGGTTGGATATACTATTCTTATCATATGGTTGAATAATATTAATCGTTGATCATGATCAAACTTGCTCAACCATGTAACATTATTATAATATTGATTATATTACAAATAAAATGGCAGTCAATACTCTTCAACTTCGATCAAACATAAACATCTATTAATATTAGTAACTAATATTAATAATCAAACATATTGTGATGTTAGAATGGTACAAAAAATTATCTAATGATGCATTGTGACAAACATTGTCGCAATGGTATATACACTACAATTTATCCATGTCGCATTGTGACAAACATTGTCGCAATGTGACAATCATTGTCACAATGTTGCATTCCATTGCAATTTATATAACGTCAAATTGTGACATTAAAAAATTAGTCAACCACATTTATTAATGTGGTTGACTATGCTTGACTATGTTTATAGTCAACACTCTTTAACTTCAGTCAAACATAATCGCCTTTTTTATTATTGATTAATATTAATAGTCAAACATAGTCAACCACATTATTCAAACATAGTTAAAGAAATTCAACCTTTATAGTCAATATTTAAATCGATGAAACCCTCAAACTTGGTCAACCCTAAGTTTACAATATTTAACAATATTCAACCATGTTCACTCATTGTCATCCTTAGTTAACATAACTCAACCATACTCAATTATAGTCAACCATGGTTGACCATAGTCAAACATTGTCCAACTTAGTCATCTAAGATCATTCTTGGTTGATCATAATCAAGATTTAAAATATCAATACTAATATTAACAATATTCAATAATAATAATGTGATATTAGCAACATCACAATGTGACAGTTAACAATATTAATATTAATGAAGATGAATAATAATAATAATAATAATAATAATAATGTCATATCAGATTTGTCTAATGTCACAATGTGACAGTTAATAATAATACTAATAATGTGACATCAGAATGGTACAGAAATTTGTCTAACGTCAAAATGGGAGAGTTAACAATATTAATATTAATGAAGATGAATAATAATAATAATAATAACGTGACATCAGAATGGTACAAAAATCTATCAAACGTCATAATGTGACAAACATTGTCACAATGTGGCAAACATTATCGCAATGTTATATTACATTGCAATTTGTCCAACATTGCAATGTGACATTACAAAATTAGTCAACCACATTTACTAATGCGGTTGCCTATGCTTGACTATATTTGGCAATCAGCACTCTTCAACTTTAGTCAAGCATAAGAAATCTATGGAATAGTACATAAATTTATCCAACGTCGCAATGTGACAAACATAATCACAAGGTTACATTACATTGCAATTTCTCCAACGTCGCAATGTGACATTACAAAATTATTCAATCGATTAATGATGTTTGGCTATGTTTGACAATCAACACTTTTCAATTTTGGTCAAAAATAATTATCTATTAGTATTATTGAATAATATTAATAATCAAACATATTCAAAGAAAGTTAACGTTTGTAGTCAATGTTTAAATAGTTGGCCATGATCAAACTTGGCTAGCCCTATGTTTACCTTATTTAACAATAATTTACCTTTTCTTAATAGTTGTCCTCAATCAACATAACTTGACCATATTCAATTATAGTCAACCATGATTAACCAAATTCAAATATTGTCAAACTTAGTCAACTAAGGTCATCCTTGGTTGGTCAAAATCAAGATTTTAAAATGTTTAACAATAATAATTTTAATATTAATAAAGTTGCATAATAAGAATAATAATAAGGTGGTGTATATTATTATTATTATTATTATTATTAATGAATATAATATTAATAGTTGACCATGGTCATACTGGGTCAATTTTTTAATATTAATAAAGTTAACTAATAATAATAAGATTTGCATTATTATTATTGTTATTATTAATATATGATTGAATATATTATTAATATTTGATCATGATAAAATATGTTCAACTCTATAATAATAAGTTTATAGGTTGATCAACCTCATTCACAAATCTTAATAATAATAATAATAGAGTTTGTGAATAAAGTTTAATATTTAATAATGTTTAGGTCTAATATTTAATAATATTATTATTAATAATACCACAATTCATTAATAATAATAATAATAATAATATTATTATTATTATTATTATTATTATTATTATTATTATTAATTTACTATGATCTAATTGGGTCAGCTCTATGTTTACTATATTAAAAAATAGTCAGCGTTGTTCATCCATAGTCAATTTAGCTAAACCATATTCAATTATAGTCAATCATCGTAGACCAAAGTTCACTAAGGTTGACCTTAGCTACTCGTAGTCATGGTTTAAAAATGTTTAATAACAATAAATTAATATTAATAAAGTCGAATATTAATAATAATCATTTATTATTCCTCCAAATGCACATTAGTCGTCAATTGGCACAACCACATCAATAAATGTGGTTGATATATGTCAATTCACATCATTTTCTATCTTTTATATGCCAATCAATACTTGAAAATTATGTTGATTCATGTATATCAACCACATTTACTAATGTGATTGTGCTAGCATATATTCATAAAAAATGATAGATTCAAATCTAAAAAAATAAAATATATATATCTTAGAAAATTTTAATATTTAAATAATTGTTAGAAGTTAGATCCATCATCCGATAAATAAAAAAATCTCAATCGCTAATTCCATATCTCCTTTACCAGAACGTTAAAATATTACTATTATTAATTGGTTCCATTATCTCGTGAAGAAAAAAAAACTCATTAAACAAATTTAATGTTTTTCTTAATACAATTTTAAAATTAAATTATTTTCATTATTATTTAATAAAACATTCATAACTTTAAATTATTTTAATATCCAATTTATTTGTAAATCTCTTTTTCCATATTTATAAGGTTATAATAACACATGATTTTTTTTTTAATTAAAAAATAACCGAAATAATTCAATAAAAATAATCTCTTGAAACTTAAGAAGGTTGTACCACCACAAGTTCTCATTGAGAGTCTCGAGCATTAATGGGATCCATCCACTTTGTAAAATAAAGTAATGAACAACCTTGACATGAGAAAGGTTCGAAGAGAAAGAGAAACTCCCTGCCAAACATTATTTCCATGTGAGATGCTTAGATTATCTTTGTGCTCAAAGAGAAATTCCCATGCCTTACTTTTACTCGTCAAAAAAAGGGATTGTAAAATTTGGGTTGAGGTTTATTACAAGTTATTCAGAGTCTCATGACATTAACTTGGAAGGATAATTAAAGGAATTTTCATAAAGAATTTGACTACGGTGTAAAAAAAGAAATACAGTGAAGTGAATTAGCATATAGAAAATATATTTTTATTTATATATTTGTGTGACTCTGTTAAATTGGAGTATTTCTAACAATTATACATGAGTTATTTTGCAATATATAATACATGCTAGTATTGGTAGGTGTTAAATATTTAATAATGGATTTAAAAAAAAAAAAAAATGCAATTATAGAAATGTTTTAATTTAGTAGGAAGACTTATTTTGGGTGGTTGGGAGTGTCCATTATTAATCTCATTACCCTGGTTTGAATCACGGTTGACATAGAAAAAGTTACCTCGGTTTGAATCGTGGTTGACACGGAAAAAGTTACCATTTCATGACGTAACTATGATACAATATGTTGTAATGGATATTGATATATTCGAGCTTCCTCCCAAGGGTCCCACCCCTCTGAGAAAAAAAAAATAATAATAATAATAATAAAATAAAAAATAAAAAATAAAATAAAATAAATAAATATATATATATATATATATATAAAATTCAATTTTGTAATTCATGCGGGATGAAAAAGAGGCAGAAGAAATGGGATAGTAATTCGAGAAATGTTTCAATCTCTAATTCACTATAATTATAAATCACAAAAAATCGTTGTTGAGGTTAGGGAAGTGAGGTTGCCCCAGCATCGTACCCAGCCAATGTAGCACCTCCACATGGCTTTCCATTATTTCTGTTTCTGCAAAAGGGGAGGGATAGTTGTCATTCCTTAACAAAAGGTAAAGGTGTTTGAGACCCTGCGGTCGGATAGTTGTTGTTCCTCAACAAAAGGTAAAGGTGTTTGAGACCTTGCGGTCTTAACTTAATGAAACATTAAAATAAATAGTAGATCTTGAGCTATATTAGTGTAATATATAATTTAAAAAGGAAATGAACAAGGAAATAGAAATGTTATGGTAGGAAAATAAAATATATGGAGTTTCCAATATATTTTATTAGTAATGGATTTGTGTGGCCTATTTGAAAATAATGTGAAAGATAGATATATGAAGAGACATTCAAAAAAATGATAGTGTGATGTTTGTAGCTTGAATTATTAGGTTTGTAATTCTCAATTTACATTTAAAGCAACCAATTTAGCATACATATTGTTTGGAATTCTCAATGTCGTACTAAAAAATTATTTAAGCAAAGTGCACACATTGTAAAAACATGTGTAATATAATCACTTGTTGTATCAGCTACAACCACCCTACAAAATTTTGCTTACACTTCAATTTTGGAGCCTTATTTCTTAACCACAGTAGCTCATCTCGCACTGATCCAGGTATTTGTGCTTCAATTATGACTTATATTTTTAGTTTGGCTTGTGTTTGCTTACTTAGTTGATTTTCCAACTCACAAGTTGATCTCCTAACTTGGTCCCCTAGCAATTATGGGCTTTCCCCTAGAAACTGTGCAATTCTTGAGGGAAACTAGCCTTGTTGTTGGGAATTGTGCAGTTTTGACTACTAGTAAGCCTTGAGCTCAAGAAATCCGCAGTCATAAGGGGGCAGCCCAACACTGAGCCCAGAGATTGTGCAACCCTCTGCGCAGTACATTGAGCCGTAAAGTTGAACAGTTCTCAGAACTGCATTGTCTTTCCCGGCAGTGTGCATGGCAAGTTTCCCCGAAAAAGAAAAGAAAAAAGAAAAAAGAAAAAAAATAATCCCTAAAAAATAGGGATCTATTTTTACTATCCCGAAGGAGGCACTTGTACTATTTTTAGAAACTTTTGCCAAGTGTCATTTTTCCTTGATTTCAGGCATGCACGTCATAAATCCTAATTTGTCCACATCTATTTAATCAATGCTACTAGAGCTCATTTTCACGCTCGATCTTGGAGCTATAGCATTCCTGAGGAGATCAAGGAGCCTTTGGTGTGATCGTTGTTGCTTTCTCGGGTGAGTTTTGCTTTAATCGTCTTTTGCTGCTTTTTCTGTCGCTTTTTGTTGTTTGGCATGTGTGAGTGTTGTTTCACTTGTTTCTTTTCATGTTTGATAGCGTGTAACTTGTTTTAACTTGTAGAAGTGTTATTTCAAGTTATAATTGTCTTTCCCAAGTGTCGCAATAGTTTTCTTGTTTTTGCACCAATGGTCGTCGTTGCGGAGGCTCTCCTCACATTATTTGTTTTCTTTCCATTTAATTAATTACTACACTTGATTCGCATGCATGCATCTACACTTAGTCATATCTACGCTCAAATTCACACTATTTCTCATATCTGCGTGTTTTTCACACTTCCCTTGGGCATATTTGGGTTTCCCTTGCCCGGATCTCACTTTGCACAACTTGCACTAAGCAATTTTTAGGCTCAAGCCACAAGCTTGGCCTCTGGAATTACGCAGAGCATAGCCTAAGTTGGCTACAATAGCACATTGTGCATTTGCAGGAGCCAGCCTCCCAACTTGGACACTGAGACTGCGCAATGTGCAGTCTCTCCTAAGTATTTTCCAAGTTAAACTGTGTATTGCGCAGTTCCAGTCATCAAGATTCCACCTTGTTGCTGAGACTGCACAATGTGTAGTTCCCACAATTAGACAGTCACCCCTTCCAAGAAAAATTATGCAATCCATCACATCTAGTGCCCGACTTGCTACTTGAACTTGCCTTGAAGTTGTTTTTCTTTAAACTAACATTTGCTTGCCATGAGTGTCCTCTTTGTCCCATAGGTACAACATTCGTTGAGCATCTCTCCAGCAGTCACAACTAACATGGCATCTAAGAGAGTTGCATCAAAGAAAACCACTAAGAGAAGTACTCGGAAAGTAGTTCAGCAGACATCAATCAATTTACCAGTGTGTGTATATACTCAGTCGTTTATTTAGAAGGGAACAACAATGACATGGAAACGGATCAAAGACACTTTTCTAAAGGACTTTGAGGCAGATTTAGAGGACCGACACATTTGTCTCAGCATCTGGTAGTCAGGGATATACAACATTGCATGTAGGTGTCCTCCCTTCTCTTGTGCGGACATCATTAGCTAGATTGTCTCACATACAGATTAGCAAACTATGACATTGAGTTGTGCCAGTGGGTAAAAGCTTGCCACCTTCAGGGTAGAAGACTTTTAGCATATGTATCACTTGCCTGAACCGGTGAAGCACATGGACTCACTCTTCTATCCCACCCACAGCTATGTGAATACAAGATACATTGTCAAGCGTTGGGTGAAAGAGCCATCGAAGTTTCGGCAGACACCCACCCATGTTCACAAGACAAAGTCCCTCAGGAAGGCTTACCAGTTCTTGATCATCTTTGCTTGTAGAATATATAGTCAAGGGAGAACGAAAACCTTTCCTGAAGGGTGGACTGTCTTACTGGACCAGTTGGTAAGTGATGGGAGGCCATTCAATTGGTCAGATCTGTTGGCTAAACAATTGAAGTCCCATGTAGCTAAGGCTTAGAATCTACCCAAGGATGGACAAGCCAGGTTTTATATGTTTGCATACTTACTGGACGTAATTTGTGCACAACAATAGTTCCCTTGCATGAACTAGAAATGGACACCACGAGAGACTATCGTGAACATCTATTGCAAGTTTCTTTTAGACTGCATTTATCGATGAGTAATGGCATGACTAATTGACCACTTTATCATCCTACTATACAATCTTATATTTGCACAAGATCCACCTTGCATTTCCCAAGAAGCAATGGAGATGATAATAAACATTGCAGATTGTTATGCCTCACTAGGTGGCACCTTCATCAGAGTGTTTGGCAGAGAGAAGCCTATGTATGTCTTACCAAGGTATGTCACTGACAAACTGATCATGCAAGAAGTATCATAGAATCTTGCTACAGGGTTGTCAGCAACGCTGCATAGGAAGAAGAAAGCACCATGATCCACTCTTCCTTTGCTGATCCAATTATACGAGATAAAGAAATTGAAATCTGGATATGTTGAGGCTAATGAGATAGTAAAATTCATGTTTGACGCTAAGGATTTTAATATGTATTATCCCCATAGTATTTGCAAGGACCACTATACGAGAGTTTACTTTCCATGGATCAGCGGGGTATTTCATTGGCCAGAAGAGGATCCTTGGAGGTACCACTACAATGCCTACATACTCAATGAGTCAGTCAGTATAGCAAGATCTTCAAATGATGCTCCACAAATGGCAGTAGTTCTGAAAGCAACAACAATAGTGGCAGAAGGTAGAAATCCTTTGCGGGACAAGGGAAAGAGGAAGATAGATGACAGTCCAAAGGGAGAACAAATATGAAAAATGAAAGCAAATCCTCTTTTCACGAAGGCATCTTTAGCAGTAGAAGTAAAGAGGGAGCAACAAATGAAGAGAGAAGAGTGGAGGAAGAGAGAAAAGAAAAGGTTGCAGGAAGTAGAACTAAAGCTGCAGGAGACAAAGAAGAAGTTGAAGGAAGAACAGAAGTTGAGGAGGAGATAACAAGAAGAGAAGTAGAAGTGGGAAGAAGAACAAAGGCAAGGCATGATGAGAGAAGAAAATATGTTGATACCTGTTGAAGAGTTGGAAAAACCAGCAACCGAGGAGGAAGGTGAACAGAAGCATGATCAGTAGCTTATTCAGCAAATCTAGCAATTAATTGAAGTGACAGACATGGAGTTGGAACAAAAGTCGCAACATGAAGATGTTGACCTGATGCTGGGAGCACCACAGGTCATCCCTCAGTCTCCACCACCTCTAGTAGAAAATCCAGCCTAGAGTGAGAAAGATGTTGTTCTCCTTGATAATGATCTAGTCATGGATGTGTACATATATCATTCAATGAGTTCCAGAATAGGATTGTACAAGTGTGGAGGAATCAATTTCTAGATGATCATGCTTCACCGGCATTCATCAAAGAAAGCGTGATAGTGTAGGATACCAGGAAGCATCCAACCGCCATTGCTGAAGAAAACTTGGCCTATACAGGAATAACAATATCAGAGGTTCAGTATTTGACAGCTGAGAATGATCAATTGACATAGAACTTGCAGTCTTCTAGGAAAGAGGAAAAACAACTCTGAGTAGCAGCCTAGAGTGCAGTTTTCGCATTACGGGAGATGAGAGCAGTGATACTTGCTGAAGTATTAGCACTTGGAGAAACCATGTGGAAGCTCTATGACACATTTGTCACCATGCGTAACTAATGTATCCATTTTCATAGCCTACAGCAGCAGAGAAAAGAGTTTCTTAAAACTCTCAAAAACATACAGGTTGTCATTGCCTATGTACAACAATGAACAATGCAGTTCAAAGGGGCCTCGCTTGACTTAGTGAAGGAAATGAAGCCATGGGAAAATCTAGAGAAAGCGAAGGTTCGAATGTTGATTCAGAACAACAAGCAGCTCGTCTCATTCATTGGCATCATACAGGCCTCATATGTACGGTTGTAAAGTAGTTTGGATGTCATCGTGAGAACACACAAGATCCCATCAATTGGTTCCCTCACCAAAGCTAAACCCAAGAACCAATTCCAATAGGAGGTCGAAGAGTACTTGGAGCAACTAAGATAGGAGGCCACCAGGGAAGACTTGGAGTTGAATGCACACAACATGTATAAGTTCTTCGGTGGTCTTGTCAAAGTCAAAACAATGTTTCTCATGCTTCAGAATGAGTTGGACATAGGTTCCAAGACAGTGTACCTAGATGTTGTGGAGACTAGAGTTCACTTCCAGCAAGACATCATTAAGCAGTTTGGGGACTCCATCCCACAATACCAAGCTTTGCACCAATATGTGGCTGATAAGCAGCAAGTGGAGGTTGTCGAGCTAGACTTCCCCCAAACCCTAGAGTCATAGTGTTATGTCTTGTTAGGTTGTCCCTACCCTATTTTGTCTTATATGGGTATAAGTGTAAAATGTAATATTATTTGTAATTATGTTGTAAGTAAAATTCCAAGTGTCAATATTGGAATATAAAAAGTCACCATGTAATGTAATGTGTCATTTTGGGAAGAAGTTGAAGAGTCATGAGGGTAGTCCAAAGGCCACCAAGGGGAGTTGAAGAGTCACCTCCTCTTTTTATAAATACAACCTCATAACTCATGTAACAGGCTTTTGGGGAGCCAAGCTTTTAGCTAGGCTTAGGCTTAGAAAGCGTTTGGGAATATTGTAAAGAGCCTTGGATTCTCCATATCATAGATCGAGTATTCTTCTATGGAGGAGAAGGTGTTCTTGACTGTAATGTTCAACTATTGGGGCTAGTGGTCGTTAATGGTGTATGTATGGATGGAACTTTCACTTATAATAATAAAAATCAGATCCAGCACGCTTTCATGCATATGTTGTTCATATAGTAGGACTATTCTTATTGTATTGGAAATGTATGTTATTTAACTCACGCATATGCTTATGAACTATTTTGTTTTCAATTGTATGAATCTTTTTTAATGTGTTTTGTTGGATTAACTCATCACTTTAACTTGCGGACTATTCCGCATCTTATCTTGTGATGTCATTTCGCTCATGTGTTCCTTTCAAGATGCGTACTATTACAAGCTTGCAAGGGGCGCACTTCCTTCTCCCTTCATGTTTTGGAACCTCCATGCATCACACTTGACTCTCCACAAGGTCACACACTTGCTCTTACCCAGAGTTATCATACTTTCCTCCGTGTCTTTCCACTATCAAGGCATTACATTACCACCCATTATTGGGACACCTACTCCAAATATTGTGAGGTCTAGTTAGGACTTCATCTTGGGGAGATCCCCTGAATTTTGGCAGCTATAGCACTGTCAACATTTATGGTGCTAGAAGGAGGGCCAAATGAAAATTTGAACCCTTGAAGTATGTTTTGAATTTCTACACTCTTTTATACTTCTTTCCAATCATAACCCCAACATGTTTTTCTAACACAACAAATTTGAAAGTGTCAGAAAGCATCTAAATGACTTGTCTAAATTTAAGTTCAATGGAAACAGTGGAATAACCTTTCTTAGGCACACAATTGGATTTCTTGGTTTCTATGATATGCATGACATCCAGTCTGAGGATGTTGGATGTGGGTTGTTTTCTCTCATGATCGAAGGGTGCACAAAGAAATGGTGTCACACATTGCCTGCAACCTCCATACACTCTTTCAAATAGTTTGTTGGTGAATCATGTTGTGCTTTAGTTATTTATGATCATAAATCCCTTAATAGAAAAATTTTAAAATTATGAAAAACACATCATGAATCTCTTCAGGATTTTCTCGATCATTTCATTCATTATTGTTTTGAATTTCTTAAAGATGAATTTGATTGGGAATTCTTGGCTGAAATATTTCAATATCTTGTTTACGTTTCTAAAAATCCACATGAGTTAGAATCTTTCAAACCTCTCCCAACATAACTCAGTGTTAGAGGTCCTAAATCTGAGATGGACAAAGTTGTTTTACCAAGTGACCCTTCGTCCCTTTCTCATCAAACAACTCTAGCTCCACAGGTCAAGGTGGGAGAAGTTGAGAATCTATTAAGATTCCTAAACCCGGAATCCCTACAGCAGCAAACTAATATTACTTCTCCTACTTGTTAATCCATACAAGTTATTTACTGTGTTCTGTGGTAAATATAAAAGTAAATGCAACTACAAGATTCACTATATAAAATAATAGGTTAAAACAAGAATCTAAACATGAAAAATATAAAACAAGATGACGGAGTTATTTTTGAAAAAATGTCCACGGAAAAACCCAATGTGGGAAAACCGGTGCAACAGCTCTGAGGGTTTTATTATTATGCAGTAGTAAATCTGAGTACAATTCATTGGAAGCCCAATTGGCTATCTAATATAGAGATAAACTGGACAAAACAAGTAGTGATATGATCTCACCCTATCACTGGAGGAATTTGACCCTGATCTCATTGGAAGGAGGCTTTGTTTCCCTTATGTGTCAACCTCTGCATAAATCTGCATCAACCCTACACAGTCTTTGTGTCACCTTAGTTGGGGACTGTGTTGCTCTTCCTCTAGATCCTTTGCAGCCTAGAAAAATTGATTTCCATCCTCCCGGTCTCACACCCCGGTTCTCAACTTCTGAAACTCGATTTCCTCAACAGGAATTCGATCTTCCTCTAGGATTTGTGCTGCTACTGGGTTAGCTCTACGTGGGCCAGCATTAGCCTCTATATGGGAGTTGTTCTTCCCTCTCTACCTTGTACTTTTTGGCCCAAGAAAACTTCCCTCTTCTGGATATTATCTTTGACCCTCACTGCAAAATATCACTATCAAAAATCTCTCTTGTAGCTTCTTTGCTTCAGGAAAGCAAACTTATGATCTCTCTTTGTGTGTTCTCCAAGTGCCCATCAAGCCTTCTCTTATAATCCTCTCATTGATCAATCAACGTCCTAGATTAGATTCTAATCAATGGCTAGGATCGTATTAACTTGATCTCCTCCTTCTTCTAGAAGTTACACCTACAGTTTAGATTAATACCCATTAATTATTTTAATTTCATAAGTTTAGACTTAGGGTCCCATTAAAAATAATTAATTATTTTAATAAAGTTGTCTCTGGGTGGAATTTCCAAACACGATTTTTGGGTATTGGAGAATGCATTTGTCTAATCCTCCCTGCAAATTTTGAGACTTCGAGCACATCCGATGGTACCAGAAATCAACACTCCCTCTTAGAGAGGAATGTGCTCTAGCAATGCAACCTATTGAAGCATCACTTTGTTCTGTAACATCTCCTTTTGCGTTGTTTATGTCTAACATCCTGTCCACCAACTGCTACATAAATATTTCATATGTACTGTTTCTAACCCTATCACTGTCAACACTGCATTCGTATTATAATTCCATCTTGATTTTGCATCTATGCTACTGCTAGCACTGCCACTGCCAACTGCATCTGCACTGCGACCTTCTCCAATTGTTGTTGTTACTACATCAACAACAGAAAATCATCTCAAATTATTGAACTGGTGTTCAGTATGATGCATCTCGCTGCTAGATTTTGACTGCTTCTAGTATCTGCGCTGACCCTCTAAAGTCTTTACGCTGCTACTGACCTCTGCTCTATGTTATTTGCACTGCTCCCAACTCTTCTCTATGTTTTAAGTCTCTAGCGCTCCTAGCAACTGCAATTGTCACTCTAGCACTCCTCTACACCAATTGACACTAGTCCATCCTATTACTTCTAATTTGGGCTCCCGTAGCAAGGAATTGATCTGAGAGGTGCACTCCTCAATGATTCTGCCCATCTGTAGCTCTTTTGAACTACATCTCTAAATCAGCCCACCTCCCTCCTCGAGGTAGCTCGACTATCATGGCAAACTCATCCTCTTAGACCTTCGTGGCTGCAACCTTCAGATCATGCTTCTCATCTGTGTCCTTCTTTCTGATAGGACATTGTGTTGTGTAGTGACCGAGTTCACCACACTTGAAGCATTTGATCTTTGAAACGTCCTTGTTTTGCCTCTGTTGCTCATGCTTCCCTTTGGATGCGAGGGTTGCATTCTCTTCCTCCTCCTTGGGCTTCGACCCAATGTTGTCGCTTCCATCAAGTTTACACTTGACCAAGTCCCTTCTTAACTCCTCTTGCTTAAGAGATGCCCACATTTCATCCCAATTTGGCAAAGTGGCCCTACCCATGATGCTCTCGAGAAAGACTTACCACTCCTCTGAGACTGATTTGAGGGCCATTCTAACCATCTCAGAAGCTTGAGGTGTTGACCCCATAGCTGCCAATTCATCTCGGGTCTCCTGAAGCTTCATGAGGAACAAATCAATGCATTCCCCCTTCTACATCTGTGTAGATCTCATCTTCTGCTCCAAGTACATTTTCTGTTGCTCGGAAGATCCTTGATACAGCTTCAAAAATGCATCCCATATCTCCTTGGCAGTATTTATGCCAGCTATGTGAAAAATTATATGATCCTTCACTACATCGAGGATCATTCTTTTTGTCTTTGCCATTTCTCCCTTGTACTTCTTGAGCTTCTCTGGATTTGTGAGCTCAGCTACCAAGATGTCGACGTAGACTTTGAGAAAATACTCATCCAGAAGGCATGACATCCTTGCCTTCCAAATCACATAGTTGGATGCCCCATCCAAACTTTCCTGATCTCTCAGTCCACTAGCTTCCATTTGTGCAAAATAGAAATTTCGAATAGCCTCCTCTCTCCTCTACGTAGCATTGGACTGGCCTACACATTCCCTTCTGAAGCTTGTATATTTTCCCCTCTCCAATGCTACTCAGCTAGTAAGAATTCAAACTCCTTGGATAGAAGTCCTCTGAGGAATAATTACCTCAATCATGTCTCTCTCTTCCCTCTAATGACTTTTTGCCCAGCAATTGCGTACAGAAAGCCGTGTCCCACCAGAAAAACCCCCCTTCATTGAAGTTGTTACTCTGACACTGGAAAACTTCGATCTGGAAGTCTTACCTCTCTATCGACTCACTCAAAGAGAGACCTCCCTCGAAAATCTAGCCCTCCTAACGTGAACTACGCAAAACCTTTGGGGATTTCAATTGTTGCCTCTGTAGGAATTTCGAATTCCCTTCTTCCTTTAGTGTTGGGTCTTCTGGCTTTGTTCTTCTTGCTTCACCTGCAGCTCTGATACCATGTGAAAATTCCTAAATGTGGAATCCCTACTGCAAAAAAATGATATTACTTCTCCCACTTGTTAATCTATTCAAGTTATTTATTGTGTTCTACGATAAATATCGAAGTAAATACAACTGCAACATTCACTATATAAAATAATATGCCGAAACAAGAAACTAAACAAGAAAAATATACAACACAATGACACAGTGATTTTTGGACAAATGTCCTCGGGAAAACCCAATGTGAGAAAACTAGTGCAGTAGCTCTGAGGGTTTTATTATTATGCAGTAGTAAATCTAAGTACAATTCATTGGAAGCCTGACTAGTTATTTGATACAGAGAGAAACTGGACAAAACAAATAGTGATATGATCTCACCCTGTAACTGGAAGAATCTGACCTTGTCCTCACTAAAAGGAGTCTATGTGTCCCTTCTGTGTCAGCCTCTACACAAATCTGCTTCAACCCTATGCAGTCTTTGTGTCACCTTACCTAGGAACTATGCTACTCTTCCTTCGGATCCTCTTTTGCCCAAAAACTTTGATTTCCAGCCTTCCAGTCTCACTCCCCAGCTCCCGGCTTCTGAAACTTGATTTCCTCAGTGGGAGTTCGATCTTCCTCTAGGCTCTTTGTTACCACTACATCAGCTCTACTTGGGCCAGTGTTAGCTTCTCTCTGGACGTCATTCTTCCCTCTCTGCCTTGTACTCTCCGGCCTAGGAAAACTTCCCTCTTCTGGATATTATCTCTGCCCCTCACTAGAAAAGATCACTATCAAAAATCTCTCTGGCAGTTGCTCTGCTTCATAAAATCAAATTTCTGATCTCTCTCTCTATGTTCTCCAAGTTCCCATCAAGCCTTCTCTTATAATCCTCTCGTTGATCAATCAATGGCCTAGATTAGATTCTAATAAATGGCTAGGGTCATATTGACTTGATCTCCCCCTTCTTCTAGAAGTTACACCCAAAGTTTAGATTAATACCCATTAATTATCTTAATTTCATAAGTTTAGACTTAGGGTCCCATTAAAAATAATTAATTATTTTAATAAAACTGTCTCCATGTGTAATTTTCAAAAATTATTTCTGGGCATTGGAGAATGTATGTTTCTAAGCCTCCCTGCAAAATTTGAGACTTAGAGCACATCCTATTCTACCATAAATCAATAGAATACACTTGTTTATCTACCACCATCTCCTCCTACCCCTTTGTAGATTTGGACTGTAACTCTGATTATTGTGTAGAAGTTTTATCTCCTCATCCTTCGTCCTTCGGTCCCTCTGATCCTTCAGACTTTGGTGTGTTTTGTTCACCTATCTCGGAACTCTCTTGTGATATTCACGAGGATCAAGTTCTAGATGGATATGGTGTTGAAAATCCAACCTACAACATCATCATTTATGAGTATGTGTGGGATTCTGAACAAGAATATGTGGTGAAGGGTGACCTCTTTCTCTCAGCAACTCTTCCACATTATCCTAACATCTTCCATGATTTTTTCATTCTTATTCAATCTTTTCAAACTTCATTTTCATATGTTTCTACTTCCGATCATTCGCAAAACACGTGGTATCCCAGTTTTTCATTTGAATGCGAAGAGGACAAATTTGTATTGCATGATCCTCCCAATATATCATCTTACCTTTTCAGAAACGTAGAGGGTGAAATTTCTCATTTTCCATTATCCTCTCTTTGTGATTCATCAAATCATGAGCGATGCCCATGTTCATGATCTTGAACTTTATGGTCATGGTTGTCATGATCTTTTCATTCATTCATTCAATCATGATATTGATTTGTCCACTATTTATCTTTCTAAGCCATCAGTATTTGATGATCCATCTTCTGATGAATTGGAACCTCCCCAAGATGTTGAGGCACTTTAGCTCGAGTTGATGGTTATGTCACGTTCTTGTATCCTTGAGGTCAGTTCCACTTCTGATAAGAAATATGTTGAATCTCCCCAGTCTCCTCATCTCTTTATTGTTCACATTGAAAATCAATTTATCTTACAATTTTCGCATCCACCATTTGTATCACACGATCCTATTGCTGATTCATTGGAGTAGTACGTAGCAAGCCCTGTTGCAAAATAAAAAATTTCTTCTTTCTTCACGTTTGCTCATTTTTCAAGTTCATAGGGGTGTACATGCTTGTCTTCGACTCGCAATGTGTTAGGACACCATGGTACGTTCACAGAATGCCTTTCATGCACTTTTCATTTTTACTTTTCTGTGGATGCATTCAAGCTTCGAACATTCTAGTTTGCATTGTGTTATCTTTCTTTCTCTTGCCTACATGGGCCAACCAATGCACCGATGGTTGCATTACAAGTATCCCTTTACGTGAGTTGGCTCATGTTCTGCTTAGGTTAGGAGTAGGAGTAGTTTTTATTTCTTGTTTGTTTCTTAATTTGATTTATTTGTTTTTGCCTTACCCTACTTCTTTCCTTTGTTTTTTTCCTTTTTCATCTGTAGGTTAGTTTTCTCATGAAACCATGTTAATATTCTTAGACAAGAAGGTTGAAGTTCAAGAGGAACTTGTACTTCTATCAACACTTGGTTATATGTATATTCCCTCTCTTTATGTGAATATTTCATTTGTTCTATTCGATGATACCCTAATGGAAAATATGTTCCTTTCAGAGAGAGTCGTGGCCCTGAAATCATGATGCTTTCACTCTTAACTAGTACCGCCTAATCTAATCGGCTTTCTATTTTTGGTTAACCCTTGTTGACTAAGTCAAGTAGAGTAAGGAGAGGGGGAAAACCTTAACAAGTATGTCAGAGGTATATATAAATATCCTTCTCTGAAGGGACAGCCTCTTTTGCTCTCAATAAGTTGGGATCCCTCTTCCGTCCCATGAAATAAATAAGTGCTTCTGCAAAGTTCTTTGAAAATGAAAAAAAATGAAAAATTAAATAAAGTGTGAAAGAAGAGAATGGCTTCCTGTGCAAAGAGGTGAAGCAAGTAACTCCACCGGGGTACTATCCAGGCTTGTTGGTATCGAAGCAATGCTTGTGTTCCTGAAGTGACTTCTCTAGGGTATTGTCCAGGCCTACTAGCAACAGAGCAACACCAGAGATAAAACTAAAACTCTGAGACTATTTTACTTGTGCAACTATATACCTCTCATCCCCAATAGAAACAACTCAGTTTGACTTGGCTTGGTATGTGTGTTGTCGATGAGGAGAATGGTAAGGACTAGATCTTCTACTCAAGCTAAGTGAAGAAGTTATGATAATCAAAGAACTGAACAATACTTCCAGAAGAGTTAAACATGTTTTTCATGAGACAAGAACCATACAGAGAGCTGTAATTCTACCAGTGTATCGCCAATTTTGTAGCGGCTATAACCACCTGCTACAATTTTACCTACACTTGGATATCAAGCATTTCCAAGGAGATAAAGGAGCCTTCGGTGTGATCGTCATCGCTTTTTTGGGTGAGTTTTTCTTTTGTCATCTTTTGCCACTTTTTCTATCGCTTTTTGTTGGTTGGCTCATGTGAGTGTTGTTTCACTTGTTTCTTTACATGGTTGCTAGAATTTTAACATGTTTTAACTTGTAGAAGTGTTGTTTCAAGTTATATAATACCTTTCCCAAGTGTCACATTAGTTTTCCTATTTTTGCACTAATGGTCGTTGTTGTGGTGACTCTCCTCACATTCTTCGTTTTCCTTTCGTATAATCAATTGCTACACTTGATTCACATTCATGCATCTACACTTAGTCAGATTTGCACTCAGCTTCACACTATCTCTCAGATATGGGTTTCCCTTGCCCGGATCTCACTTTGAACAACTTACATTGTGTAATCTGGAGGCTCAAGCCACAAGCCTTACCTCTGTAATTCACATAGCATAGCCTAAGTTGGCTCCAACTGTGCACTACATAGTTCCAGGAGCCATCCTCCCAACTTGACCACTGAGATTGCGCAATGTGCAATCTCTCCCAGGCCTTTTCCTAGGCTGAATTGTGCACTGTGTAGTTGCAGTCATCAAGATTCCACCTTGGTTGTTGGGATTGTACATTAAGCAGTTCCCACAGTCATCCAGTCAACCCTGTCAAGAAAAACTACATAATATCTCACATCTAGTGGCCGACTTGCTGCTTGAACTTGCCTTGAAGTTGTTTTGATTTAAACTGACATTTTCTTGCCATGAGTATCCTCTCTGTCCCATAGGTACAATAGTCATTGAGTGTCCCACCAGCAGTCATAGTTAACATGACATCTAAGAGATTTACATCAAAGAAAACCACTGAGAGCAGTAATAGGGAAGCAATTGAGCAAACATCAGTTGATTTACCAGTGTATGTAGATACTCAGTTGTTTATTGAGAAGGGAACAACAATGACATGGCAACATATCAAAGACACTTTTGCAAAGGACTTTGAGGCAGATTTAGAGGACCAACAGATTTATCTCAGCATCTGGCCATCAGGGCTATATGAGGTTGCATGCAGGTGTTGGCTTGATGGGCCCTGACCCATGTTCAACCAAAAAAAACCCTAAATTGCTGGCCCTTTCGGAAATGAACGACGTAGCGCAGGCTACAGTCTCACTCATAGCAATATTGGGGGATACCAAAACCAGGTTTCTACATCTAGAGATTTGTGTGATGGGTTCCTATGACTCCTAGGGCTTAGTTCTATCTTCGTGAACCCTAACCCTTCTGACACAGATAATTATAGTAATTCACATAAACAACATATATACCTTCGCGAAGGTCATTAAACATTCACAACATCAATAAATCATTCTAATCTATTACTTTCACGCATAAGATAAGCATTCATTCATATAATTTTAGATACATAGTGAAAATATAGAAAATACAGAAGTAAATACATATACACAGATACACAACTAATGGACCAAAATTGTCTTTATTAAATGTATTCTCTCAAGTACAGACTCTTCTTCCCTGTGCACTCGGCTGCAAGGACCCATGCACTCATCCTGTGGACTTACCAAGGTCTTTGCGCACTCAACTGTAGGAGCCTTCCCCTTCACCTAAGTACAGGAAATAGACTTTCCTGCCTTAGCTTACTTTCCCATACAATGATCTTCTCAATTAGTTATATGTTATCTCCTAAAATCGCTATGAATCTTCTATATATATCCTTTGCTTTTACAATACCATAGTTCACAGACCATGGGTGGGTGTTGGCTTGATGGGCCTTGACCCAGGTTCAGCATTAAGAAGCCAAGAAAATCCCTACTAGCCTTTTAGCATCAATCTGCAGAGCGCGGACTGAAGTCTCACCCAAAGCAATATGGGGGGATGCAAGAAAGAAGTTTTTGCACCCTCAGATGGTTGTGATGTCGGTTATTTTCCCTAACTCTTCCTCTGCGCAGACGAACAATCCCTTTAGGGCTTATCAAAGTACTTCTCTTATTCATTCTTGAAGCCTCCATGAAAGTCTCTGATCATCCTTCGCAGACCTTAGATAGATAGATCAGGAACTTACGTGCTTCTATACTTATTCTTACTTCTGTATTTACTCAGATTCGCCTAAGTATTGGTTGACTTTAACATGCATTACGGTTATCTCCACGTAAATAGATATTCCTACTTGCATTCATATGACAAAGTAAAAGACATAGATCCGCGCATCAATATAGCATTAATTCATAACCCCAGTATTCAATATAAAATAATCGCACATGCATAACAAAAGTAAAATAACACATACATAGATAATTCCAAAATACTTCTCTTTATTGATAATCCAGATTCCCAGTACAGACTCTGACTACCCTGTGAACACAGTTGTAGGGGTATGCACACAACTGCGTACTTCTACCCTAGGCCTCTGCGTACTCAGCTGGAAAGCCTCTTCCTACACTAAGACTCTTTGCTCTTAGCTCTCACAAACCCATGAACTTCTTCAAAACTCTTATTGACTATTGAACTGCATTAGATTCTTCTAAGACTCCCTTTTTATACAATCCCATGGTCTGTGAACCATGGGTAGATCTCTAAAGCTGACATGACTTATATAAAAGAAGGGTGAAAAACCCTTACTAACTCTTTACATCTTTGCGCTCCATGGCCACAAAATGCGAGGACTTTACATTCTTTCCTACGAAATTTGGGCTTTCTGCCCCAAAACTTGGGCTTTTAACCCCAAAATTGACCCTAGGGGACCCATTCCCAACAAGCCCCCAACATAAATCTAGTGACTCGCCCTCAAGTCACTATACTTGCACAGAGATCTTGTCGCGAAGACCTCCCAGCTCCACTTGTACCATTGCGACTTCGACGGTGCACTGTGTTGCCGCCTGCTTCATCTACTCGACCAAATATTCTATTGCTGGCCCTACACCATCTACCTGTACCTTCTGTTGTGTTTCCTGCAGACTAGCCAGTTTTCCTTCAATGGTGGCTATGAGCACATATGCTTCATCTAGCCAGGGCTTCAATCAAGACTTCAATAATGCTTCCCTATGCTGCATTGCGTCCACCTGCTCTTTCAGTGCCTTTTCTTCCTGCAGCTTTGCTAGCCTTTGGGTAATGGCGATGGTGCATGTCATCGCTTTAGTCTCACCATATCACTTCTGCAACTCCCACGCCTCTATTTCCAGCCTCTGCACATTGGGATCCTCCTATAAGCTAGTGACTACTTCGAATGACTTCTCGAAGAGCGCAGTGAAATCCTTTACTACGCTATCTATTGCTACAAAGGCATCCTTAACAGCAACCCCACGCTGCTCTCTGACTTCTGGCAGAGTCGAAGGCTGGGCCTTCAACTCAAGTTTTGCAATCTTAAGGTTCAATTCAAACTAAACCTTTTCCCAATCTATTCTCGCTTCACGCACTCCGAAAGCGATCTTCCGAATTCTCACATCCACTGGCTCATCTTCGAGAATTTCTAGTTCTGGGACAGACCTGCATGCCTCAACCACAACCTTGGCCATGTGCTCATTCTTGTCTGTGATGGCCTTAGAGGGATCAATAGTGGAGTTCTTATCTGCATCCATCTGAGTGTTGTTCACCCTCTGTTCACTGATAATGTGTAGCGTGCACTGTTTGCGGGCCTGAAGTTCCGTGATCACACCATCATGCAAAGTGTGAAGGGGTTCACTTGGAAGCGTGGCCAAATTGAGTCCAACCCCCTTGAGGGTGCTGACAGTGGCCTTGTCAACTTCTGCTTTTGTAGTCAGCGCTCCGTTCGACAACACTATTTCTCGGGGATCTAGTGTGCACACCATCCCTGCTGCTTCTAAGGTGCCAGGTGCCAAACTAGTTGACGTTGCACTGCTCCGTCCCACACTGGTCTGTACCTACGATGCCTAGATTTGCAACTCGTGCAGACTTGTCTCAATGGCTCCCAAGGCCTGTTTCTGTTGTTGCTCAAACTGCTGCAGAAGTTTCACTATCGAATCCTTTAACACATCACCAATGTCATTCAAATCACCTTCAGTCAAGGTGATTGGGTCGAGGGAAGTCTTGCTGGCCTTGGACTTCTTCCGTGGCCCTACTTTCTCTTGTTCCCTATTGTGCTTAATCTGGAATGGAGTAGTCTCTGGGTTTTCTCCTCCCTGCTCTGATTGTTATTCCTCCTCCTCTATCTCCGGGGAAGGTGACTTATGGCTCCTGTCAGAGCCACGCTCCTCCTCTTCTTCTTGTCCTCCTGTTTGCTTCGTGGCAGCGTGCTCCACCTTGGTTTTATCCTCAGCCTCCTTCTTCCTTTTCTCAACCAATTATTCCATCTTCAGCCTGGCCTCTTCCTTTTTTTGCTTCGCTACAGACTTGCTAGACCCAACTATCAAGTCCGAAGCGGTGCACCAATATGCCGGTCAGTGGTCAAGGACCATTGCGATCACGTCATTTGTGGCCAAGTATGGAAGGTCATACCACTTTTGTTCAAGATCCTTCTACGCATGCATGGAAACATGGTGGAAGTCCACCTTGAACTCCACATACTCTGTCAGCTAATTAAAAACTATCGACGAGAACCGCATCTTACGATTGATGGCCATGTGGATACTCATCTCCATCAAGATCCAAAAGACCTTGTTGTCCTTGACCCTTTGGGGGTCCTTCATAGCCCAAATCAAAGCGAACTTCGCTGCTTCTAGTACGTCCTGCGTGACCAGAGGAAACTGACTATCCTCTGCTAACTCCCACTCGACCAGCACTATCGACAGTAATAGTGATGCATAATGAAACATTTTTCTTTGATCTTGCGCCTCCATGTAGTTTGCGAGGAACTCGTTGCAGAGGTGGTATGCCAAATTGAACTATACGCCCTCTGTGAACTGGGTCGCTAATGACACTATTGGTGTCGGCACTTCATCTGCGCGACACTTCCTCATAATCTTTCCTGCCAATATCTGAGAGGCTACCTTGACTGCAGGGTTGGTTATGCTAGTGATGGAGTAGTCGCATTGTTATCGGGAAATCTAGTGTCTATGCAAAGCTGCTAGTCCCACTAAGACGGGTAGCTATCTTAGAAACAAACAGATTAAAGTTACTTTTTCTTTCCTTTATGAGAAGTAGATAGGAGAAGATCAAAGAATACCAACCTCAATCCTTCGCTCAGTTCTTTGCTTGTTCCTTCTCCTCACCGACCGGTCTTTGCCACTTCTCCCTTGACCACTCCACTTCAAAGAGTACCTATAAAGTCAAAGCAACATAATACCTTCAAAGTGTAGAGATCTACAATCATAAGCAATATAGGACCATATATATATTGACCACACAAATGCATATACTATCAGACATACAAGAATGTGGAGGAAAACGAGAATAGCTTTATTGATATAAAGATTAGAAGAGAGGATTACAACCCATTGATCTGACCCAGCGTCATCCTCCCAACATGAAAGACCTTCTTCACCTCATGAAAATCTTAGATCACCCAACACTATGATGTTCCACCAAGAAACCAACAGCACTTCCTTACAAGATTCAAAATTCCAGCCTCTGGATCTTTGGGATGAGGGATCCATATATAGATGATTGCAGGGAGGTGAGTCAGCTTCTAGGATTTTGATTAGTGTCTTCTCTCTGATAGTTCTTGATTCCACTTGGAGATTGATGGTCTCTTACTCATCCCTGGGTGAATTCAGAGAGGCAAGTGTCACAAGAGAAGTTTATGGAAGATTCCATGATCATCCACCTCGCAAACTGTCTCTGCTATTTTTCCATTCTCGCCCATCGCACCCTACAGAAGGGCTTTCCAGTATGCATCGCACTTTTTACACTAGGCAGGTGAGATGCATCGCACCCTTAGCACTGAGCAATCTATATGGTCCAGTTTTGACTAGTTCTGAGCAGTTTCCTGTGGAGAACTTCTGGGAGATGATGTAATCAGCTGACCTTGTTCCTTTAGGGCATGAAACAACACTTTTAGGGACTCAGGAGCCCTTGGTTTATGGACATATATGATTGGGGTTACAGTGCCCAAAAATGTCTATAACACACGTGGCTTCTTAGCAAGCTTAAATTTATCCTTCATTGATTTAGCAAGGTCGCACTCACCTGTCTTTCTGCCAAATGCCATGGATGAATTTTCTCCTACGCACGGTAGTCGAGTGATCCTATGGATCAGCATGTCAGTGATCAGTATCAGCTCCTCTAGCCATAGGCACCCATCGTGTACCAAGAACAACAGCTGCTTGATCACTATCATGGTTATGCGCGTGTGGTTGTAATGCGGTACCCATAGCATGTTTAACAGAACAGCCTTATCTACCCCTTTTTCCCACTTTCTTGGCTCTAGCGTGGTCACACCAGAGTCTTTATAGAAGACGTGGTGCATGAGTGGATCTGTCGTGAAGTTGGAAAAGTGCTCCATATCAACCAAATCCTAATCCTCCAATTTTAAATGGGGGCCCAAGCACGGTCCCTAAAAGATGGTTTTTTCTGGTAGCAAGGGTGTACGCAGCATGACCTTGATTTCATCAATGTCCTTCGAAACCTTTGTCTTGCCTTTGCGCGAAGGAATGTACTCAGATAGTTTAGAGATAGGGTCGAACCCCTCAACATCAACGTCCTTCGCCCCCATGTCAATGTCTTCCTCACCCATATGGATTTCTTCAACATCCTCTTCAGGCTCCATGTCAACTACCTTTCCCTTCTCCTGCATGGTGGGATTTTCCTTATGTGGGTGTATTTTGGGTGATGTGCACATCGGCTGTGATGCTTTCTGCTTATCTTTCTTTTTTTTGGAACCTCTTTGGTTGGCATAGGCCTCGGCCTGGGCGAACTTGGTGATTTAGGCATTTTTGTCGGTACTTTGACACTTGCAACCTCTGGGGAAGCTCCCTTAGCTTCCATTGCTACTTCTAGGGTAGTTCCCTCAGCTTCCATTGCTTCTCCAGCGATCGCAGTTTCTGTAGGTGCCAACGTGATACTAGACAACAACTCCTACGTTTCCTTTGGAAACTTCTCAAATGCTAAATTCGTTATCAAAGCTTCAAAGTACTCACAGTTCATACACGCCTGAGAGCTCAACACCTCAATTCTCATAATTCCAAGTGTTTTTCGCTGGGCAACTACCTGTAATTTATAGACATTTTCAAATTCAAATCCGACCATTCCCTCCAAAAGTCATTCGTAAATGCTGGATTGGTAGAATATTTTCACAGATCTTGCCCTTAAATACTGACTTAAATGCCACCCCCCCACTCCATTTAGTTGTTTTCCCACTGTCAAGTCATGAACAGTGACCATAACGATCACTTTTCGGTTGCCCTGGGCGGTCCCTTCTTGTATAGCGCAGCTCCTCGCGTGTTTCTGTTGACGCTGTGACATTCCTTCATTCCGCGTAGTTCCCCAATCACGCAACTCCCCAACCTGAGCAGTGTAATTTATAGTCCCATGCCTCCTTTCAGTTGCCTGGAGCGCTAAGACTATGCTTCCATTATGTAGTCATCTAGCTGGATCGCCGATGTATGGCTTCAATCGACTGCCATTCACTCGCCCTAGGAATGGTTCTCAATTCAACTTTACCAACTGAACTGCTCAACAATTAGTAATCTCCTTGATGACATATGGCCCCAGCCAATGCATCCGAAACTTTCCTGGAAATTTATCAAACTTGCTGTCATATAATATAACTAAATCATTTACCTTGAATGTGTGCAGTTTGATGTGCGATCGTGCCATGCCTTTTCGTGCTCCTTTTGAACTTGTTGATGGAATCCAATTAGAAATTTGTCCTCATCAAGCTCTGTTAGTTGCGTGAGCCTCTCTTCCAGGGCTCTGTAATATGCCATTCCTGTGAATGCCACTATGCGCAGACTAGGTACAATGTACTCCATCGGCATCACAGCTTCTATGCCATAAAACAGCCTGAACGGTGTTTGTCTAGTTAGCTTCTTGCAAGTCGTTCTATAAGCCCATAGTACTGCGGGTACGCGCACATCCCAGTCATTCTTTTGAGAATTGCAAACCTTTGTTAGCGCATTCTCCAGTATCTTATTAAACGCTTCTACCGTTCCATTAGCCTATGGGGGATAGGGTGTGCTCCTTTGATGGTAAACCTGAAACTTTTCTATTATCATGCTGATCGTCTCATTAAGAAAGTGTGTACTGCAATCTCTCATTAAAATTTTTGGACAACCAAACCTTCTCAGTACGTACTCAAAGATAAATTTTTCTACTGTCGCGCTTGTACATTCCTTCATGGGTTGTGCCTCTACCCATCTGGTTAAGTACTCAGTCGCGGTGATGATGTACTGCGCACCTGTCTTCTTCCCTGGAGGCTAAATTGGTCCTACAAAGTCAATCGCCCACTTCTCGAAGGGATATAGTGATATCTAAGGATTCACCAGCATCTCATCCCTGCACGAGGGTCTTCCAGTCCTTTTGCATGTGTTGCATGCCCTACAATACACTTTTGAATCCTTATGCAAGGTTGGCCACCACAACCCAACGCGTAGAATCTTCTGCGCTATTGCTTTTCCTACATAATGACCTCCCATGGCTCCACTATGAGCGTCAACGAGGACTTTATTTCATTCAAACTTTGGCACATAACATCGCAATAATTCATCTAATCGCATTTTGTACAAGTGCCTTGCAATGACAGAAAAGTTTGTCGCACGCACCACCAGTACCTTCTTTTGTTGGCTTTTATATCCTTCTGGAGTCGTACCTGTCATCAAGAAGTGTATAATATTTTCAAAGTGGTTTTCCATGATGCGCACTACAAAGAGTTGCGCGTCAGGCAGTCCTTCCTCCAGATTAGTAGGCTCTTCAAAAGTTTCAATGCGCGACATATGATCAGGTCCTGCATTCAATCGGCCTAGTTTCACAATGACTTCAAAATCATATTCATGGAACAACAACAACCACCTGCATATCTTTCCCCCCAACACAGGCTTATTGACTAGGTATTTCAATGCAGAATGGTCTGTTTACATCTTAAAATGTTCACCCAACAGATAATGCCTAAACTTCTGGAGCGTGTACACCATAGCTAATCCTTCGCGCTCTATCATGGAATAATTTTTCTCAACTTTGGACAACCTCCTACTTGCAAATGCTCTAGGGTGATCCAAGTCCCCCTCATCGGCCTATGGCACTACTGCTCCCAGTGCAATACATGACACGTCCACATGCACATGAAATTCCTTCTTCCAATCCAGGAAGACTAGGATCGGCGTGGTGACCATTTTCTCCTTTATCACATCCAAGCTCTTCTAGCATTCTTCATTCCAACAAAACGTAACATCCTTCTTTAACAGTTTTTCCATCAACGCAGTGATCTGGGCATAGCTTTTGATGAATTTCCTATAGTATCTTGTATGCCCCAGTGTTGCGCACAGTTGTTTCACAGTCCTTTATGCCTCCAAATTGATTATGATTGTGATCTTCATTGGGTTTACCATCAAGCCCTGTCTACATACCACATAGGCTATCAAGATCCCCAAAGGGACATAAAATAAACATTTCTTCAGATTGAGCGTGATCTGGTACCTTCGACATGTATCTAGCATCAAGTGTAGGCTTTCCACATGGCGCTTTACCAATCCAAACACTATCCAATCATCAAAGTATACTTCAAGAAATTTATGAATGAAATTCTTGAACGTCATGATGACTACGCGCAAAAAGGCCATCAGTGCGTTCTTCAGCCCAAAAGGCATCACCGTATACTGGAAGCATCCCCATTCAGTCGCGAAGGTAATTTTACTTCTATCCTCCAATGTGGTCTTGATCTGATGGTACCCAGAGAACCCATCAATGAATGAATATGCTTCTTGGCCACCAACATTATCCAGGCCCTCATCAGTGAACGAAGTTAGGACGGGATCATGCACGCAAGCATCATTCAATTTCCTGAGATCTATGCATATCCTTATTTCTTCCTTCTGCTTCTTTTCCTAAACTACTATTGGGCTCACCCAATCAGATTCTTCCACTGGTTCAATAATACCTACTGCGAGTATCTTGTCTAACTCTAAGCGGACCCTTTATTTGTACTTTAGATTGAGGCGGTAAGGTCCTTGCTTCACATGTTTCACGTCCGGTTTTAGGGTGATATTCATGACACCCAAGTCCCCTATTATCCATTTCAAATCTGAAAACTTCATGGGAAACAAATCCTGATATTCGCGGAGTACTTCAGCGACCTTATCTACTATTGCGTCATCCCAATAGTCCCCAATCTTTGCAAACTTCAGCTCTGACTATGTTCCAATGTTCACCTGTCTGTTTTTTAGCGGCTCGGTTATGCATGGGTTCTCTAGTTGTGGTCATTCAACTTCGCAGTGACCTTCATTCTATGGGATATTAATCTCCCTCGAGTCTTCATCTTCTTCTTTTGCTATGACATTGTAACACTCCAGTGCATGGGTCAACTGGGTATTCCAATCAGGTTGAATCAAATCTAGAGGATCCTGTGGTATCCTAAAAATTGTTGTCTTAATATCCTACAACGCTTCATTGATAGACTCAAATCCATCCTCAAAACTGAATGTCATAAAAAATCCTTGGCGCAAAATATCCCATTCTTCGGTGCCATGGCAGAGTTCCCGCTCCAAGTACCAATTCATTGGTATAACATCCAAGGTATGACAAAACATATGGGCCCACTTGGTTGAGGCTTCACTCCATATACCTCAATCCATTTGGTCAAATGGTCGCATGGATCATTTCTTCCATCATTATTTTCTGTTAATCGCACCTTCGGATGACCAAAGCGTACCCTCATCATTCTCCTATATTTGTGCCAATCATCAAAACTATATTTGTGCGTACCCCACCATCTTGCGAGCGTAGTGCGCAACGCCCAATCCAATGCATGGAAGCGATGCTTCTCTGGTACTTCCCTTTCAAATGCATCCAAAAAGTGATCAACATCAGCTAACCCATCATAGTAAGGCATATACACAGCACAACGACTTGGTCATCATATTACATCACAATGTAGATACTTCATGCAATCAATTCTATCAGTGCTCTAGTTCTTCGTTTGAATCTAATGTGCAGGAGTTCTTATGGCCCCACGCAATATGTTTGTCTACTATCGGATTCAACCAATCATGATCCCGCATTGTTATTTTGTAAATCTGGTCTAAATCGTCGTCACTTTCATAATCGCGAACTGGTTCAGTATAGCATGGTCCTTCTGCAAGGTCCAGTGGCGCCACTACGTGGAGCGATTTCTTCTCAAATATCATCTTTCGCTTATTCATATTGATTACCCCATTCATGCCAATGGCCCAATCGATCCCAAGGAGCACGGGGTAGGGATTGCTGTCATCCACAATATCTATCACTTCAAAATCAGCTAGTGCACTCGCACCTTCGATATCAACTGTTACCCCCTACAACCTCCCCATTGGGATGATTTTCTGCTGGTTCACCATCCTTAACTAAATTGAAGACCACTGCAGCGCAGGTCTCCCCATTTGCTCCTACGTTTGTTTAGGAAAAATGTTCGCGTCGGACCCTAGGTCCAAGATAACTTGATCCATTTCGTATTCTCCTATATGTGCAGTGAGTCTCATCTCACGTCCAGTCCTTGCCTTATGCTTACCAATATTTCTGACTACGCACGGTTCGTTAGTAGTGGTTTCCTTTCCAACACATCTATTGACCATCTCCTGCAGTCCCTTCATAGCCTTGCTATCGTGGAGCAGTTTCATGCAGTTCTCCAAGAACGTGGTAATCATGGATGGGTCCATTTCTTCAGCCGGCTTCTCTTTACTCCCTGAGGTACAGGCCTTTGTGAAACTTTTCTTCACTTCCATAAATGTTTCTTTTGTGCATTCTAGATCAAAGCCAGTTTCTTTTTCTGGTGCTTTGCGAACCCACTTGCCTTCTTCAGGCTGCTTCCCCTTATCCTCACCAGTCGTCGCTCCACTCTACAGCACAATATTTTCCTTAGGGTCTTCCTCGCGAGGCTCATCCCTCATCATCTACAGGTTCTGAGTCAATTTCTGAGGTTGTGCTCCCTTCTCGTGTATCTTAGCTAACAATATAGGGAAATCCTTTATTGCATCGTCAAACTGAGTACAATAGTGGCATGACAGCCACGTCGAGTTCGGGAAATCTCGCACGTAGTGTCCTGGTCCTCCACAATTGTAACAAGTAACCTGGCCTTGACCTCTACCAGGTCCTCCTCCACCTCGGCCTCGGCTACACCCCTGATACTCGCCTCATGCTACTCCAGTGCCTTGGTTCGGAGGGCGTGTCTCTGCCTACACCCTATATGCAGGTTTCTTATCCATCATTAATTCATAATTCCGAAAATTACGCTCATCATGACCCACAGATTGACAGAAGTTGCAGAAGAGTTGTTGCAGTGTCTGTATGAATTTCTGCACCAAATGGAAATTGTCTGTCATATGCTTCCCAGCTACCTGACAGATAACACACCATAGTACAAGCCCTGCACTTGGCCCTGTTGCAGCTTCCGGCCTTAGAGGCATTAGTCCTCCTACTACAACATAATTTGCGAAAACTGGACAGTGATCTTTGTCATGCCCCTGGATTTTGCACTTTAGGCACCATACTTCTTCGCACGCCTCTGGCCAAGCTGGTTTCTCTTTCTTCAGACTTTGCATTTTGAGGCAAAGGCTCTACAACTGTGCATGAATTTGTTGAACTCCCATATTAGCATCCTACATTGGTGTCTCGTGTAATCTCATCGCGATTTCTAGAGCTTTCGGTTGGGTCCTGATCTTCTATTGTGATAGCGCAACCCTTAGATGAAGCAGGAGCGAGGCCTTAAACCATTCGTGGTGCTACCCATCAGTCAGATTCATGTTGGCTTCACGAATCTACACTTCAATATTTGATCCAAATCTCAGGGCGTTTCTCCCAGCTTCATCATGATTTCCTTGAATCCCACAATTGATTGTGCCTCAGACTTAGGTCTACTAAATTCCTTATTTAGCGCAGTCTAGATATCTGCCAATGCAGACGTCAGATTATCAGTGTAGTACTTAATGTATCAAGTTAGTGCGTGGTCCTGCAAAGCACTAACCAATGTCACTTTCTTCATTTGATCATCTGTGATACCATGAGCTTCCCATACATCCTTCGCCACAAACCAAAACTAGTCTGGATCTTCATTTCCCATGCCCTTGAACAAAGGTAGATTTATGGAGTTCACCATGTTGAATAGTGGTGGAGGTAGTGGTGGTGTGGGTAAGGGTGTAAGCAGTGGGGTTGAAGATGGAGGTGGTGTGGGTGGATGAGGTATTCGCAGGAACCCTTGCTTTATCAATTGAATAACGCTCTGCAGAGAATCCTGTGCTGCTCCCTCGTCATCACTCAAAGGAGGCTCAATTAGCGGGCTATATTCAGGACCTTTTCTTTCTCCGTCCCTGAAATTCATTCCACTTCGTGTAGCCCCAAACATCAAGGTAACTGCATAACTCGTGTTTCACATAAGAGCATCATAATCCAAGTATTTAACAATTTCAAATATTTACCTCGTGGCCCTTTGAAGAAGCGGCGCTCTGCTTCACTGTAACTAACCAAAGTGTTGATCATGAACTCTATTACAAACCCTCCTATGATATGATCGAGCCAATGATCGACAACCCGCTATCTTATCTCCATATGCTTCTAATTTCCGTACTAACCCTCGGGTCTAGACAATCAAACCGTCAAGCCTCCACCTCCCTTGGTCGTCAGCCAACTTTGCGATCCACTCGTATAATTCAACCGAAAAGGAACAGAAGAAGATTTCATGTATCTCTGTGTACAAATATCTGTCCAACCACCGTTCTTTTGTCAATCACGGATTCCTATTTTCTTGTGCCGTGAAATTGTGGATTTTTCTATCTAGCCAGTCTTTAATCTCCTTCTTAGTTGGATTCCAATGATGCCACATCACACATCTCGTTATGCTGATCTCGGTCCCGGCAACTGAACCATTTGTTAGCTTGATGGGCCCTCACCCAGGTTCAGCGTTAAGCAGCTAAGCAAATACAAGCACTACTGGCCCTTTCGGCATCAATCTTCAGAGCGCAGACTGAAGTCTCACCCAAAGCAGTATGGGGGATGTAGAAACCAAGTTTCTGCACCCTAAGATGGTTGTGATGTCGGTTATTTTCCCTAACCCTTCCTTTGCGTAGACCAACAAGCCCTTTATGGTTTGTCAAAGTACTTCTCTTATTCATTCTTGAATCTTCTGTGAAAGTCTCTGATCATCCTTCGTGGACCCTAGATAGATAGATCAAGCACTTACGTGCTTCTGTAATTATTCTTACTTTTGTATTTACTCAGATTCTCCTAAGTATTGGTTAACTTTAACATGCATTATGGTTATCTCCACGTAAACAAATATTCCTACTTGCGTTCATATGACAAAGTAAAATACATAGATTCACGCATTAATATAGCATTAATTCATAACCCCAGTATTCAATATAACATTATTGCACATGCATAACAGAAGTAAAATAACGCATACACAGATAATTCCAAAATACTTCTCTTTATTAATAATCCAGATTCCCAGTATAGACTCTGACTACCATGTGCACACAGCTACAAGGGTTTGCGCACTCAACTGTAGACTTCTACCCTAGGCCTCTGCGCACTCAGCTACAGAGCCTCTTCCTATGCTAAGACTCTTCACTCTTAGCTCTCACAGACCCATGAAATTCTTCAAAACTTTTATTGACTATTGAACCACCTTAGACTCTTTTAAGACTCCCTTTTTATACAATCCCATGGTCCGCGAACCATGGGTAGATCTCTAAAGCCGACATGACTTATACAAAGGAAGGGCGAAAAAACCTTAGTAACTCTTTACACCTTTGCGCTCCGTGGCCACAAAATGCAGAGACTTTACATTCTTTCCTACAAAATTTGGGCTTTCTGCCCCCAAAATTGACCCCAGGGGACCCGTTCCCAACAGTGGGTCTCAAAACTTCTTATCTCCTAATAACCTAAGGGAATAAATCCCCTTTGACTCTTATTACATTCGCGCTCCACTTCCACAAATCGCGAAGACTTTACAATTATACAAAAAGAAGTACCAAAACTTAACCCCAAAGGACCCTATCCCAACAATCCCCCAACACAATTTTGTGACTCGTCCTCGAGTCACTCGGCTGGCACTTCGATCTTTGCTTGGAGTTCATGGAACTCCAACTTCAAAAACTACAGATCAGTTGTTCCCTGTATAGCAGCCTGTTGTACTTCCTCGACCTATTTTTTGGTAGTTGGGCCCTTCCACTACAAGGCCCATGGTCCTTTGAGTCTGTTGTATGCCCTTAAGTTTACTCTGTACTAATAGATCTAAGTGGATGGCCTCTTATGTCCAAGGCTTTGTTTTTGTAGCAAGAATGTATTCCTTGCGGCGCAGCTCATCAAATTCATTTTGTAGCAGCTTGCCTTCCTACAACCGTGTCAATCATTGCATTGGTGCTAGTGTTTGCGCAGTCGATCGGATCTCATCGAACTGCATTTTTTTCCTTGATGTTTGTGCCAATCTTCTGCAGAGTCGAGTCCTCCTGCAGTGAAGTCCATAACTCCATGGCCTGCTCAAACAGCTCGGTGCAGCCCTTGACTACATCTTCTAAAGTGGCCATGCCCTCTTTGATAGTAGCTCTACGCTACTATCAAACCTCTAAAGGAGTCATAGGCTGCAGCTTCAATTGTAGCTCTGATATTTGTAACTGCAGTTCAAACCGAACTCGACTGATTTTGTCCCTATACTCTTTTATTGTCACAGCCAACTTTTGGACCTTCTCCACAGACGTTACTTCAGTCAAAAAGTTAAGTTTTGGCAGCTCATTGCAAGCCTGTGTAATGGATGCTTCTAATTGTTGGCTTCTCGCGGTGATTTCCTCTTTCTCCTTTAGCACCTACGCCTTTTCTGCAAATATTTGTTGGTTGTTTGTTTTCACTTCACTGATAACCAACAATGTGTGCTACTCCCTAATCTGCAACTCATCGGAGACCCCATGGTGAAGCTCATGCAAGGTCTGGATAGGGAGTGTCATGAGGTTTAGGCCCAGACTCTTAATCTGCAGTAGTTGGGTCGTTGCTTCTTTTGTCTCAACATGTAGGGCTCCATTTGGTAGCTAAACTATATAGATATCCAAGGTCTTGTATGTATCTAGAATTGACGCGCTCGCTTGCACCCTGCTCACATGTACTCGACCTGTTTGGACCTGCAACTCACGCAGGTCTTGTTGAACCTTTCCCAGCACCTACTGGTACTGTTCCTCAAAGTGACTCCATAGGTTAGTCGTGGTATCACAAACCTTGTCACCGATTTCATCCAATTAACCCTTAGTAATGACTAAAGGAGTCGCCTCGGCTGCTCGATCATACTTTTGTTTCTTCCACGGCCCTATGGATGTCTGCTTTGTCGCTTCTTTACCACGAGGGGGTTCCTTGCTCCCCGGCCCCTCCCTCTTCGTCCTCTGTGTCTTCTGGTTCTGGTGTTTGTTGTGTATCGGACTCTTCAACGTCTATGGTGGTCTGCGACGTTGTCATTGTGAGGATTGCTCATTCTTTGTTTGTCACTTCCTTTTCTCTGGCAGTAGCCTCTTTCTGTTGCACAACTTTCTCCCGAGTGGTAGCCTTCTATGCTTCCTTTTGTTTTTCTGTTGTTATCGTCTGCGCGGTGGTATCCTCCATAACCCTTCTTGTACATGTGCTCGCATCTAATGGGGTTAGCCATTCAAGTGGCCATTTGGAAACGATCTCTGCTACGTCGTCATTAGCCACCAAGTAAGACAACTTATGCCATGTCTTATTAGGATCCCTCCTTGCGCGAACATACAAGTTGTGTAAGTCTGATTTAAAATCTGTGAGGAGTTCATACTAGGCGTATAGTGTGGGTGACAACCTTGACCTCTACCGAATCACCATCTGTAGATCCATTTCAAATAGGACCCAAAATATCTTTGCCTCAATAACTCACGCAGGGTCCTTTGTAGCCCAGAGCGAAATGAACTTCGCTACCTCCGGGAGGTCTGTTTCCTACTGAGGAAATTGATTGTCCTTGGGCATCCACCGCCTCACTAAAGCAATCAGCGACACAAACCAATCGTAATGAAACACTTTTCCCTCATCATGGGCCTCCCTATAGTTCTCCAAGAATTCCTTACATAATTATTGAGCATAGTTGTACTGGAATACTTTGGCACACTGTGCAGCCAAAGAGATGACTAGTGTCGAAACTTCATTTGCGCGGCACTTACGCATGATATTGCACACCAATATCTGTGCGGAAAACTGCACTGCGAGATCCATGATAGAGTGAATAGAATATTCGCGCGACTTCTTTATGAGGCCAAACTCGCTCTTGATATAGTCTGCGAGTTTCTTTTCCTACGTCGGATCCACACCTTGATGCGGCAGCAAGGTGATCCAGTGGATCAGCATGTCCGTGATTAGGATGGGTTATCCCATCCAGAGACACCCATCATGCACCAATGTAAGCAGTTTCCATACACAAATGGTGTTTATGTTGATGTGACTAAAATGCAGCACCCAGAGCATGTTCAGGAGCCCCGTGGTCACAACACCAGCGACCCACTTCATCGGCTCCAACCGCGTAACCTCTTATTCTTCATAATATACCTTGGATAGGTATTTGGTTGCCGTGAGCTGAGGGAACTTCTCATGATCCCTTAAGTCCCAATCCTCCATTTTTAGGGTTGGTATGCAGGCCAACAACGCACCCTCAAACACCACCTTCTCCAGCAATAATGGTGTAGTCACCATGAATTTTGCATTTTCAGGATCTTTAGGGACTTTAGATATGGCCTTGCATGATGGGATATACTTCGGTAGCCGAGTCATCGACTCACCCTCCACAACATCAATCTCCTTGATGCCTCTACGCAGTTCTTCTTCACTCAAATCCCTCAGCTCTATTGGTTGTTGTGACCAATCCATCTTCACCTTCTAGCAGATTTTTGTGGGGTTTTTCGATGGTGAGTGCCTCACTGGGACCTATTGAGGTTTCTTCTGCTTCTTATCTGTCGCCTTGGACATAAAAGGTTGTGATATAGAAGGCTTAGGTCTGGGAGACCTAGGCATCGTAGTTGAAAATGTTGCAGGCATAGATAGCATTGCTTCCGTCTCAGGGGGAGTTGCAGTCATGCTGGCCACAAAACGTCCTCAGAGAAATTCAAGTACGTAAGCCAACCCTGGTCGTGAAAAGAGCTCTTCCCAATCGGTCTCAGACATATAGTTTTGCTTGTGGCACAAAACAAGGCGAAAAAGCTCAATATCAACTCTCAGGAAGCAAAGTGTTAAAATGTTGGGTAGGAGGCTATATTTATAAATGATTTTGAATTCAAATCCAATCATTCCCTCCAATTTCCGATCATTAATGCATCTCTGTCGGCATATTTCCAAAGATATGCCACATAAATGTGTCTTCCCCGCTCCTTTCAACGGAAAATTTGCCATCCAACCATCTATAGTGCTTCCAACGGTCATTTGTTAGCCAAACTGCACGGCACCCAGCCTTGTGGCACAACTTCTTTGGCGTAGCTCCCCCCTGCACCTTACTGACATCCATTGTGCAGCCCTCTTGTTTCATCTTTCGCGCTTTTGGGCAATGTAGTTTATGGTCTCGTACTTCCTTGCAGTTTCTTGAAGTACTAAGATTATCTTGCCATCATATATTCATTATGCAGGGGCGAGATCACCCTTGTACAACTTCAATCAACTACCATTGACTTTTCCCATAAATAATTCCCTGCTCAACTTCGCGAGATGAACTATGCCACCATCAGTAACTTCCTTTACAAAATAGGGTCCCAGCCAATGCATTTGAAACTTCCCAGGGAATTTCGTAAATTCGTTGTCATATAAAAATATTAGATCATTAACTTGGAAGGTGTGTTGCTTTATATGGTGATCATGCCATGACTTTTTGTGATCCTTTTGCACCTATTGATGAAATCCTGCTAGAAAACGATCTTCTTCCAATTCTACCAACTGCGCGAGATGCTCCTTCATAGTATCATGATCAGCCAAATCTGTTAATATTGCAATCAGCGGACTTGGCACAATATATTCCATGGGAATTATAGCCTCCTTCCCATATACCAGTCGGAAAGGGGTTTGGCCTGTCAACTTTTTACAAGTGGTCCTATTAGCTTGTTGGGCCCTGACCCAGGTTCAAAGTTATTTGCACCAACCAACAAAGCCCTAAATTTTTGGCCCTTTCGACAACAACCCACATAGCACAGGTTGCAATCTCACCCGAAGTCGTATTGGGGGATGCCATAACTAGGTTTCTGCATCCATAGGTCTGTGTGATGGGTTCCTATAGCTCCTAGGGCTTAGTTCTATCTTCACCAACCCTAACCCTCCCGACACATATAATTACAGTAATTCACATAAACAACATCTATACCTTCATGAAGGTCTTTAAACATTCATAGCATCAATAAATCATTCTGATCTATTACTTCCACACATAAGATAAGCATTCATTCATATAATTTCATATACAAAGCGAAAATATAGAAAATGCAGAAGTAAATACAAATACATAGATACACAACTGATGGACCATATGTATTCTCTCAAGTACAGAATCTTCTTCCTTGCACACTCGGTTGTAGCGGCCCGTACACTCAGTCTATGGACTTACCAAGGTCTCCACGCACTCAGCTACAGGAGCATTCCCCTTTGCCTAAGTACAGGAAACAGAATTTCCTGCCTAGAATCACTATGACCCTTCTATATATATCCTTTGATTTTACAATACCATGTTCCGCGGACCATGGGTGGGTCTCAAAACTTCTTACCTCCTAACAACTTAAGGGACTAAAGCCCCTATGATTCTTATAACCTTCATGCTCTGCTTCCACAAATCGTAGAGACTTTACAATTATACAAAAAGGAAGCACCAAAACTTGACCCCAGGGCATCCTATCCCAACAGGCCCCCAACACAATTTCGTGACTGATCCTCGAGTCACTCGGTTGCTGCTTCGATATTTGCTTGGAGTTAACGAAACTCCAACTTCAAAACCTGTAGATCAACGATTCCTTCTGTAGCATCCTGATGTACTTCCTCGAATAATTTTTTGGTAGTTGGGCCTTCCACCACGAAGCCCATGGTCCTTTGAGTCTATTGCATGCCCGTAAGTTTACTCTGTACTGATAGAGTCAACTAGTTGGCCTCCTCTGCCCAAGGCTTTGTTCTTGCAACAAGAATTTCTTCCTTGCAACACAACTCATTAATTTCATTTTGCAGTAGCTTACCTTCTTGCAACTACGTGAATCGTTGTACTAGCGCTAGTGTTCGCACAGTAGATCAAATATCATCAAACTGTGTTTGCTTTTCCCTAATGTCCATGCCAATCTTCTATAGAGTCGGGTCCTCCTACAGGGAAGTCCATAACTCCATGGCCTGCTCAAACAGTTTGGTGCAGCCCTTGACTGTGTCTTCTAAATTGGCCATGCCCTCTTTGATAGTAGCTTTGTGCTACTCTCGAACCTATGGAGGAGTCGTAGGCTGTAACTTCAATTGTAGATATGATATTTGTAACTGTCATTCAAACTAGACTCGGCCAATTTCGTCCCTAGACTCTTTTAATGTTGCAGACAACTTTTTGATCTTCTCCACGGACGTTGCTTCAGCCGAAGTGTTAAGTTCTGACAGCTCATTGCAAGCCTGTGTAATGGATGCTTCTAATTATAGGATTCTCGCAGTGATTTCCTCTTTCTCCTTTAGTGCCTATGCCTTTCTACAAATATTTGTTGGTTTTTTGTTTTCACTTCACTGATAACCAACAGTGTGCACTGCTCCCTAATCGTAACTCTTCGTAGACCCCCTAGTGAATCTTGTGCAGTGTCTGGATAGGGAGTGTCGTAAGGTTTAGGCTCATACTCTTAATCTACAGTAGTTGAGTCATTGTTTCTTATGTTTCAGCGTGCAGGGATCCATTTGGTAACTGAACTATACAGAGATCCAAATTCTTGTTTTTATCCAGAACTAACATGTTTGCTTGATGCAGCCTTGCTTGCACCCCACTCACATGTCCCACGCTCGCCTATACTCGACTTGTTTGGACCTGCAACTCATGCAAGTATTGTTGAACCTTTCCCAGTGCCTATTAGTATTGTTCCTCAAAGTGGCTCCATAGGTTAGTCGTGGTATCCTGAACCCTATTGTCGATTTCATCTAAGACCCCCACGATAAGGACTAAAGGGGTCGCCCTGGCTGCTCGGTTAGAAATATGTTTCTTCTGTAGCCCCGTGGTTGTCTTTTCCTGTCGCTTCTTTACCAAGAAGGGGGTTCCTTGCTTCGTGCCCCCTCCCTCTTCTTCCTCTATGTCTTTTGGTTTTGGCTTTTGCTGTGTATCAGACTCTTTAACGTCTATGGTGGTCTACGATGTTGTCATTGTGTAGGTTGCTCATTCTTTGTCTGCCACTTCCTTTTCTTTGGCAACAACCTCTTTCCACTGCACAACTTTCTCTTGGTCGGTATCTTTTTGTGCTTCATTTTTTTTTTTTTGTCTGTGCGGTCGTATCCTCCGCAACCTTGCTTGTAAATGCACCCGCATCTAATGGGGTTATCCATTCAGGTGGCCACTTGGCCACGATCTCTGCTACGTATTCCTCAGCCACCAAGTAAAACTGCATTGTGGGATACGTGATAGAGTGGATAGAATATCCGCACGACTGCTTTATGAGGCCAAAATCACTCTTCATCTGGTCCACAAGTTTATTTTCCTACAATTTTCCCCCAAATTCTTCTGTCGGATCCATGCATTGATGTGGCAGGAAGGTGATCTAGTGGATCAGCATGTCCATGACTGAGATGGGTTCTCCCAGCCAAAGACACCTATCGTACACCAATGTAAGCAATTTCCATACACAAATGGTGTTTATGTTGGTGCGACTAAAATGTGGAACCCAGAGCATGTTCAGGAGCCCCACAGTCGCAACACTAGTGACCCACTTCATCATTTCCAATTGTGTAACCTCTGATTCTTCATAATATACCTTGGAAAGGTATTTGGTTGGCGTGAGATGAGGGAACTTCTCGTGATCCCCTAAGTCCCAATCCTCCATTTTTAGGGTTGGTATGCGGGCCAACAATGTGCCCTCAAACACCACCTTCTCCCACAATAGTGGTGTAGTCATCATGAAGTTTTCATTGTCAGGAGCTTTAGGGACCTTATTTGTGGCCTTGCGCAGTGGGATATACTTCGGTAGACGATTCATTGACTCACCCTCCACAACATCAATCTCATCGATGCCTCCACGCAGTTCTTCTTCACTCAAATCCCTCGGCTCTGTCGGTTGTTGTGGCCGATCCATCTTCCCCTCCTCGCAGGCTTTTGTGGGGTTTTTCTGCGGTAACTGCCTCACTGAGACCTGCTGGGGTTTCTTTTGCTTCTTATATGTCTCCTTTGACACAGAAGGTTTCGATATAGAAGGCTTAGGTCTGGAAGATCTAAGCATCATAGTCAGAAATCCTATAGGCACAAATGGTGTTGCTTCCATCTTAGCGGGAGTAGCAGTCATGTTGGCCACAAAACGTTCTCGGAGAAAGTCAGGTATGCTAGCCAACCCTGGTTGTGAAAGGAGCTCTTCCCAATTGGGCTTAGACATACAGTTCTGCTCGTGGCACAAAACATGGTGAAAAAGCTCAATATCAACTCTCTGGAAGAAAAGTGTTCAAATGATGGGCATCATACTATATTTAGAGATAATTTTGAACTCGAATCCAACTGTTCCCTCCAATTTCCGATCATTAATGCATCTTTGGAAGCATATTTCCAAAGATATGCCACATAAATGCGTCTTCATCGCTCCTTTCAACGAAAATTTTTTCATCCAATCATCTACAGTGCTTCCAACGATCATTTTTCAGCCTAGCCACGTGGCACCTAGCCTTGTGGCATAGCTTCTTTTATGCAGCTCCCCTTTGTGCCTTACTTCCATCCATCATGGAGCCCTCTTGCTTTGTCTTTCGTGCTTTCTGGAAGTGTATTTTATAGTCCCGTACTTCCTTGCAGTTTCCTGAAGTACTAAGACTATCCCACCATCATATAGTAATTACGCAGGGGAAATATCTCCCCTGTATAGCTTCAATCGACTCCCATTGACTTTTCCCAGAAATAATTTCCCGTTCAGCGTCGCGAGCTGAACTGTGCCACCATCGGTAATTTCCTTCACAACATAGGGTCTCAGCCAATGCATTTGAAACTTCCCAGGGGATTTTGTAAATTTGTTGCTGTATATAAATACCATATCATTAAACTGGAAGGTGCGCTTCTTTATATGGTGATCATACCATGCCTTTTCACGATCCTTTTGCACTTGTTGATGAAATCCTGTTAGAAAATGATCTTCTTCCAATTCTACCAGTTGTGCGAGACGCTCCTCCATAGTATCACGATCAGTCGTAACTATCAATTCTGCAATCTGCAGACTTGGCACAGTATATTCCATGGGCATTATATCCTCCTGCCCATATACCAGTCGGAAAGGGGTTTGGCCTGTCAACTTTTTACAAGTGGTCCTATTGGCTTGTTGGGTCTTGACCAAGGTTCAAAGTTAGCTGCGCCAACCAAAAAAACCCTAAACTGTCGGCCCTTTCGGAAACAACCCATGTAGCGCAGGCTGCACTCTCACCTGAAATAGTATTGGGGGAATCGCAGAACCAGGTTTCTTCATCCATAGGTATGTGTGATGGATTCCTATAGCTCCTAGGGCTTAGTTTTGTCTTCACAAACCTTGACCCTTCCAACATAGATAATTACAGTAATTCACATAAATAGCATCTATACCTTCGTGAAGGTCTTTAAACATTCATAACATCAATAAATCATTTTGATCTACTACTTTTGCGCATAAGATAAACATTCATTCATATAATTTCAGATACAGAGCGAAAATATAGAAAATGCAGAAGTAAATACAAATACACATATACACAATTGTTGGACCAAAACTATCTTTATTAGATGTATTCTCTCAGGTACAGACTCTTCTTCCCTACGCACTCAGCTACAAGGGCCTGCGGACTTACCAACATCTTCACGCACTCAGCTGTCAGAGCCTTCCCCTTCGCCTAAGTATAGGAAATAGACTTTCCTACCTTAGTAATATGTTATATCCTAGACTCGCTATGACTCTTCTATATATATCCTTTTCTTTTACAATACCATGGTCTGCGGACCATGGGCGAGTCTCAATACTTCTTATCTCCTAGCAACCTAAGGGACTAAATCCCTTTTGACTCTTATTACCTTCTCCCTCCACTTCCACAAATCACGGAGACTTTACAATTATACAAAAAGTAAGTACCAAAACTTGACCCCAGGTTACCCTATCTGAACAGCAGGTATCTTTCCTTCCTGTATGCCAACATCATTAGTTGGATTGTCTCACATATGGATGAACAGACTATGACATTGAACAGTTCTAGCGGGCAGAATACTTGAAGTAGATGTATCACTTGCCCTAGTTATATGAACACGGAGACATTGTCAACTGTTGGGTGAAAAGGCCAACTAATTTTCATTAGACACCAACCCATTTTCACAAGACAAAGTCCATCAAGAAGGCTTACCAGTTCTTGATCATCTTCGATTGCAAAATATATGGTCAAGAGAGCACGAAAACCTTTCCTGAACGGTGGGAAATCTTACTGACCAACGGGTAAGTGGTGGGAGGCCATTCAACAGGTCAGATCCATTGGCTCAACAAATGATGTCCATGTAGCTAAGGATTGGAATCTGCCCAAGGATGAACAAGCCAGGTTCTATATGTCTGCATACTTACTGGATTCAATCTGTGCATAGTAGTAGTTCCCGGGCATGAACTGGACATGGACACCATGAGATACCTCCGTGAACATCTATTGCAAGTTTATTTCATACTATAGTTACTGAGGAGTAATGGCACGACTAACTGACCACTTTATCATCCCGTTATACAAGCTTATATTTGAACAGGATCCAGCTTACATGTCCTGAGAAGCAATGGAAGCGATAATAGACATTGGAGATTGGTATGCCTCACCAAGTGGAACGTTCATCAAAGTGTTTTGCAGAGAGAACCCTCTGTATGTCTTACCAAGGTATGCCACTAACAAATTTATCATGCAAGAAGTATCATGCCATCACGCTACATGGTTGTCAGTAATGCTGCATAGGAAGAAGAAAGCACCATGGCCCACTCTTCCTTTGCTGATCAGATTGTATGAGATAAATAACTTGAAAGTTGCAGATGGTGAGGCTAAGGAGATAGTGAAATTTGAGTTTAGCACTAAGGACTTTAATCCTTATGAACCCCATATTATTTTCAAGGACCATTATACGAGAGTTTACTTTTCGTGGATCAGCGAGGCATTTCATTAGCCAAAAGAGGATCCTTGGAGGTACTGCTACAATGCCTCCAAAATCAATGAGTTAGCCAGTATAGCAAGGACTTCCATAGATGGCATTAGTTTCGGAAGAAACAACAACAACAGCAGAAGGCAGAAATCCTATGCAGGATAAGGGAAAGAGGAAGATTATTGACAGTCTATAGGGAGAGAAAAGTTGAAAAATGAAAGCATATCCTCTTATCGCGAAGGCATCTTTGGCAGTGAAAGTAAAGAGGGAGAAATGGATGAAGAGAGTAGAGCAGAGATAGAGAGAAAAGTAAATGTTGGAGGAAGAAAAACTACAGTTGTAGGATATGCAGAAGAAGTTGAAGGAAGAACGGGAGTTGAGGAGGAGAGAACGGGAAGAGAAGCAGAAGTAGGAAGAAGAAAAAAGGAAAGGTGTGATGATAGAGGAAACAACGTCGATATAAGTTGAAGAGCAGGAGTAACCAGTAGCCGAGGAGGAAGGTGAATAGATGCAAGATTAGTAGCTTGCTCATCATATTGAGAAATTAATTGAAGTGACAAACATGGAGTTGGAACAGGAGATGTAGCATGAAGTTGTTGACCTGATGTCGAGAGAAACATAGGTCATCCCTCAGCCTCCACCACCTCCAGTAGTAGAGCTAGCCATGAGCAAGCAAGGAGATGTAGTTCTCTTTGATAATGATCTGGTCATGGATGTGTACAATCTATCATTTGATGAGTTCTAGAAGAGGATTGTACAAACGCAAAGGAAGCACTTTCTAGATGATCATGCTTCACCTACATTCATCAACGAAAGGGTGATAGTGTCCGATACTAGGAAGAATCCAACTACCATTGTCAAAGCCAACTTGGCCTATGCAGGAGCAACAAGATCAAATGTTCAGTATTTGACAGTCGAGAATGAGCAACTGGCACAGAACTTGTAGGTTATTAGGCAAGAGGCTGAACAACTCCGAGTAGTAGCGCAGAATGCAGTTTTCACATTAACAAAGATGAGAGTAGCGATATTCTTTGAAGTGTCGGCACTTGGAGAAACCATGTGGAAGCTTTATGACAGATTTGTCACTGTGCGTAAAGAATTTTTTTGTTTTCATAGCCTACAATAGCAGAGAAAATATTTTGTTAAAACTCTCAAAAACATACAAGTTGCCATCACGTATGTACAAGAGTGGAAAATGCGGTTCAATGGGGCCCCACTTGACTTAGTGAAAAAAATGAAGCCACAGGAAGAGATGGAGAAATCGAAGGTTCAAATGTTGATTCTAAACAATAAGTAGCTCACCTCATTCATTGGGAGCATACATGCCTCATATGTGCACTTGTACAATACTTTGTATGTACTGGTGAGAACACACCAGATCCCATCAATTGGTTCCCTCACCAAAGCTAAACCCAAGAAACAAGTCCAACAGGAGGTCGAAGAGTACTTGGAGTAGCTAAGACAAGAGGCCACCATGGAAGACTTGGAGGTGAACGCACACAACATGCATAGGTTCATCGGTGGTCCTGTAAAAGTCAAAACAATGTTTCTCATGGTTCATAATGAGTTGGGCATAGGTTCCAAGACATTGTACCCAGATGCCATGGAGGCTAGAGTCTACTTCCAGCAAGACATTGTTAATCAGTATGGGGACACCATCACACAATACCAATATTGGCACCAATATGTGACCGAGAAGCAACAAGTGGAGGTTGCTGAGCTAGAATTCCCCCAAACCCCAGAGTCATAGTGTTATGTCTTGTTAGGTTTTCCCTACCCTATTTTGTCTTATATGGGTAAAAGTGGAAAATGTAATACTATTTATAATTATGTTTTAATTGAAATTCCAATTTTCAATATTGGAATATGAAAAGTCACCATGTAATATAATGCATCATTTTGTGAAGATGTCGAAGAGTCTTGAGGGTATTACAAAGGTCACAAAGGAGAGTTGAAGAGTCACCCCCTCTTGTTATAAATAGAACCTCATAAATCATGTAATAGGCTTTTGGGGAGCCAAGCTTGTGGCTAGGCTTAGGCTTAGAAAGAGCTTGGGAGTATTGTGACGAGCCTTAGCTTCTCCATAGCGTAGAGCGAGTATTATTATTTGGAGGAGAAGGTGTTCTTGACTATAATGTTCCATTATTGGGGCTACTGGTCGTCAATGGTGTATGTATGAATGGAACTTTCACTTATAATAAAAAAATTAGAGCCAACATGCTTTCATGTATATGTTGTTAATATAGTAGGAATATTCTTTTTGTATTGGCAGTGAATGTTATTTAACTCATGCATATGCTTATGAACTATTTTATTTGTATTTGTACAAATCTTGTTGAATGTGTGTTGTTTGATTAACTCATCACTTTAACTTGTGTACTATTTTTCATATTACCTCGTGATGTTATTATGCTTGTGTGTTCCTTTCAAGTTTTGTACTATTACAGGCTTCCAAGGGGTGCACTTCCTTTTCCATTTGTGTGTTGGAACCTCCATGCATCGCACTTGACTCTCCAAAGGGTCATACACTTTCACTCACCCAGAGTTATCATACTTTCCTCTGTGCATCTCCACGATCAAGGCATTACATTACCACCCACTGCTAGGAATCCTACTCCAAATGGTGTGAGGTCTAGTTGGGACTTCATATCGGGAAGATATCCTAAAATTTGGTGGCTCCATCATCGTCAACACCAACCCTCCCACATTTAACTGCTTTCACTGACCTGTTGGGGTAAAAATGATTTAAGGGCTACTATGACATGACCCGACATCCTAGATCCCATTAAGGAAGTGGTGTCGACTAATGGTGACAAACTGACAAATCAACACCTCCTACAGGAACCATAGGTCACTCAGGGATTGAACAACCACCCCAGGTGGTAAAACCCTAAGATATACCTCTATTTCTCAACCTTGGGCCCTCAACCGCTCCCACATGAATGCCTCCATGTTATTGGGAGCCTCTAACTGCATCCACAAGCCCGCATCCACGCAGTTGCAACCCAAAATTTTCAGTTCAAAGGTTGTGATCCTGGGTCTTGAGCCTAAATTCTGGGTCAGCCTCTAGACCACCATCCAAAACTCAGAGGGACTTTCCAGAATCAATAATGACATTAATAAAAGGTCATACATGCAAAACTTGATTAAGGACTTGACCTAACCAGGCCTAACCATGAAATTCATTTCGTCAAACATATTAAGAACATGTAATATACAAGTCATGAATGCATATTTGAACATAGGGATATGATACTTATATGAGAATCATCAAAAAGTTCAAATTCCCTCTCATAATAGCTATAATAAAATTTGTTAGCTCATGAATTCAATAACCATTCACCAACTAATCAAAACATGTCAAAATCCATAAGTAGAACCTGTTATGAAACCATGCTTATAAACAGCAAATGAACAACATATAAACCATGATAGAACAACCATCAAAGCCACATTATATGAAGTAAAAATACTTCGTAAACAAGTAGGAACAAAGTTCTTATTATCATATGTAAAATCCAACCAAGTCAGGGACTTCCACGTACCACCCAACCATAGATTGATTTGAACCAACTATTTCTTTCAGCTAATCACCCCTATGCTATATTCCAAGCATGAATTGTGGGACTTAAGAAAAAACAATGAGGGCTTCCTGGAGATTAAACCACCTCCACCCTTAGACTTTACCACAATTCTGCCAAAACTGGTCAAGGGATCACTCGGCCCAAAACAAGAATACGAATAACCAGGGCTTCCTGGAGATTAAACCACCTCCACCCTCAGACTTTTTCGTGGTTCCATCAAAACCAATCAAGGGAAAACTAAGCCCAAAACAAGCTTGGATGCCTCATAATTTCTTCACCAATACCTTGAGGAATTTTCTCATCTCTACCCTCAGACTTTATCGCAATCTCGCCAAACTAGTCAAGGGATACCTAGGCCCTTGTGAATTTTCCTAATACCACCTCACTCGGATCCAAAACCTTCCAAAAATCCAAAGCTCATCCAAGTAAAATAACCACATAAAACCATGGCTATATGGAAAAGGTAAGGAAAGGCTTAAACCACTCTCACATCTAGCAAAACACATGCCAATGGCAACAGGAGAACCAAATACACACATACATGTACCATGCATTCACCAACTAGCTAGGAATTTACACATGAAAACTATTACCTACAAGTATTCATGTCGAATCTACTTGATCCAACTTTTCCTTGATTGTCCTTTGTTATCCTTGTCCTTCCTTTTGCTTCCTTTCTCTAATTCATGTGTGCTCCAAGAATTCTCTTTCTATCTAAGAGTATGAGAGAGTGAGAGAATAGAAGAGAGCTCCAAGCTAAAACTAACAAAAGGTTAAATTGAGAAAAATTGTGAACTAATCCTTAGAAGCATTTTTATCATTGAGGCCTCTATTTTCTTCAATTTCCTCTCTTTTTCCTTCAATTTTCCTCTCATGCAAACCGATGACCTTTCATCTCCCTTTTCTCCTATTTTTCTTTATTTTCATGAATAAAATGCCAATTAATGCCTCTTTACCTTTCTAAATCCTTTTCCAATTTTCTTAGCCATAGTCAACCAAATGAACACCCACTAGGATGTGTTTCCCAACATTCAGCTTAGAATACATGTCCCATGATCTTGGTCATATTTTGCCTTTATTAACTTTATTACATGAAATTTTAACTCGAGGTTGGTGTAAACATTTCCCCCTTAGGGGAACACAGACTTAGGTGTTCTATGACACCTATGACCAGAAAGACCATTGAAAACCAAAACATACTACCCATGGGGATTTATAGCTTAGCTTGATGCAGTATTTACAATGAACAACCTAATGAAAAGAAAAAACAACATGACAAACATCACAACAAGACAACCATACCGCTTATTGGAGATTTATAATGTAGCTTATTGGATTATTTACAAAAACAACCATACATAAATATGTACATATGCCAAAACTCATTTTCCTCAATTGGAAAATAATGAAGGATACATAGCCTGCATCTTATCAGCCATCTCCCATGTGGCTTCATTAGGCCAAAGTGCTTCCACTACACTTTAACTTGCTCAGTTCCGTAACATGAGTTGTTTCCCCTACAAAATGCATTGAGGTTTCGACTAGAATTCTCCTTCTAGATCCACCTGCAATATAGACTAATCAATCACATGTTCAACATCTTTCACAAGTCTTTAAGAAATGAAACATGGAAAACAACATGGAATTTCACTATCGGCGGTAGTGCAAATCTGTAGGCCACCGGTCCAATCCTCTCAAGGATCTCGAAAGACCTGAAATACTGAGGTGCCAACTTAGCACATGACCCAATCCTCAAGGATCTCTTCTTGGGCTTGATGTGAAAGTACACATGCTCCCCAATCTGAAACTCCTTAAGCACCATGTGTTGATGTTCATAACTCTTTTATCTATCTTGTGTTTCCAGTAGATTCTTCTTGATAACCTTCATTTATTGTTCTATTTCTACCACATGTCTATTCTTATCAATACCTTGTTCACCAGATCACTCCAGCTGATGAGAGTGTTACAACTCCGCCCATAAAGTTCCTGAAACAGACTCATCCTTAGTGACTCTTGATACCCATTGTTGTTAACTAAACTTAAGTATTGGAATATACTCCTATCACCTCCTTTGTTGGTGCAAACATACATCCTCAGCATATCCTCCAGGATATTTTTAACCCTCTTTTTCTATCCATCTATCTACAAATGATAATTTTTATTAAAATCCAACTTTATACCCAAACCTGCAAATAAATCCTTCCAAAACCTGGAAGTGAACTTGGAATCTCTATCGGATACAATCTTCTTAGGAATACCATGCAATCTCACTATCTCCCTAATGAAGACATGTGCTACCTCACTAGTTGAATAAGTAGACTTAACTACTATGAAGTGAGCCACCTTAGTTAACCTTTCAATCACAACCATGATGGAATCATGATGTTTAGATGTTCTCAGAAAACCTGTAATGAAATCCATGGAAATGACCTCCCATTTTCCCTCTGGAGTTGAAATCGATTGTAATAGACCACCTAGATGCTTACACTTTTCTTTTACCTGTTGAACAGCTTGCGATGAACTCATCTACCTCTTTCTTCAGATTCGGCCAATATTAGAACTTCTACCTGTTTTCCTTCCTGCAAGATCTGATCCTACAAATTTGTCCCATATGAACTCATAACTTCTATGTGGTTTACCTACACTCTCCTGCTAAGAGCATCTGGAACCTTATTTTCCTTACCCTTGATGTACCTGATCTTGAAATAAAACTCACTAAGAATATAAGCTAACTACCTAGCTTCTCTATCATTCAAATTAGGTTGGTCAAATAAGTATCTCAGCCCACTATGATTACTCATCAACACAAACCTCCTACCAAGAAGATAGTGTCTCCACATATTCAATGCATGAATGATTGTTTCCAACTCAAGATCATGTGTCACATAGTTCTACTCATGCTTATTTAGTTTCCTTGACTCATAGCATACTACATGTCCCTCCTGCATCAAGACTCTACCAATTCCTCTCTTGCAAGCATTTGCACACACCACGAACTCTTTATCTAGATATGTGTTGTGGCAAACAACAACCCCCCTTCTTATTTAGTTATTTCTAATACTAAATAAGTGGGGACTGTTATGAAACCAGCTCAAGAAAAGATAGAAAAGAAAGATCAACGCCTTAGAATTCAGCCTCTTCGAGGGGGCAACCTCCTTTACATTACATAAATGAACAATTCTTGGATGATACGAGTGACAAAACCTCCTTTCTATATATAGGAGTCTAAAGAGTCACAATATAATCCAGCCGACCTAACAATAATAATATAAAGCCACAAAAATAATAATAGAGGGATTCTATGGGGCACAGAAATAACAATATGGGGTAATAGGGGCACAACAATATAAATAAGGGGTATAACTACAATAGTAATGGGGTAATCACTAGTATTATAGGGACCCAACATGCCCCTCTCCTTCAAAAAAGTGTTGTCCTCAACGCTTGAGTAGTTCTGGATACTTCTGCATAAAATTCTCATCCTCCCATGTGGAATCTTCAGCGGATAAGTTCTTCCACTTGATAAGATACTCTGAAATTGATCGATTTCGTAGCTGTCGAGTTCTTGTTTCTGTGACTGCTTCCGGTTCCAATATAATTTTTCCTTCCTCGTCAAGTTCTGGCAATATTGTTTGAACTGGGAGCTTGTCGCCTATAACCTTCTTTAAACATGAAACATGGAAAACTGGGTGCAATCGAGAAGCTGCAGGAAGCTCCAATTTGTATGCCATAGTACCAATCTTTTGCAACACCTTGTACGGACCATAATACTTTGGTGATAATTTATTATCCTTCTTAGCTTGCTTTAGGGACATTTGCTTATATGGTTGTAGCCGTAGGAATACCCAATCACCTACATCAAAACTTCTTTCACTGCGATGTTGATCTGCCTGTTGTTTCATTCTATTTTGTGCCAACACGAGGTTATCCTTTAAGAGTTGGAGGACTTGTTGTTGATGTTCGATGTGATGTTCCACTGCCTGAACCTTAGAATTTTCTCTTAAATATGATGTGATGGATGGTGGTTGATACCCATAAAGTGCCATAAATGGGGTCATTTTTGTTGCTGTATGGAAGGAAGTGTTATACCACCATTCAGCCAGAGGCAACCATTTGACCCATTGTGTCTGTTTATCAGATACAAAGCAACGAAGATATCCTTCCAAACATTTGTTTACTATCTCAGTTTGCCCATCAGATTGAGGATGATAAGATGAGCTATGAGCTAACTGAGTACCAAGACAAGAAAATAATTCTGTCCAAAAATTTCCAGTGAAAATGGGATCTCTGTCACTTACAATAATCTTTGGGTTTCCATGTAGCTTTTGAACTGTTTCCATAAATGCAGTAGAAACTGTACTGGCTTTAAATGGATGTGATAATGCACAAAAGTGTGCATACTTGGTAAGTCTGTCAACTACCACCATGATGACACTCTTTCCCTCAGACTTGGGTAAACCTGTGATAAAATCCATTGAAACCTCCTCCCAACGTTGGCTTGGAATGGATAAAGGTTGTAATAGACCCGGTGTCTTAATTGTTTCAACTTTATTTTGTTGGCAAACCAAACATTCCGCCACAAACTTTTGAATATCTGATTTAAGGCCATCCCAAAAAAATTCCTTCTTAACCCTGTGGTAAGTTTTTAAAAATCCTGAGTGCCCTCCTAAGGGAGAAGTGTGCAATTCCATAAGAATCTTTTGTTTTAGCTGGGAATTCTTACAGAGGTATAAGCGATCTTTGTACCATAACGAATCATTTTGCCAGCTAAATGTATCAGAAGTACTGGAATCTTGTTGTAGCTTTCGAATAAGTGCCCACACTTCTTCGTCATTCTTCCATTCCTCCTTTGCTTCGTTTATCCAATCTGGTTGGATAATAGAAATGGCACACAACAATGCTTCCACATCCTCATCCTTTCTTGAGAGTGCATCTGCCACCACATTTTGCTTCCCTTTTTTGTAGATGATTTCAAAGTCATAACCCAACATCTTTGTGACCCACTTTTGTTGCTCTTCAGAGGATAATCTTTGTTCTAAAAAGTATTTAAGGCTATCATGATCCGTTTTTACCTTGAAGTGTCTTCCCATTAGGTAGGGTCGCCATTTCTTAAGTGCATGGAGTATTGCCAACATTTCCTTCTCATAAATAGCTTTGCTTAAAAACTTTCCCTTGATTGGACGACTTTCAAAAGCAATGGGTCTTTCATCTTGCATTAGAACAGCACCAATTCCATTTCCTGAAGCATCACATTCCACAATAAAGGTTTTTGTGAAGTCCGGTGTAGCTAAGACCGGTGCTTGGCACATTGCCTCTTTAAGATGTTCAAAGGCCTTTGTTGCTTCCGGAGTCCATGAAAATGAATCTTTCTTCAATAATGTTGTTAGAGGTGCTGCTATTCTCCCATAATTCTTAACAAACTTGCGATAATACCCTGTCAACCCAAGAAATCCTCGCAGATGCTTTATGGATGTGGGGATTTTCCATTCCTTAATGGCTTTAATTTTGCTAGGGTCTACCTTAACTCCTTCATGAGATACAATATGACCCAAATATTCCACCTCCTGGACTCCAAAGAAACATTTGGATCTTTTTGCATATAATTGTTTCTCCTCCAATAGTTGTAGCACCTTGTCAACATGTTCAACATGATCCTTCCAAGACTTGCTGTAGATTAGTATATCATCAAAAAATACTAACACAAATTTTCTAAGGAATGGTTTGAAAATTGAATTCATCAAACCTTGAAATGTTGAAGGTGCATTGGTAAGGCCAAAAGGCATGACCAAAAATTCATAATGACCCTCATGAGTTCTAAATGCCGTTTTCGGAATGTCTTCAATCTTCATTCTGATTTGATGATATCCCGAACGAAGATCCAACTTGGTGAAGTAAATTGATCCATGCAATTCATCCAGTAATTCATCAATGACAGGAATGGGGAACTTATCTTTAATAGTGAGCTTGTTGAGCTCCCTATAATCTGGACACATGCGCCATGATCCATCCTTCTTGTGCACCAATACTACTGGAGCTGAGAAAGAACTTTGACTCGGTTGAATTATACCAGCCTCTAGCATTTCTGCAACCATACGTTCAATTTCACTTTTTTGGACATAGGGATATCTGTACGGCCTGATGTTTGGAGGAACACTTCCTGGAATCAGATGAATAGCATGATCATGATCACGCATAGGTGGGAGACCTTTGGGAGTCTCAAATACCTTGGAATGATTGTCCAGGACTTTTTGGAGATCTGGAGAAATAGATGATTCCAATGTGGAAACATCTAGCGAACATAATTGTGCAATTACACCTCTTTGCTCCTTTTTTAGAAGCTTTGTCATGCCATTAGAGCTGATTATCTTTCCTGGTTTCCCTGCAATACCCCTTAATTCAACTTCCTTTCCTTCCACAGAAAATTTCATGAAAAGTTCTTGAAAATTAAAAGCTATTGTACCCAAGGATTGTAGCCATTGGACTCCTAGTACAACATCAGCACCTCCCATTGGAATGGAAAGCATTGGGCTAGTCAATACATATTCTCCCATGGATAGCTTGATATTATGGCACTTTCCAGAACAATTTATTGTTCCTCCATTTGCAATCATCACTTGACACTCTGGTGCTGGATATAGGAAGCAATTCAATTCTTTTGCTACCCTACAATGAATAAAATTGTGGGTGCTTCCTGAATCAATCAACACTATTACCTTTTTCTTCTTGATTTGTCCTTCTATCTTGATGGTTTGAGGAGTGGTAATTCCCGCCAATGCATTACAAGATATGGTCGGATTTATTTGTTCTTCATCTAGGCTTTGTTCCTGGAATATATCCTCTTCTTTTGACCTTTCTTGCTCCTTTTCTTCTTCCTCTTCACAATCTATGTAGAATAATTTCTTCTCAGCACACTTATGACCTTTTGTGTATTTGCTATCACAATTGTAACAAAGCCCTTTTGCTCTTTTTTCTTCCAATTGTTGTGGTGTCAACCTTGTAGGTTGTGGAAGACTATGGGCAACAACACTTCCGTCTTTATAGTTGTGAATGGTATGCTTCCTAGTTGCCATAATTTTGCTTTCCATTTTTCTTGCTAACCTGAATGCCTTCTCTAATGAATCAGGTTCCCAAAGGCGCACATCATGTTGGATATTATCCTTTAAAGACCCTATGAACACATCAATCCTATGCTCCTCTGGAATATCTTTTACCCTTATGTTCAATTTTTGGAACTCCTCAATGTGCTCCATTATTGAACCCTTTTGTTTGAGACTTATCAATTGGCTAAAAAAAGTGTTGCTTTTTGTATCCTCATAATGTGCTATCAATTCTTCCGTAAAAATTGCCCAAGTGATAAATTGTTTACGAGAACAAAGCCATTGATACCATACAAACTGATTTGGTTCCAAATATAAAGTTGCCATACGTACCTTTTGTGTGTTTTGCACATTATTGAGATCGAAGAATTGCTCCATCTGTAATATCCATGTGGCGGGATCCTTGCCATCAAACTTCCTCATATCGATTTTTGGAACATGGTGAGTCTTCGATCCAACATTAGAGTCTATGGAATCATGATTAACATTTCTTTTTTTCTCATCATGAGTTTCCTTTAGTACTCTTTCACCATTAGTGACTATTTCTTGTAGCAACTTATCCATCTTATCATCCATGCCATCAATTTTAGCGTCCATGCCATTCACCTTAGCTTCCATGCCATCCATCTTAGCTTCTACACCTTTCTTTAAACCATCCATCTTAGCTTCTACATCTTTCCTTAAACCATCCATTTTAGATTCTGTTGCTTTTTGTGCAAGTGACACTTGTTGCACTTGTTCTTGTAATTTTGATATATCATGTAGCATTTCTTCTTCTTCTTCATGAGTCATGCTAGAGCTTTCAGGTTCCTTACTAGGTGTTTGCATTTTCTTTCCTCGGGGCATCATTTACCGATAATAATTCTCTAATATGCCCTTTGAATTCCTTCAAAATAAATTTTCAAACCAAGCTTAAGCAAAAATTAAAGAAAATCTACACACTTTTTTTCACTTTGTAGGAGCTCGATATTGCCTCTGATGTATCTCTGTACTTTCTGATTATCTAGTTCTGAATTTGTGACCTGTAGTAGCCCTCTGTGTCCTCTTTCCAATGCCACAAGTCTGACCCAAATTGGATTCTCCAAGGAAGAGTTATGCGAAATCTCCCACAGTGACTTGATTATAGACTAGTTCAGTAGAGTGAACTTGTACGACGTGCCACGTGTCACTGTTTCAACCTTTGACTCTAAAAATATATAAAAGAAAACTACAGTCCGTCCTCTTTCTGTACCTTCTTACGAAATTTCAATCCGATGCTCAGAAAGAAAGTTATGATGATTTTCCCCAGGTCACCTGTTTTGAGTGTAATTCAGGAGTCTGCAAAAAGACCAACTTCCTCAGATCATATCTCCGAAAATATCGCGCGAAAAACTCTAAAATTCAGACCCAAGGTTCAGCGCGATTTCTTCTCAAATGGGTTTTTTTTGCGACTTCTGAAACGTCACAGAAAAAAAGTTATAGCGAAAATTCCACGATGACCTGTTTGGAGCAGCGAAACCCTAGAATCCAAAGCTCTGATACCAAATGTTATGAAACCAGCTCAAGAAAAGATAGAAAAGAAAGATCAACGCCTTAGAATTCAGCCTCTTCGAGGGGGCAACCTCCTTTACATTACATAAATGAACAATTCTTGGATGATACAAATGACAAAACCTCCTTTCTATATATAGGCGTCTAAGGAGTCACAATATAATCCAGCTGACCTAACAATAATAATATAAAGCCACAAAAATAATAATAGAGGGATTCTATGGGGCACAGAAATAACAATATGTGGGTAAAAGGGGCACAACAATATAAATAAGGGGTATAACTACAATAGTAATGGGGTAATCACTAGTATTATAGGGACCCAACAGGGACCCTTATCCATAAAATTCACAAAAATAAATTAGGATTTGTATTTCCTTTTTAAATAAATCTTACTATCATAAAACCTAGGAGAATACCCGAAAATTCCAAAAATACTTGAGTTTTGTGATAAGTTCGAACAAAGTCGTTCCCTTAATAAAAAGCGTCACATCGCAAAAAGGTAAAGGATGCCTTCCAACAAGCGGAATCCTAAGATTGCGAAATCGCGATGTGAGATCACCCATCAAAAGACCCTCATCACATCGCATGCCTCAAATATCACTTAAGCTGAAATGCCTCAAACCGTCGATATGCGATGGCTAATCTCGCAAATCGCATTTCACAGAAAACACATTGTAACAGATAATTTCCACCCACCCACAACGGATTTGCGATATTGTGATCTACGATATTGCGATCTGCGATATTGTGAAGCAAATCGCAAAATCGCCTTATCGCAGATCTGCAGGGCTCATTGTTCGAGAAAGCTTTTTCCATAAACCGATGCCCAGTTATGCGCGTTAATGTTAATTAATGAGTTAGTTGGCAATCATTAATGAAATATGGTTTTGATCTGATCGAGGAGCCATTTCACGTAAGGTGATATATTTTATATGTTTTCAGCATTTAAAGCTTTCCCATCACCTTTTTCTTATCATTATTCTTGCCTCATTTGTAAACTGCAGGAGCGAAAAGCAGAGAAGTGTACATAGCAGTGTTCAGGATATTATGGGAAAGAAGGGTAAAGCTCCAAGTTCTGAAGATAAAGAGATGACACCCTTATACACAGACACCACTTGTAACAAAGATGCCAGTATTACTACTTGGGAAGGCATGTATAGTTTACTTGAGGAAGAAAATCCCATGGTAATGGAGGTTACAGCTACTGTTGGCTCACACGGGTCATCTGAGGTGTCTATTACAGAACTAGCATGTTCTTTCTTGCACCGGATAGCGGCGAGGCCCAAAATTCTTCCATACATGGACATGGTCAAATGGGTACTAGATAGTGCTAATATCATGAATAGACAATTTAAGACTCGGGGTCAAGGACTCATTGGCTCGTTCACTCCACAAGATTTGAGGCTCATGTATCATCTACCAGAGCCACAGGTGACTTATAACAAACAGTTCATGGAGAAATTTGCTAAAGAAAATGAAGATTTGGCAAAATGCACCAAGGACTGGTCAAGAAGGGAAGAACTGTTAAAAAAGGATAAGCACGGTATGTATAATACTGGTTCTCTCACCTCCCCGTATTGCTTTGTTGCTGCTATGCTCTGTAGACTTTTTGGAAAGCCAGATGTTAACAAATTTTCATCTGAATGGCTGCCATTATTGGATGTCGCCACTAATGCTACTATTATGGACTGGGCTAAGATATTGTCTGACAATTTAGCCACATCCATTTTGAATTACTGGTCCAAAAGAACTACTGCTCAGAGGATTTAACCCCCCTTTCTACTTATCTGCTTATGTGATGGACGCAATCTATTATATTTCCAAGTTTCCTCTAATGGGTTGGAAATGGACTTTCAAGCCCCCTTACCCATTCATATTGGTCACAAAGAATTATGGGATTCCAAATTCATTCCGTATTTCTACAAGATTTGTCATGGAATCATGCTACCTCTGTACAAAATGTTGTATGATAAAGACCCTCCAAGATTTTCTCCCGAAGTGGAGGTCGATATGCTCCCTGTCGCGAGATGGTTCGGAGAAGAACTTTTCACATATGTCAGGGTATTCGGAAGTCTCGCTTCCCCTCATGTCCTACCTCTATATGTTCCTGATAAACTACTAGCACAAGAGATTGCTTATCAGACTTGCTAAGAAGGAGGTATGAGTAAAGATTTGAAGGACAAGAAAAAGGCCATTTGGTCGCAATTTCTTGTGGCCTATGGGGCCTTTTCACTTTTTTATTTAGGCCATGCATTCAAAGAAGTAAACAACATGTTATGTTTACGATTGTTCAAATTTCCAGGAAGACCATTCAACCCTTCTGATATCATTAAGAATTTCACTACTGCAGTCAAAATAAAAGTGTTTTCTAAAGAAGATGATCTTTTTGATGATATGTTTCAATAGAAAAGTACACTTAAAGAAGTTCTGAATTTGGCTCAAATGCGATTTCCTCCAGTAGAATTTCAAGAGTTCAAAATGTACAGAGAAAGAAGGTTAGCTAATATCCCTTTGGATAAATTACGCTTGGAACCCGTAAGGGAACCAACTCCCAGTATCAGTCTCAGTGGAAGTTCAAGCACAGACAGGTCCAAATCTAAGTCTGGGAAAGAAATGTCAGAACACTCCAAGAAGTCCGAAAGTGACCATGACAAAAGTGAAGGGTCAGTAAGAGATACGGCCCAGTCTAAGGAACACCCAGAACAATAGGTTTTGACCTCTCCACAAGTAAATCTCCCCCCTCTCATCGTCCAGCCACCACCAATCAGAACTGAGCTGGACAAAGAATGGGAAACATTCAATGACTTAATCAATACTGAAGGACAGAGCACAAAGATACCTGAAATTAATGTACAGACAGTGAATGATATAGTCACAGAGACAATCAACAATGTCCCAGAAATGGAACATATTCCCATTACCCCATCTTCTGAACTTATGCTCAAAATAGAGGAAATTCCTCCTCTTGATGTATTTTATAGTCCACAGCATAAGGCGGTAGTAAGAAGACAAAGAAAGAAGAGGAAATTGGAAAGCATGCTCTCTCATGATGCAGAGAAATTAGACATCCTTTGGCAAGATCCCACCACTGATCCTACTGAAAATCTCACTAAATTATCTCAGATCGCAGGAGCATATGCTTCTGCGACCATTGATAAAGCATCTAAGGTACAACAAATATTGAAAGAAAAATAAGATCAAATACAGGTTTTGCAGCAACAGCTACAACAAGCCAGTGCGAACAGTGAAGCATAGAAACAGCTTGAAAAACTACAGCAGGACTTTCAACAGATGCAGCTAGGATACCAGAACAATTTGGCCGAAAGAGAAAAATAGTTACATGTTATGCAAGAGATGCACAAGGATGATCCTAAGATTACAGAATTCATCACAGAATCCATTTCCCTAAATGATCAACTACTGCAGCATCAAGAAACATTGTGCCAAAGAATACCATAATGGAGCTCTTATTGCGAAATAAGCGATAGAATTAATAATCAAGTCGTGGACTTGCGACATGATTATGATTTAATTGATAAAAGAGTTACTGAATATTTGGCTTGGCAGGAATCAGAAGAAGGAAAAAAGGCAAGCGCACCCATAATCAATGAAACCCACAAAGAAATGCTCTTTAACAAGTGGGATGCACAGATCAGGAAAGCAGAACAATCGGCAGAAGAAGCAGCCACAGCAGCAAATAATATCATTGACTGCATCAATGAAAATTTGCACAGGGCAAATCTAATATCAGAGACCACTCCAAGATATCTACCAAATGTACAGCATCTATAGACAAGCTGGAGACAGAAGGCTCAAGACAAAGCAGAGTCCATCAAAAGGTTAACCAAGTTGAATTGGGATTCTTACTGGACGTACTTGGTAAAACCACACAACCAGTGCATGACTCTCAAATGTATCATTAATTCTGCCGAGAAGATGGCACCAGCTCTTACCGATTCTGTTTTCACAAGACAGCTAAAGTCGGAAGTCGGCCAGCCAACTCTCCTCAAGCAAATGCTGAACGCTTGCGACTACAAGGAACAGATACATAGATAGTTAGTTATTAGTTTTAGTTTTAGATTCAGTTTTAGTTTTAGTTTTGCTTTATTTTTGCCTAAAATGAGGACGGTCATTTAAACCGTATCCTACATTTTTGTAATAAATTATTTTTAGATTTAGCTAGTAGTATTTAAACCCTTCTCATGCATTTAGAGAAGGGTCCTGAAATTTATCAAAAACTTGTCCTCAGAACATGCACTTTTGCACCCTCTGAGGAGGTTTTGATGAATGAATGAAACAGGATTTATTGATATATGTGTTTAATATCTACTACTGATGTTGCACTTTTGTACTCTTAGTGGATGTTGGATTAAGAAGAGATAGATCATTATTGTTGGAGCTCATGAGTAGAACTAGTTATAAATGGTACTTTTATCTCTTAACAAATTATGCTTATGTGTTATGGTGATATTCATGTTCAGTTATTTATGTATGAATGCTTAAATGCTTGAGTTATCATTGGCACTTTTGTACGATGATATCTATTTATTTATGCTTAATATATAAGTGACTTATTATGCGATATGTTTTTCACAACTGTTCAGCTAACTTTTTATACGAAACAGTTCATCTTTATTGAATTCTTTTATAATAGCAATTAAATGATCTTTATTACCAATTGTTGTAGAAACTATTTTAGATCTCATAATTGAAAGATCAAATCCCGGGGTAGTTTTAGAATTAGATATTTCTGTTTATTAGAATACAATTGCATGTCGTTAAATTAGAATTAGAATAAAAGCATTTTACTTAGAAGTTATTAGAAAGGAAATATCAATTCTCAATACACACACACATAAATTGGGAAACTGGTCCCATATCCCCAGTCGGACCCACTACACAAAATGGAAAAGAAGCTACTAACCAAGGTCTAGACCAGGTGGGTATCCCCCTTGTTGTAGACCCGAGTTTCGGGGCTTCAACAATATGCAATCTTTATAACTGGAGCATTTGTAAGTAATTGCTTCAGCTGCTCAAAACTTGTTGCACATTCCTCTATCCATTAAAATTTCTTTCCTTCCCTTTTCAAAGATGTAATAGGCTAGCCAATCCATGAGAAGTACCTAATGAACCTCTTGTAATAACCTGCTAACCCCATGAATGATTAACTTCATCCACATTCATAGGAGTTTCCCATTCCATGATAGCTCTTATATTTTCCGAATCCACTGCTATGCATTCCTTTGAAACAACATGTCCTAAACAATGTACCTTTGCCTAAAATAAATTTCACTTACTAAGCTTGGCATATAACTGATGCTCTCTTACCAATCGCAATAATGTTCCTAATTATTCGGCACGCTCTTCCTCATTCTTAGAATATATCAATATATCATTAATGAATACATTCACAAACTTGTCCAGAGAAGGTTGCAACACATTATTCATAAACACATGAAAGTAGTTGGAGCATTAATTAGACCAAAAGGAACTGCAACAAACTCATAATTCCCATATTGAGTCTGGAAAGAATTCATGTAGATGTCCTCTTCTTTGATGTGTACTCGATGATATCCTAATCTCAAATCAATCTTAGAGAACATTGTTTCTCCCTTCAAATGATCAAACAATTCATTGATCCTCGGCAATGGATACTTGTTCTTGATTATCACCTCATTCAACTGCTATAATCAATACACAACTTGAGAGTACCATCCTTATTCTTCACAAACAACATTGGTGCACCCCAAGGTGATACACTTAGTCTAATGTATCCCTTTTCAAGCATTTCCTCAAACTGCAAATTCAATTCCACTGGCTCTAGAGTGTTCATCATGTAAGGTGTCTTGGATGTTGGTACTACTCGCAGAATCAACTCAATAGAAAAGTACACTTCCCTGTGAGGCGGTAACTCTGAAATCTCTACTAGAAATACATCCTGAAATTACTACAAAACCATATACCTCTTCAATACTTATGCATCCTTTTCTTTATCACTGGAAACATACACTACAAATAATACACACTCTTTCCTACAACTGTGCTTTTCCTGCATAGTTGTGACCATTCTAACCGATGTAGGCTTCTTCTTATCCTGCAAGATTATGTGTTCTACATTTTTATCCAAGAACTCAATAGCCTTTTCATAACAATCCACCTTAGTCTTGTGAAGATTCAACCAATCCATACCTAGCAGCATATTGTATGACCCCAACAGAAGCACATTCAGATGTGTTGATGTAGGCATATTGTTCAAATCAAATGCACAAGATCTTACCTAATGATGAACTCTTTTCTTAGTACCAGTAGCCAACTGCACCAACCAAGACTTTGCATGCACTTATTCTCTCAAACCACACTTATCCACCAATTCATTATTAACATAACTATAATTAGATCCAGTGTCAATCAAAATAGAAACAACTCGATCATAGATCTTACCTTCCATTTAAATAATGGATGCCTAGTGATATGCCTTCTTGTTATCAAATGCTACATATATCTAAGGAATTCTTTGTCCAACATCCCCAACTGTCTATGTCTCCTAAGCACTATAGATTTGTGGTCTACCACCCTAATACGATGGAAAATCCTTCTTGAGATGATCCTTGCCACATATCCAACACTACATCTATCTCCTACCATCACCTCTATTTTGCTGCTCTCTAGGTTGAGTTCCATGTCCCTTCTCTACTACATTAAACTTCTTGTAAGGAGCAACATTCTCTTTCTTACCTGCATGTTGAGGTCTTGTTTGCTTTGGTGGCCATTTACCTTTATTATTGTCATTCCCTTTCCAACCCTTCTTAGACTCGATCTTATGCTTTGATTTCTCATAACATTGCTTCAACTTTCCAATGAAGTATTATACTGACCGAGGCTCATCATAGTCAATATGATCCTTAAATGTAAATGGAAATCCACTGATAAATCTATAAACTTTGGTTTTCTTATCCTTAAGATACGACACATACCTAAACAACTCCAAGAACTTATTCATTTATTCTTCATCTTTCATTGATCCCATCTTCATCTCATAAAACTCCTTGGCTTACTGTCATAACACATCTCTAACAATTACTTATTCTTGAAGAGTCTCTTGAATTCATGCCAACTCAACTCCTCTATCCTGATGTCTCTGACACACTTCACATCTTCCCACCAGATGTTTTCTTTCCCTTTGAGACTAAAAATAACTATCTTGGCCTTCATGTTCTCTGTAAATTTTTCTAGCTCAAAGAACTTCTTCATTCTAAGAAACCATGCCTTTGCATCTTTTGGATTCTTCAATTCTCCATCTAATGTAGGTGGCTTGGATTTCTTGAAATCATCTGGAAAATATCCCCTATCATTCCTCCTATAAGGATGATAACGATGATGACCATGGTGCCTCTCCAAACCAGAACTACAGTAGAAACCATATCGATTATCTTTCATATCAGGTGTATCTAAGAACCTGCCATCTTTGACTATGTCATCCATGTCCAACCTATGCCCACCATGAGACCTACTACCATATTCCCCATTAGTCTTTTTTTCCTATCCATAACTAATCAGTGTTTGTCCCTGTCACTACAAGTATAACAAACTCTAAAGGATAACTGCATTGAATTCTTCTTGGTTCTCTTGTTCCCTAGCAAGTCTTTCCTGTGAATAAATGATCATGTCATTATCTCCTTTGCAATTGATGATTTATGCCTTTAAAATTCTTAAGTTGTCTTCTATGTCAAGATAATTCCCCTCTCTTGGTTTCTCATTTGATCTGTAAGGAGATTCTTGTAAACTATAAACCACCATTTGGCTTGTCATCTATGTTCTTATTCTTCCTACAAACATACCATATTAGATAAACCAAATACAAACATAATCAACATACCTTAGTGAAGTTCGAGCGAGGCTATCTCGTCTACAAAATAAATCCAAATTAGCACAATACATGTATATACATAACCATATCAATATACCGACATCATGCATTATAATACCAGCTGCATACCATGATCTTATGCATGACAACCATAACCATGATGCTACATGCATAATAACCACATAGACACTCGCATGCAAGCATGACAAACACATTACTCCCATTCAATGAGAGTGCTTGAACCATGCTCTGATACCACCCTGTGACCACCCCTCCCACATTTACCCACTTTCACCAGCTTGTCAGGGTAAACATGAGATGAGGGCTACTATGACATGAGCCAACCTCCTAGATCCCATTAAGGAAGTGGGGTTGAGGAATGATGGAAAACTAGAAACTCAACACCTCTACAAGAGCCATGGGTCACTCAGGGGCTTAACAACCACCCCAAGTGGCCAAAACCTAAGTTATACCTCTATTTCTCATCCCTAGGCCATGAACCACTCCCACAGCAATGCCTCCATGCAATTGGGAGTCTCCAACCACATGCACAAGCCCAAATTCATGTAGTTGCAACCCAACTTTTCCAGTTCAGAGGGTATGGTGCTAGATTCTGAGCCTAAATTTGTAACAACCCTGGTGAAAATTCCATATAATAAAGTTAATAAAGGAAAAATAATAACCACAATCATGGGACACCTATTCCAAGCTAAATGTTGAGAAAAACATCCTAATGTGGGTGTTAATTTGGTTTACTATGCTAAGGAAATTGGCAAAGGCTTTGGAAAGGCAAAATGGAATTTTTGGCAATTTATTTATGAAAATAATGGAAATTATGAGAAAAGGAAGGTGAAAGGTTACAGGTTGCATGTGAGGAGAAAAATGAAGGAAAATAATGGAAAAATGAAGAAAATAGAGGCCTCTTTAATAAAAAGGCTTCTGAGGATCAATTGGTACCTTTTGTCAGTTTAGTTTTGGAGCTCTCTCTCTCTCTCTCTCTCACTCTTGGACACTTAGAGTTTTCTTGGATCATTTTAGTATTGGATCAAGAAAAGCAAAGAAGGTAAAGGAAAGCAAAAGATCAAGAAAGGAATAGCATGATCAAGGAACTACATCGGTATTATTTGCATGTGTGATTTCCTTGATATATTTGGCATGGATGGTACATGCATGTGTGTATTTGGTTCTCTTGTTGTCATTGGCATGGGTTTTGCCAGGTGTCACAGTGTTCTTCAGTCTTTCCTTTCCATTTCTGGATAGTCATGGTGTGATGGGGTTCTCATGTTTTGGTTGACCTAGATTGTCAGATGGATTCGAAACTGAGTGAGGTGGTCTCTGAAAGAAAGAACATGTGGCCTAGTGATCCTTGAATTAGATTGTGGATTGTGGTAAAACCTTTGCCTAGTAACCCTAAACTCAACTATGGGTCGCAGTAAAGCCAGATTTTGTGTTACCTCGGTGGGCCTAGGAATCCTCAATCGCTGAATGGAGGGATATACAGTAAATCCTAGAGGTGGGTGCCCTTTATCAGGCCTAGGAATCCTTTGTTTTATGAATGAAAGGATATACGATAAAGTGGTAAAGCGGTAAAGCCTGGAGGGTGGAGTCTCGATTAGGGCCTAGTGATCTAGTGGGGATTGCGATAAAGCCTAGAGACTAGGAGACAGGCAAATTCGTCACTTTGTAGGTGGTGAAATATGGTGGCATCCATTGATCCGGGTGGATCTAGAAATAGAAGTGGCCTTGAAAATAGCCCAAAAATCAAAGTCATAATATGTAAGTGAAACTAGGACCAGATTGTAGTGCTCGCTGCATTCTAACTGTGTGAACGACACTCAAATCTAATTTCGTATGCTCAAGTTATAGCTGGTCAAATTTTTGGTCAAACTGGGCCAAGTGGCAGTCACTAACAAGGCAACAATTTGGCAAAGTATCTGTGCATGGAATTCGTCCACCGGAAAAGGTGAATTTGTCACCTCTTTAATTTACCCAGTGACCCTTAAATTTTGGCGAAAAAGTTTTAACCAATGGCAAATTAAAAATAAAAATAATAATTTGGGGTGGCAGGATGCCACCCCCTCCACCCCCAACAGAACCAATGGTGATATTATATTTATGGAACATATTAAAAATTGTGTGGTGGGCGGGGCACCCCCGGCAAACCTGCTCGATCACCAATCAACAACGAAATTACATATATACCACAGAGCCAACACATTACCGTTAAATCAAATCATATGTTGACCATATTAATAATTGTGTCACATTGTTAAACAAAATTCACACCAAGTATGGGGTGGGCGAGTTTTGAACCCAACCTTCCCCCACATAAGCCACCGGAAATTACTGATGAGGCATGGATCATGCCTTATTAACTATGCCACACAAACATATATTTAAGCCTCAATTATTACTATTCGACTCAAACCAGTGGACGGTGGACCAGCGGAACCCTGAGTAGCCAGGAGGGCCAGAACCATGAGTGAGGAACCTATTTTGATGTTGAGAAGATTCCCTTGGGTGGCAATAGGTGTCAGATACATTGTTTCATGTGTTGCTTCTCCCCAGAAGATGTGAGACACATCTGCTTCATCCAACATTTCTATGGTCATTTCCTAGATTGTTTTGTTCTTTCTCTCCACTACTCCATTTTTTTGTGGATTTCTAGCCACTGAATATTGCCTCCTGATGTCATGCTCTTCAAAGAATTATTCAAACTCTCTTGAAGTGTACTCTCCTCCTCTATCTGATCTTAAGAATTTTATCTTTAAGTATTTCTCATTTTCTACTTGAGCTTTAATTTTTTTTGAATGCTTAAATGCTTCTAAATTTTCTTTTAAGAGCACAATCCAATTGGTCTTGGTAAAATAATCAATGAGAAGCATGAAATATCTTTCTCCTTTTGGGGTTTTTTCTCTGGTTTGGCCATAAATATCTGTGTGAATGAACTCCAGTGGTCTAGATGATGAGAACTCTTTTGACTTGAAATAATTCCTAGTATGCTTTCCAAATTGGCATGACTTGCAAATTGAGTCATCATGCCTTAACAATCTTGGTAATCCTCTCACAATTCCCATCTTCTTAACTTTTATGAAACTATCAAAATTATTTTGGTCAAGCCTCTTGTGCCACAATCATGCTTCATTCATTTTTCTTAAATAGAAGTTAACCATGGAATCATCGAACACATATACATTATTGTGGGTTCTAATTGTTTTCCTGCCATCTTTCCATTCTTCATGGTGCGGATATCACAGTTTTTGGATCGAAAGGTCACATCATAGCCGTTATCACACATTTGACTAACACTAATTAGATCATGCTTGAGACATTCCACATACAGCACATTTTGTGCTTTTTTCTTTTCATCAAGGCTGACTATGCCTTTACCCTTAATTCTTGCTAGAGCATTGTTTCCAAAGGTGACATTGTTTCCTCTGTCCTTTTCTTTTAGTGACAAAAAAATTATTTTATCCCCAGTCATATGCTTGGAACAACCACTATCCACATACCATATGTTCTCTTGATTATGGGCTGATATAGTGAGTCCACAATGCATGCTCTTTTTAGTCTTTTGTTTCTAGCTCCCCTTATCCTTTTGGATAGCTGAATGTCTAATATTTTTGAACTTATATAGGTATTCAAACCTACTTCTACACTCACTTGCTTTGTGCCCAAAATTATTACATTTGAAGCATTCTACTTCAGTTAAAAGCAGAGAGAAGACATTTTGATCTCTGAGAGGAGAGTTTTGAGATCTAAAATTTTGATACTTCTTATATCTAGAATTTTCATATCTTTCAACTTTGATATTTCTACAATCAATGGCTTTATGTCCAAAGATGACACTTATAATAATGACCATAAAATAAATAGGCATGCCTATTCTTGGAAGTTTTATGAGTTTGTGCATGAAGGTACCTTGGTTGTCTAGCTAATTGATTTGTTCTTCATTGATGATCTCCTATTTTCCGTGTTTCTCTTTTGTCATCATTGATTCTCTCTTAATTCTTCTTTACACAGCTTTGCAGTTCTTCGAATCCCACGAATGTGAATTTTAGAAGATTCCTATGGATTTGAGTATCCCAGACCTGTTTTGATTCTTGAGGGCCTTTGGCTATTTAGAATCTGATCTAGTCTCCTTTTTCCTTCTACAAATTTTTCATTTAAACTCTTCTCAGTCTTTATTCCCTCAAGGTTCGTTCTTAGAGAGACAAATTTTGCCTCAAGACTCTAACAATTATCTTCCCATTCATGGATCAAGTCTTGAAGAACCTCTTCCTTTCATTTAGCTTCTTCCAATTTAACTTTCAAAGACAGAATATCATCTTTGCATGTCTTTGAGATCATTTCCTTCCTTAACTTGAGAAACTCCTATTTTAATTGCTTGTTCTCTTCTTCTAGTTTCTCACATGTTCCTTATTTTTCTTCTAGTAGAAGGACTAAACTATCTTTGCTCTTGATAGCTTCTTCAAGTTTTTATTTTTGATAAGAAAACTCCTCATTATCAGAGTTATACATACCTTCTTCAACACATTGTAGTTGTTCCTTCAGTTGCTTATTCTTTTTCCTTACTTTATTTAGCTCATCAAGACATTGATGAGTTCCCCTTCAAGGTCCATTACTCCTTCTTCTTCTTCCTCTTCAGAGTCCATAATACTTTGTTTCTTGGAGTATGTTCCAAAATCCATAAGTAAATACTTATTTGAATCATCCTTCGAAGAGTTTTTACTTTCTGACTCTGGTACTGAGTTATCCTCTTTGGAGTGGAACCCCTTTTTATTATAGATATTTTTCTTCTGATGTTTCTGAGACTTGTTTCCAAATTTCTGATCATCTTCCTTTTCAGCCTTTTCTTTATAAGGAAATTTGGACGAAAAAAGTCCAACTCTTCCACAGTCAAAACATTTAAAGGGAAACTTCCCTTTATATTTTCCTAAGGCACGCTTCAATTTCCTGGTTAATTGAGCCAACTCTTGATCAGATTCAAAGATGGAGCAGTCTTGATGATCTTTGTGCTCCTTAGCCTTTTTGGATACTTTGAAAGTTTCTTCCTTAGGTTCAAACTTCTCTCTTTCTACTCTCATATCATAGGATGTGAGAGTACCATGCAGTTGGTCCATCTTGAGATCCTTTAAATTAGTCATTTATTCAATAGCTGAGACTTTCGAATTAAATCTCATGGGCATATATATTAATATTTTTTGAACAAATATTTCTTCCTTGACCTCTTCACCAAGTCCTCTAATCATATTGGTTACTTCATCAACTCTAAGGAATTACTCTGTTATGCTTTCATCTTCACTCATTCTCAAGCTCTCAAACCTCATTTTGAAGGTTTGAAGTTTCACCTACTTGACTTTGTCATCTCCTTCATGACTCTGATTAAGCTTTACCCACACTTCCTTAGTAGACTTACAGTGCATAACCTTTACAAGTTTTGATTGAATAAGACCAAAGAGAATGGAATTCTTGGCTTTAGCATTATTTCCATATAATTTTTTACCATCTGCATCAGTGGGAGGAATACCAGGGACATTGTAGTCTACTAGCATTGAATTCCAAACATCTACTCCCAAGGAGATATGATATGCTTCCATAGGCTTACTTTCTAAAAGGCATAGTTTGTCCCATCAAACACTAGTATTCTACTTGAGAAAGCCTCTTGACTCTCTTGCCTAGGCATAACTCCTTATAGATCTACCTTCTAGTGGTTAGACTATTCTTGAAGGAACTTGGCTCTAATACCAATTGTTGGAACAAGGAATTACTGAGAGGGGGGTTGAATCAGTAATAGTGAGATTCTTAAATATTTTCCTGAATATGCTTTCGGTCCTTTTTATTTTATGTTACTTATGAGAGAATTCATTCACAAAGAAAGTGAGAAGCAAGTTTAAGGATGCATAGTTCATACAACCAACCACATGAGAAGCATACACATTTTGACGAAGGTGTTTTCACGTGGAAACACAGAGGGAACAAAACCACCACTTTTTTGTTTTTTTATGATGTAATTTAAGAACCTACTTAATTATATCAGTTTTTCTGTGAGCACCCACTCACAGGAGGCACCGACCCACTTAGGTTAGAAAGAACCAACTTTCCAAGAGGCACCAACCTATTTGAATGCAGGCTACAACCTGCTCATGCCATTATTCTACTATTTCATAAAATTTTCAAACTAAAAACAAAGGCATATACAATTATGGAAAATACCAATTAGGTTGGTTGCAGAAACAACTTCTTCTCTCAATCCACTGTTTTTCCACAGACTCCCTCGATTTCATTCAACAACACTCTATCCTCTACTCAGAATAGCATATCCTCAGCACTTTTCTTTCTCCCACATAGGCTCTTTTCTATGCACTCTTCACCTTTTCTCTCATTGTCCGTCTCACAACACACTCTCTTCTCTCATAGCTCAACACTTCACAATATGCTATACTCCCCACTTTGTTTGATGTTGATCAAATGGTTTTGATCCTCTAATGCACATTGCACAATGTTGTCTTTGTTTCCTGTGTCCATACTTTCTTAGTGTACCTCAGTATGGCTCCTCATGTTGTTGTTGCATCTGTTAGATTAACTTTTTCATGGCATTAAACATAGACATTAGCTTTCGAGTTCTTCACTGACTCCCTTTGTAATCCTCCATGCTGAGAATTTAATCTCAGGCGGCCTACACACTCTAACATGACTTCCCATGCTTATTCATTACTCCACAAAGCTTGAAAGTACTCTGGAATGGCAACTACGTTCCTTATTTAAATTGACCAAACGTGCACACGAAGAAACCGATTGCTTTCTCCAATTCTCCAGTTCTTCTTTGTGAACTGTTGTCCTTGTTGCCTTGTCTCGTCGCCTTTTGCAGATCCAGCTAACTCTATAAACCAACTCCTCTGATCTACATATAATCTTCAGTTGTCGACCCATTCATCCATTTAACTCACCGTATTGTTTCGTCAGAGCCCCAACATATCGTAACTCAAACGAAAGAAATATTATGATGTTACACAGATTTGATATCCTTAGCCCCCTTTGCACTTAGCTCCCTAAGAGTTTTCTTCCTCATAAGACCGGGCATGTGACCGTCGGCTTAGCTTACCATTATAGTGTTATATCGGAGCCCCTTCATATTGTAACTTTTGCAAAGTATCGATTTATTTTAGCTCCCTCTGTTTATCCCTTGGTTCATTTGATCTCCATATGACCATGTGTCAGATAATATTAGGGCCCCCATTTTATCATAACCTTTTCAAATTCCATATGCATGGGAGTTACAATCTCCTCGACCTCTGATATGCTGACCTTTGATATGACGTCATGATTTCGTCATTTCTCCACATGGCACCTCTTGAGTGGTGACATGTGTCACTTTGATTTGCCCCATTGGACCACTGAAAATGCCAAAACAGGTTTCCACATGTCCACCGTACTTCCACGTCATGCTGACGTCAGTTGCCACTTCAGATTCTCGGAGCCAATCACATGTCGCCATCTTTCCTACTAGAGGAGAATGAAGGGGTCCCTTCAAGCCTTGGTTTTGCAACGAGAACCTTTTGTAACCCTTCTACCCATCCCTTGGAACTTTTTGCAATATCGACAGTACCAACTATCGTAACTTCTCAAAATTCAAGAGTTAAAAATTTTTGAGATTCTGATGGCTTCAACCTTCTAATATTCTAGTATCCACTTGCTCTGGCCTCCAATGTGTCGATGGCCTCCAGCTTTCGATACCCTAATATGACCTACTCCGAGGTTCCGATATTCCAATCTCTGATATAACCTACTCCAGGGTTTTGATATCCAGTCTCGATGTGCTTTGACCTCTGATATTCATCCTTCCTCTTTGTTGACCTCCGATATTTCGGCCTACTTAAGACTTCAAGACCCTAACATTGGCAGACCATAAATTTTGATCTAGGAGGCCATTTTCAGATTTCTACACACCATTGGAAAGCTCTTTCAGAACACTTTCCAACGAAGATGGTTGGATGTAGACTTTGAGCCCATATGCTACCTATAAAATGGCTACAAAGTCTCTGTCATTCTTTTCTCATGGAATACAGAGCACTGCAACAACCATGGGATTCCTCCTAGACTTCCAATCGCCATAGTCATCATTTTATGGATTTTCAATAAGCCTGCTACTATGATGATTATGTACCATAAACTTGGAGCTACAATAGAATTCCTCTTGGACTCCCAATCACTATGCTAATCTGGTTGACGTCAATGCCAACACTATTACAGCCACTAACCATCCAGACAATGTCAATTTTCCAACATTAACTACATTAAAATGCAGGTTTCAACTCAAAAAGTGTGTTGTAGTGTAGGTTTTATCCCAAAAAGTGTGCTACAATCTATTCAGTGATTTTTTGTATTATGCGCACACCTTAAGTGTTTTTATTGGTTTTTTTGGTGATTTTGTTCAAGATTTTTTATAAAAAGGGTCAGAAAAGGTTAACCATCATCTAGAAGGTGATTGAGTCAAAAAACACGAGGCTTGGTGATGGATATTGATTGCACCTAAAATCAACAATAAAATCCTTGAGTGTGAAGAAGAAATGGTTGGATTGAGAAAGAGTGTATGCTACAGGAGTGCAAGGTTTTGAGAGTAGATCAGAGTTTACTCTTAGAGCATATTTTAGAGGATGATGGAGCTACATTAGATCTACATGTCTAGTATATTTTTGTTGTAGATTGTGGCTCCCATTTTCTACTAATATGGAGAGGAGAAATATTGTTATAGTTGTTGCAGTTTCAGATCAGATTTTATGTTGTTGATGCATTTGTGTTGCAGAAGTTTTTATTAGAGGATATCTTGTTGTAGCTTCAACACGTGTTTTATATGGTTGCATGAGATTTTTTTGTGGTTGAGTGTGTAGATCAGATTTTTCATTTTGTGTTGTTGTAGGGTTTGATGGGTTTGTTACTGTATAGTTTGGTTTTGATTTGCAGATTAGTGTTAAGGGTTGTGTATTGTATTTATTTTGTTTTTGAATGAAATGTTTGTGAGATTGAGCATGTGGGAGGATTGATGTGTGGTATGGAGATTTATAATGTTGGTTGTTTTTAGTGATGATGAGATTTTCTTGCTGCTAGGGTTTGATATTTTAGAGTTTTGCCTTGGTGATCCATTTTGAAAATGAATGAAATCGAGGTATGTATAGAGTTGTGGAGGAGTGGGTTCTTGCTAACTTGGAGCAGTGATTTTGTGTTAATGGGTTCTAATAACATTGTTCAAGAAGTGGTCTCTTATGCCTAGTGGTAATTGGAATAGTTAGTGGTCGCCAACTTACTGCATTTTTGGGATCGAGTCTCCTGACTGGTGGTGACTAGCTATTTGTATATGAGTTCGAGTCTCCTAGTTGGTGGTAGCTAGCAATCTATGTAAAAGACAAGTTTTTGCATGACACACAATAGAATATTCAAAGTCGTACATCAACAATAAGGGTGGTTTTCTCCCCAATGGGATTCCACCAGATATCCTTATGTCTCATGTGGTTGTTTGTTGTGTTGTGCATTGTTTCTATCTTGGTTTAGCTGCTAACTTGATTATATACTTATGTGGTAATCTCTTAATGTGATGCTAGATAAATTAATGCATGAATCAGTTGAAGTTAAAATTGGTAAAAATATATCACAAGACACACAATTGATTCACCCGGCCCCCCCACTCTTAGTAGTGCTCAAGGTTTCTAACAAAACTAGGAAGGGACATGAATACATGTTCATGGTAGTTAACAAGTTCAATAATATGTGTGTTTTCATGCAATGTAAAAAGATTACCAAGGGAGAATAAGTAACCAATTTGTTCTTTGAACATGTCTCGATGAATTTTCGAATACCAAGGAGCACTGTTTCAGATAAGGACACCAAATTTCTTAGTGAAATTTTTAATACAATGTGGGAGAAAATGGACAAAAGGTTGAAAAGGTTACATTAACATACATATGGGAAACGAGAAGTAGTTAGTATGGATTTTGTGTAGGTTTTAAGGGTTACAATTAGAAGCATTTGATGAATTCGGATGAAAATTTGGTATATGTATATATGTGTATATGTATATATGTAGTCCTTACTATTATTAGTAAGTCCCCATTTAAAACATGTTTTGGATATTTTCCACCTTCACCTTTGGGTATTACATATGAATAGCAAGGAGGAGTAATGGAAGGTCTCATAGGGGATGCTTTAAGGGTAGAGAATTTTTTTGAGAAGATCAGTCAAACCCTTTTGCAAGTTAATGAGACACTAGAGAAGTCATAGGAAAAGTGAAAGGCTAAGCATGATCAATTCCAAACATAGAAGTTATTCAAAGTGTGAGATAGGGAATGGTTACAATTGAATAAGGAGAGGCTACAAGGTCTTGGTAAGAAAATCAAGGCACTGTGATATGGACTTTTTGAGGTACTACAAAATGTGGGAGATAATACCTATAGATTCAATCTACTTGCATACATGTGCATTTAATTAATGGCTAATGTGGATAATATAAAATTTTATGAGCCATCCATGCTAGATCAAGAATAGCAATAGGTCCTACCTTTCATAGAGTCCTTAACTCTAGATGCTCATGAAGGGTTAACAGAGGATACAATTTTGCAGAACAAGTCCATAACTACAAGACAAGGGAAGCATGATCTTTGGAAAATAAGGTTGAAAGGATAGCTTACAGGCAAGGCTGAACAGTACTCTAGGGAGAAGGTAGAGGAAAAATTTCCCCACGTCATCCAGTAAAATATTGTTGGGACCAAAAGCCTCCCAAAATGGAGAGGTGTGATCCATATTGGATCACTATATGATTTATCATTCATCTTGATGCTTTAAAAGTGGAAAATTTAAGGAAATTAGCTTATAGGAAAAATTTTAGAGGTGGGCCTCAATTTGGTGAAAATGGGGTTTGAAACCTTTTGGGGCTAGCTTGAGGCCTTAAATGACATTTTTTGTGGGTAAAAATTTGCTATGAAATTGCCACACCCATGAAATTATTCTACACATGGATACCTTTCCAACCGTCCAAGAAGGATGTTAATCGTAGTTCAAATACAAAAGTTATGCCTCTCGGAAGTTGATATATAATGATTGACCACCATAATTTGAGAGGTTGTCAGGCTTCATCGACAATATCTTAGTGTTTATTGGGGTTTATGAGTGATTTTATTCATGTGTTATCTATTTTCCACATATTATTTGTTGCATGCATAAAAAACAAAACAATAATAATAAATCTTGAATTTAAAAATAATTAACCAATCATAGTATTGATTTGGGTTAATTTTCATAGATATGTTGTGACTAACTATCAAGTTGAATATCCATAGAATTTTACATATCACAAAGGACGGGTGTTGACACATGATATGTGAAAATTTAATAAAAATATTATGAGGAATAAGAAACAGAGGAAGAAGAAAGAACAAAGGAAAGGTTGCTCAATATGCTTGCACGAATAAGTGCTAAACTGAAAAAGGATGTGCCAATGTAAGAATGCAACCTAAATCACTTCAACAGACAAGTACTTTGACTATTAAAATATAATTGAAGATAAGAAAGTCAAATATGCTATGAATAGATTATAGGGTCATGCATTGTTATGGTGGGATGGTGTGCAAGCAAAGCAAAAGAATAAGATAAAAACAAATATTAAAAGTTTTGATAGAATGGTTGCTAAATAAAAAATTAATTTCATGCCTAAAGACTATCAATTAAATCTTTTCAAACAAATGCATAAGATTAAGTAGAAATTAATTTTAGTCAAAGAATATATTGAAGAGTTTTATTAGATAAATATTAGGCCTACACATGTGGAGCGATCCGGATTCCCTCCGGTACTGGAATTAACCAAGATATTTTACTTATGTGATGTTAGCAAAATTGCATATGAAAGAGTATGAAAATTCACATGTGCATACTATAAAGAAGAGAAAACATAATGACAACCATAAAATCAGAGAACAAAAACACATTGATAATGAAGTTCACCTAGTGCGGGTTGCGTCTCTGGGCCTAGTGTCAAGAGTGGGAAGGTCGCATCATTAAATGATGCAAGATGATGATGAGTACATGGTACACTCTTTGTCATTACAGGGATAAACCCACTAAGCTAAAGTGGCATGTATCTCCACGAGATGTCCTCCCCCTAAGCTAAAGTGGCATGTATCTCCACGAGATGTCCTCCTATAGGAACTCCCACTCATATGGGTCCTCCTTTAACATGACAAAATAATAAATTCTCACATGATGTGGCATACAAGTATCCTTAAACATAATAGTAACAAGGATATGGGCCTTCTCCCATTTTGATATGGGCCTTACACAATCACTAAGGTTGTAGGGGATAATTCTTTTGAGCTCAGCATTCCACCATTCCTTTCCCTACACCCAGTGTTCAATGTGGATTGCCTTCGACCATACTTTCCACCATTATCGTACACATCAGACATTACAAAACAACTCAGACCACAACTGATCAGATCATGGACACGTAGATTAAGAACACTCGTCAGCAGAAGATACAATTGTATTAGGTTGCCAAACTTTCCCAACTCCTGCACCAAAGCAAGTGGCTCACCAGGGACCAAGTTTAGCAGAAGCTTCCCCATCGCATGGAGGCACTCAACGTAATGGGGATCATTGCTTCCTAAGGGGGGAGGACTGATCTAGGTGGATATTGGTGGCCACCCGTTTATTCCACTTGGACCCCCACCATTGTTTCTTTTCAATTTCCTTAATTGTAGTATAACTTCCTATTTTTGGCAGCTTTTCGGGTCTTAAACTTCTGGAGCCATTTTGAGTGACTAAAAGACGTTTTTAGGGAAAATGAAGAGACCAAAAAAGTCCCAAATTAGTTTACTAGATTTTTTTGGCCTCCTCTTCGAGATCTTCGAAACTGGGTATTATGATAGCCAAACAGAGATCGTATGCCAAAGTTACGACCCCACGAAGTTGATGTACCAATTTACCAAATGGGGCCCATAGTTTTGGTGCTTCATCTCCTAGGGTTAGGTTTTTGGATGTTTAGGGTTTTCCATTGTTTCACAATAATAAATATGTCTTTGAGCCTCATTATAACACAGTTCAGAGGCATGTAGCCACCACATCTCTTCTCAGAGATAAGCTACCATAATTCGAGCTAGCTTATTTCCATTTATGTATGTAAGCATATTTCAGTGCTTTGACATTAATGAAATGAAGTTTTATTTCCGCTACATCTCTGTGTTTATGTGTATATTTGTGTTTTATTGCATTCCTGCATAAATTTGGGTCATCTTGTTAGCAACAAGCACAGAACATGTATTCGACATGACAAGGAGGTTTCCTTTCATATTCCCGACTATTACAATCCCATTCAATTTCAAAGTGTTGGGTTTCTTCATGGCGGTTCACCTTCACCTGTTCCAGATTCTGCTCCTCTACATTCGCAGCCAAAATTTGTCAAATGCCAACATTGTGACCAAGTTAGCCATGTGAAAGATCATTGTTTTTATCTTCACATGTGAAAGCATTGTGGTCAGCACAATCATTCTTCAAACATATGGCACTTCAAAAGCAAGCTGCTTGCAAGAACACAGATTCATCTTGGATGGATTTCTTCTTGGAAATGAGCTTCAACATCCAAGAAGATATTTCAGTCATATGTCAAAACTTCTTTCAAAGTATCGAAAATTCTTGTAGTTTAGTTCTCTTTGACTTCTCACCTTGTATTCGACATGGGGGAAGTGATGGTCATATACAAGTTTCAAAGATGCATCAAGCGAGCCTAAGCCACAACCTGAACCTGTTGTCAAGCTTATAGCCAAAGACAGCCATACCTAGATTCAGAGTTGTAGACAGAGACACAGAAGCCCCTAAACATGCTTATGGTTGGTGGCCTTACTTAAACCATTGCAGGTTGCAGACCTCCCTTTTTCTTGGTTGAAGGTCTCCCTCTCCAAAGCATTAAGGAGCACTTCCTCTAGCAGAAGACTTTAGGTTTTTTCCATATTTAGAAGAGTTTCAAGAATCGCACTAAGCATTCCAGATTTGGTGGTCATCCTTAAACCACCACAGGTTGTAAACCTCCCTTTTCTAGGTTGAAGGTCTACCTCTTCAAATAATTAGGGACACTTCATGTAGCAGAAGACCTCAGCTTCTTGCCAGATCTAGAAGAGTTCCAAGAACTTCACTAAGTGTTCCAGTGTTGGTGATAATCATTAAACCATTATCAGTTGATACCTTGAGTTCTCCCACCTTATGCCATCACTAGAGAGCACATTTAGCCTATTGCTATCATGCATTATTGTATTTTGTATTATAGCTCTCTTCTTGGACTCATATATACCCCTTCGGATTAAGGGGGGGAATGTTGGACACTTAATCCGCTAAGGCTTAAGGTGTGGGAGCTGAAGAGTCAAATGGAATCCAAGAGATGTTAGAATATGAATCTAACAGTCATATAAGTGTATTATAAATGTGTATCATTGTTAATAGTAAAAGCATTCACGCTTTATCTTATTTGGTTGTCCACATTCCATGTGTGTTTAACATGTTATAGTTATACACAATACATGTTACAATGTTATATTATGAACTATGTTATGTTATATATACATATGTTATGTCAAATAACTTTATGTTATGATAAATAGTTATAGAATTATCATATATATATATATATATATATATATATATATATATATATATATATGTATGTTAGGTTAAATAACAAATTAGGTTATTGAATTGAGACTTCTGTGATCCATATCAGATTTTTGAAGAATTCTTCGGCGAAATGCCTGGTCTATTTAAAGTGCATTTGCCAGATCTGCTCATTCAACTTGTCCTGACGATGAACCACACTGGTTGGTTCGAAACGCGTCGACAAAAATTTCTCCATGTGATTTTCGCCGAAGAATTCTTCAAAAATTTGATATGGATCACAGATCTACCCGGTCTATTTAAAGTGCATTTGCCATATCTACTCATTCTACTTGTCCTGACGATGAACCACACTGGTTGGTTCAAAATGCGTCGACAAAAATTTCTCCATGTGATTTTCGCCGAAGAATTCTTCAAAAATTAGGTTATGTTAAATAATTATAGAACCATGTTAGGTTATAAACTCTATATATATACAAAACTATAATATATAGTTATGTGATGTTATAACTTTCTATATATATATATATATATATATATATATATATATATATATATATATATATTAAATAATTCTATGTTAGGTTAAATGTTAACTAACAAGTTATGCTATATTAAATAGTTATAGAATAATGTTATGCTATAAATAATATATATAAAGGTATAATATATTTAGCTTTGTGATATGTTATAACTTTATAATCTAGTTAAATATATATAGTTATATTTAAATAATTATATAGTTACATAATTATGAAATAGTTATAGTTATATTACCTCATATGTTATATATGTCTTATGTTAAATAACTTTATGTTATACATATTAAATAATTATAGAGTTTTATGTTATGTTGTGTTAAATAACTTTATATTATGAATTAAATAGTTATAGAATTGTGTTTATTTTTATTTTTATTTTTTTTTGAATTTGTCTACTCCTATATTGATACAAAATAATTTTACACAGAGGCCATAGCCTCGAGAAATCTAGCCCAGAGATGCGGCATGCTTACATAGCATAGCTGAACATTGTCCAAAAAGACCTGCTGAGGATTGACCTGAAGGACTGCTAGGAACATAACCATGACTAGTACAAAGAAACATAAAACCCCCATTATCGTGCTTGAAACTAAAGATTGAACAGAGGTAATTCAGCAACCATATCAAGATAACTAGACCCCGGCAAGTAAACCGAGAAGCACTGCCCAGAACAGAACTGAGGACAGACTTCAAAAACAACTGAGACCGAAATCGAGACCAAAACACACAGGCTAGAAGAGTGTCGCCCACGCAGGGGAAACCGGCAATTAGACTTTGGATCAGGGGACTGAGCATGAGAACTGGTAAGCATATCATGACGGTAAAATAGGTGAAAAGTGAGCACCCTCGAGCATACAGTGAATCAAAAAACCAATGAGCGCAGACCTGCTTAAACGTCATGAGAGGTGGAGGGTTGCTCTTCAATGATGCGACATCCATATTTGTAGTCGTCTTCGTCCTCAGAGGGATGGCCCTCTTTGCTTGAAGAACCACCGCCGGTAGGGACACTCGGACCAGCCTGATCGTTCATGACCTGGGTTGCCATGCACTTACTCGGACCCGGAGCCTTACTCTACTTGTAATCCATCTGAGTGGTACCATGCCTATCTTCCGCCATCATTTCCATAGTCACCCCAGGGGAAACAGCTACCTGACAAGAAGTAATCTCGCTAAGCTCTATGGTAACAGAGGCCATGAAGGAGAAATTGTCGTGAGTACAGGGGAACTGGAGCCGAGCCGTATTAGTAGAAGAATTGAGAGAGCGCGCTGCCATATTGAGCTACCCTCTACCCCGTCCACGACCACTCCTAGTATCAGGATAGCGGTCCGAGTAGAAGTCCGAGCAAAAAGTCGAGGAATCCGTCGTGGAGGAGGAGGCCTGGTGGACAGCTTGCCCCTAGGAGCTGCCTCTCCTGCAACTCATTCTCTGGTGAAGTCTGGGCATAGTGGGTAGAACAGGAAGGTCAGAGCGGGCTGCCAAACTGAGGAGGCCGAAAAGGACTAAAAATAGCTTGGATTCAGCACACAGATGGGCATAGGGGAGGGCAAAGGACGAGCAGCTATTGAATTTGCAGATATGGCAGTGAGAAACCTGTAGCCCCAGCCAGAAATCCACCCAACGAACCAGAGCCCAACGTTTCCCCGGGCTGGTTCGAGAGCGAATCTCTGCAACGGCAAAGGAGTGACTTGAGCGCAGAGGAGGAGTGCAAATGAGACGAGCTGAGGGCGCCATGATAAGAAGATGAACAGGCCGGAGAGGAGGGACAGGCTACATTAATGCAGCATTGAAGTTGAGATCAAGGGAATTAAAGACCAGCTTTGTGCGAGGCCGAGTGGCGGTGGTGATAAGCCACGCGCCCACCCAATCTGCTGCCCACGTACCTGTTACACATCTAAACACCCGGATCAGGGAGTGTTATAGAATTGTGTTATGTTATATATATATATATATATATATATATATATAGCTTGTAACGTTATAACTAAATTATAATTTAGTTAAATATATATAATTATATGGTTATATAGTAATCTTATGAATTATAGTTATGTTGTGACATCCTATGTTATAATATATATACATATATATGTGTTAAATAATTTTATTTTATGTTAAATAGTTATAAAATTATGTTATGTTATATTCTATATATAAAACTATAATATATAGCTATGTGATGTTATATATATATATATATATATATATATATATATATATATATATATATATATCAAATTTTTCTTTTTAGATTTTTAACTTTAAAAAATAATATTTTATTTTTAAAACTAGAATCACACGGTATTTATTATTAAAAAAATATTTAAAATATAAATTAATTTGAATTTAAAATAATAAAATAAAATAAAATTTCATATTTTATAAATAGAAGTTCACCATGAACAATCATATTTATTATGTCAATCTCAAGCTCCTAATTTACTTATTCATTAGCAATCATATTCATCATGTCAATCTCAAACTCCTAATTTACTAATTTATTAGTTATGATTTAGTTGTTTTCTGTTTTAGAGTTTTTTGGAGTATATTTTCGGTCAAATTTGCTAAAAGTTTAAAATACATTTTAAATAACAAAAAACAAAAATAAAAAATGAAAATTTATTTCACAAAATTCCTAAATAAAAACTTTAAAACCCAAGATAATTAGATCAAAATCAAAAAATATGCATTTAATAAACAAAACATTGCAAGTAAGAACAAAATTTAAAACCTAAATTATAGTTTTTTTTTTTTTGTTTCGAAGTGTTTTTTAGGTTGTTTTGAAAGGTTTTTTTTGTTGGTTTTCTAAGTTGGTTTTGTGGTTTTCTAAGTTGTTTTAAAGGTTTTTTTTATGATTTTTTGTGGTTTTCTTGTTTGGTTTTGTGGTTTTCCAAGTTCTTTTGAAGGCTTTTTTTGTGGTTTTCATGGTTCTTATATGGTTGTTTCTTTTTAATTAATTGTTTTTCATGGTTTTTGCACATGGTTGTTTTTTTAAATTAGTTTATTTAATTTTACAAAAAATATTAAATAGGAAAGACAAAAAGATAGAATATCTACCTTCGTTTGAGTTTCTGGGACATTGGCGAGATTGCGCTCCATGCTTCAATTGCTTGATTGGGCTCCATTACTCTTGGTCGAGCTCTTTACACGCAATCTGTGCAAATGGTGCACACAGACCACAAGAGTGGTATTTAATAAAAAAAAGAGCTTTACCAAGCAATAATGTTGGAGTGAGCGTTATAGCTCGATCAAGTGTTATAGCTCAATCGAATATTATAGTTATATCAAGGGTTTGTTTTTAACCTTCGATCGAGCTACTTTTTTTACGCCCAAAAAGATCAATCAAACATTAAAAAAAGGTTCGATCAAGTACTTGCTTAAATGACTAGATAGAGCTATTATTTTTTCTACCCAATCGTACCTCTTTCACAAAAAAAATGTAACCAAACTCCATGCTTTCACTAATTTATTAATAAACTAATTTAATTAAAAATTTTAAATCAAAAATTTTAATTAATTAAACAAAATCTTACACATATATAATAATAATATTATATTTTGAATCATTGACCGGAGAATCCACAGTTTTATCATTTTTGTACCAACGTTTCAAATCCCAAATGGGATCCATCTTCAGGATATGAGAATGATGATGACAAAAGAGCAGCGGAGAAATAATAAATAGTGATGAGGATAAAACTTTTGGATTAACAAACTGTCGGCTGAAATAATAATTTTTAATTATTTTAATTAATTTTTATTTTATATAATTTAATATTAATTTGTTTTTTTTTTTAAATTTATATTATATTTGTTTTATTAATATTATATATATAATATTAATATGTTTTAAAAAATTTAATTTGTTTTAATATATAATATTATTAATATGTTTTAAAAATTAATTTGTTTTAATATATACTATTAATTCTAATATGAAATTAATTCCTAAATAATTTAATTAAATTATTAATATTAATTATATTATTAATTATATTATTAATATTAATTATATTAAGTATATTATTAATATTAATTATATTAATTATATTATTATTAATATATTAATTAATAATAATTATATTAATTATATATTAATTATATTAATTATTATTATTATTAATTAATTATATTAATTATATTATTATTATTTATTATATTATTATTCCTAAATATATTAATTATATTATTATTAATATATTAATTATATTAATTATATTATTATTATTATTATTATATTAATTAATATTAATTAAATTAATTATATTAATTATATTATTATTAATTATAATATTATTAATACTAATTATATTATTAATATTAATTTGTTTTAGTATATAATATTAATTCTAATATGAAATTAATTTAATTTTATACCTAGGGAAATATTAATTCTCATATGAAATTGATTTTAACCTAGGGAATATTATTAAATTATTAATATTACTTATATTAATAATATTATTAATATATTATATTATTAATATTAATTATATTAATTATATTATTAATATATTATTAATATTAATTATATTATTATTAATATATTAATAATATTAATTATATTAATTATATCAATTATTATTATTAATTAATTATTTAATTATATTATTATTTTTAATTATATTATTATTCCTCAATATATTAATTATATTATTATTAATATTAATTATATTATTATTATTAATGTATTAATTAATATTAATTATATTAATTATATTAATCATATTAATAATAATATAATTAATATTAATAATATAATATATTATTAATATTATTAATATAAGTAATATTAATAATTTAATAATATTCCCTGGGTTAAAATCAATTTCATATGAGAATTAATATTTCCCTATGTATAAAATTAAATTAATTTCATATTAGAATTAATATTATATACTAAAACAAATTAATATTAATAATATAATTAAAATAATATAATTAATATAATTAGTATTAATAATATTATAATTAATAATAATATAATTAATTTAATTAATATATTAATAATAATAATAATAATATAATTAATATAATTAATATTAATAATAATATAATTAATATATTTAGAAATAATAATATAATTAATAATAATAATAATAATTAATATAATTAATATAATTATTATTAATTAATATATTAATAATAATATAATTAATATAATTAATATTAATAATATATTAATAATATAATTAATATTAATAATTTAATTAAATTATTTAGGAATTAATTTCATATTAGAATTAATAGTATATATTAAAACAAATTAATTTTTAAAACATATTAATAATATTATATATTAAAACAAATTAAAATTTTTAAAACATATTAATATTATATATATAATATTAATAAAACAAATTAATATAAAAAAAATTTAAAAAACAAATTAATATTAAATTATATAAAAATAAAAATTAATTAAAATAATTAAAAATTATTATTTCAGCAGACAGTTTGTTAATCCAAAAGTTTTATCCTCATCACTATTTATTATTTCTCCGCTGCTCTTCTGTCATCATCATTCTCATATCCTGAAGATGGATCCCATTTGGGATTTGAAGATGATGATGATGATGATGATGATGGTTAACGTCCACTCAGACCAAATTGGTCTATCGGACCTACAATTTTCTTAATTTTTACTTGTCTGGCTCCTCGTCTTTCTTGGCGAGATTGGTGTTGTAGCTTTCTTTCTATTCTCTACGGTCTTCCAACTTCCTTTGTCTTGCATCTCCTTCATCTCTTCTGGTTCTTGGGACATTGGTGTCTTAGCTTCGCGATCTATTGTGTTCGTTCTTTTGAAAATAGTCGGAGAAGAAGTTTGGTTTAGGAGATCTGCTTTGCTGTTAAATGAAGATTTATTTTCTGCGGTATTCAAATCCTCATAACTGTTGATTTGTTGGGGCGGGCTTTCTCCTTGCTTGTTTTGAGAGTTGCTTCCTTCTTCCTTGATTTCTTGTGACTCATTTTCTCTAGAATATTCTTCTTCTTTGATGACAGTGTAGTGTTCTTTTTGTGCTCCTTCCCACCATGTAGATCTGTGGTGGTTTTTTCTAGCAAAATTTTTCTCAGAGGCTTTTGGGCAATTTTTGGCTAGATGCCCCGTCTCAAAGCACGATCGACATCTGAAGAGGACACTTTCATAATCAAGCTTCTGGTTCCACACATAGTCTTTACTTGTTAGGTTTATTTCAGCTGGGAATCCGGCGCTGAAATCCATTTCCACACAGATGCGTGCATAGGTGGTTCTGGCATATTCCTCTGTTTCTGGGCACCTGCAGTAAAATTTCCCAATTGAATTTCCGATGGCTTTTAGCGAGGAGAGATTCCAGAGATGCAAGGGTAGGCTTGGCAATCTCACCCAAACTGGTGCTGAGGTTATCACTGCTGTAGAGGGATCGAATGATGGGTTCCATGGCTTCATGAATAGGCCTGATTTTTCCCAAAACCAAGGGCCGGAGTCTAGAATACATTGTCTGCTTTCAGGATTTTCAAAATCTACTATAAAGAAACCTCTAGCATAGGGGTAGATATTAATTTCATCAGCAATGATAGGCTTCCATACCTCCGAGATCCAATTGTGGAGTGCTATCAGCCGCGGCCAAAAACCATTGAACCGGCAAATTAGGGCACTTTCGGAGAACTTCAAAGCTTCATCGAGTGAGTCCTGGACCACTTGGATAGTGGGAGCTGGGGCTTCACTCACGATATGGGCAGGAGATTGCCCTTCAGAGGCGGATGAGCCACCAGTTATTTTTGCGAAGCTCGGAGCCATATTTTACTTGCTCGTAGAACGCAGCCGCAGACAAATAAGACAAAAGATAAGATTAGATCTAGATCTAATCGCAGAAATTAGCCGCCTAGATCTAGCCTCAGATCTAAAATAAACTGTAAATTTGAGTAGGCCCCAGATGAAACGTTGGTACAAAAATGATAAAACTGTGGATTCTCCGGTCAATGATTCAAAAGATTCAAGCTACAGATCTCTGAAATCAATAATATTATATATAAAATAAATCCAATATAAAAATAAAGTAGTAAAATTATACACCTCTAAATAGGTCTTGCAAATAGTGACACCTTCTAACCTAAACATACGACAGTATATAAAGAAAACATGGAGGGACATTTTTCAGATGTTATTTTTCTTCTTTCATTGCATGTGAGTTTTCATCCAATGTTAGTTTTAATATTTAAAGCGTGTTAAATTATAAGTATTTTTTATTTTTTTAAATGAAAAAGTAATATTAAAAAAATAAATAAATAAAATTAAATAATAATGAAAATTAAATTTATTTTATAAAAACCTTAAATAAAAATAATAATATTATTATTATTTATATTTTTTTAAATAAAAAATAATATTGATAATAAAATTAAAATATTTGTTATTGAAAATTTATTATATAGAAATTTAAAATATTTTTTAATAATATATTAAAAAAATAAAAGTAAAATTTTATATTATTTTTATTATTATTTATTTTTTTCAAAATAAAAAATAATATTAATAATAAGATTAAAATATTTGCTATTGGAAATTTATTACATATAAATTTAGAATATTTTTTAATAATATATTAAAAAAATAAAAGTAAAATTTTAAATTATTTTTAGAAAGTAATATAAATTTTAGTAATGATCTACCTTCTCTAATATTACTTTGTTCAATATTACCCAAATATAAATTAAAATATTTGTTATTGAAAATTTATTATATAGAAATTTAAAATATTTTTTAATAATATATTAAAAAAATAAAAGTAAAATTTTATATTATTTTTATTATTATTATTTATATTTTTCAAAATAAAAAATAATATTAATAATAAGATTAAAATATTTGCTATTGGAAATTTATTACATAAAAATTTAGAATATTTTTTAATAATATATTAAAAAATAAAAGTAAAATTTTAAATTATTTTTAGAAAGATATAAATTTTAGTAATGATCTACCTTCTCTAATATTACTTTGTTCAATATTACCCAAAATGCAAACGACTTATTGATATCACATCACCCAAAATGCAAACGACTTATTGATATCACATCAAATATTGATGGTTTTTTTTTATATTTTATATTTAAACTTTAAATATATATATTGATAAATTTCTATTTTAATAATTTTCTTATTAATGGTAAATAATTTTTTGACGTCAAATATCGATTATTCTTTATAATCTTTCTTTCATGGATCCATCTAAGAACTAGATTTACAATCTTGTATCTAATATGCAAATCTTCATGAGAGATTGATCATGGAGAGAATGTAATTTGTGTAAATTATAATAGCTATGGTGGTTGCGTATAATAACTTGGTTTCTAATAATCTAACAATTTTTAATTTAGGGTTGGTATAAACTCATATAGACATTGTGCCACTGTATACAAAATTTACATCATTATAATTATTTTTATCAATTGGATCAAAATGATTGTGTCACAATTAATACATTTCAACTCTTTTTTGGTATTGTGAATTGTTTGAAGATGCATGAATTGCATTGAAGTGTTTTTAAATAGCGTACTTTAATATTGCATTTATGTGCACATTGATATGGATTTATGCAAGAACGAAATGAAATACATATTTAAATAGAAACATAGACCTACATCAAAAATTGAATTTCAATTAATTAATAACAAATATTGAAAATTGTTTACATGTAGAATAGAAATAAAGTAGCTTGGGCGATGATAGCTTATCTTTGAGAAGAGACGTGACAGCTACATGCCTTCTGAATTGCGTTACAATGAGGCTCAAAGGCCTTCTTATTATTGAGAAACAATAGAAAACCCTAAATGTCTCAAAACCTAACCCTAGGAGATGAACCACCAAAATTTTGTGAGCCCCATTGTGGTTAGTTGGTACATCAACTTTACGGGGTCATAAATTTGGCATACGATCTTTATTTGATGTGTATGATACCTTGTTATAAATATCTATGAAGATAAAACCTTCGATTGCAACCAAGCATGAGTTTGTCTATTTTCCAAAAACGTGTCACTTAGAGCCTCAAAACAGCTCTGGCCACTAGATAGGCCACTAGATGCCTTTACTAAGTGAGGATTGCACCAATGGCATACTTGGAGGCATCTGTCTCAATTTCAAATGGTTGTTGCGGGTCTAGTAATGTGAGTATTGGTGCATAGAAAAGGTGGTGCTTCAACTCAATGACCACCTTTTGTCAGGATTCAGACCAGAAGAACTTTTCTTTTTCTTTTCCCTTAGTAACTTGACTCTAAAGCCAAGTGATATGAGAGAATCTCAACACGAACCTTTGTTAGAAATTGGCAAGGCACAAAAAGTTGCGCAACTTTGTTAAAGTGTTTGGGGTTGGCCAATCTCGAATGACTTGGAACTTAGTCGGATCCACATGTATGCCTTGTTCATCAATGATGTAACCCAGATATTGGACCTAGTTCTTGCCAAAGATGCATTTCTCCAAGCTGGCACATAGTTTGTGTTGATGCAGAGTGTGAAGGACTACCATATGTGTTGCAAGTGCTCTTCCCGACTCTTGTTGAAGATCATGATGTCGTCCAGATATACAACCATGAACGAGTTGGTGAAGAGTTGCAAGATGTCATCCATCAGCATCATAAAAGTTGCAAGGGTGTTTATCAACCCGAAAGGCATGACCAACCACTCAAAAAGGCCCTCCTTGGATTTGAAGGCAGTCTTCTATACATTTGTGGGTTCGATTGGAACGTAGTGATAGCCAAACTTGAAATCAATCTTGTTGAACTACTTGGCCCCCTGAAGGTAGTCAAGCGATTCATCAATCTATGGAATTGGATACCTGTTCCTGGTAGTAATTTTATTTAGTGCCTAATAATCAATGTAGAGTCTCCAAGTCCCATCGCTCTTCTACAAAAGTACAATTGGGTTCCCACAAGGTGAGGAACTTGGTCAGGTGTACCCTTTTCATAGAAACTCCTGGATTTGTTGCTTAATTACTTTGTTTTCTAGAAGAGAGCGGTGGTATATTGGCCCATTGAGTAGAGGTGCTTTGGGAGTCAGGTCGATTGAATGTTTGACCTAACAGTGCAAAGGTACCCCTTTGGGTGAGGAGGAGAAGTCTTTGTATTCTTGCACGACCTTATCCACATGCTCCTGTTGCATGTAGGTACCCTTCCCAGGGGCCATGGATGTGGTCACAATCTTCCCCTTACTTTGAGAGTGAATCAGAAAGAAAATAAATTTCTTGATCTAGGAGATGATCTTACTGCATTATTTAGTAGAGATAAAAGAAATGGCCTTCAAATATAGGAATGTCAAAGTTAATGTGTGCCTTAAAGGGGGCGACACCTTCAAAGTGATTGTTGGATGAAGATGCTTTGCCCAATGATACCCGTCAAAGGATCTAGGAAAAGTTATCCATCATCTCATTCTCGTGTCGCTCAAGGGCCTCTTCAAGCAACATTTTGAAAGGATTTCCTACTCCCTTGTCTTTCTCTTCTTCCGCCATGACTGTCGAGGTTAGCAAGGTTGATCTTGCAAGGGTTGAACCAGTTCAAGTCCTAAGTCCTTACCCATCGACCTTGTTGGGGACATGCACAGAAAAACAAAGAAAGAATAGATCACTCTGATACCATTGATCCAAATTTATGCAAAAACAAAATGAAATACAGATTTAAACATAAACATAGAGCTACAGTGAAAATTGAACTTCAATTAATCAATAACAAATACTAAAAATTGTTTACATGCAAAATGAAAATAATCTAGCTCGGGTGATGGTAACTTATCTATGAGAAGAGATATAACGACTATGTGCCTTCTAAATTGTGTTCTAATGGGGCTCAGAGGTTTTTTTTATTGAGAAACTATGGAAAACCGTAATATCGAAAAACCTAACCCTAGGAGATGAGGTGCCAAAAGTTTATGGAGCCCATTAGGGTTAGTCAATACATACAACTTGCCAGGGTCGTAAATTTGGCATACAATCTTCGTTTGATGCGTACGATACTTCATTAGAAAGATCTATTTGAGGACAAAAAAATTTAAACAATAAACTCGTGTCGTAGGCCATAGGTTTGCCCATTTTCCAAAAGAATGTTGTTTAGGGCCTCGAAACGGCTCCGGGAGTTGAGGACTTGAAAAACTGTCAAAAATAGTAAATTGTACTAGAAATTAAGAAATTGATAAAAAATAATAATAATAATAATAATTAATTAATTAAAAAAAATGGTATTGGGGGTCCAAGTGGAATAGGCGGGTGGCGACCAATATCCACCCAAATCACTTCCAACACTAAATTGTGAGAAAAACCTCATTTTCCCTCATTTAAAAGAGCGTGACAAAAATTCCTAATTATTTTTATAACATGCAACAAAATGGTATAGCAATTAGTACTATGACATTACATACCATGGAAAAGCCAAAACTTCCATCGATTTTAAATACCAATTGAATCATCATTTTGAATTATGGGTTGGAAATAAATTATGCAAACTTACACAATTTTAGAAACTTGAAATGTAGTCATTGTCCACAACTCATGGCCATGTAGAAGATTAGGTTATAGTTCCAAATTTGAAGATTTAAGTTGATGTAAAATCTAAAATCTAAATGATCCAAATTTTAAAAAATTCATACCAGCAAATTGTAGCAAGGTGTGAGTGATGTAAATTTTTAAGAAATGTTCATACTTTCAAGTAATTCATACATGCAACAACGATGGAAAGGGTTTTAAAAAATTGAAAGTCAAAATACGAAATGATTTACAAAGACAAAGATGGATTTAAAAATTTAACAAATTGCAATTTAAAAATAGAAAATGATTTACATGGGGAAGGATCTGAGAACAATTTCCAAAGTAAAAGGACAAAAGGTGAGAAAATATAAATTCGCTCTGAGTTTTACAGTTTTCGAGAAAGAAATTGAGAGAGGAGGGTTACTCAATTCAATCATTATTTTTACGCATAAAATAATAAAATTGCAAAACCCGCTCCCCTGTAATTACGAGAATCGGATTTTGAAACTGATATTTAATGAAATGATAAATTCATTCCAATTATCTAGTATGCCTGTGTATGGCATGAGAAAGCGGGTCGAAATAACTATACTGCTTTCTCGAGTTGAGTACATGCACTTGGAACGGCAAAAGGAAATAAAATACAATTGCAGGCTGCAGACGCAATTTCTTAATTGCCCTTTTACGAGGAAAATCCTCAGAGTTAAAGAAAGGGAGCTATGATGTAGTCTGTCATCACATCAGTATAGCACACAGTCTCCACAGGAATCCACTAGGAAAATTGAAAATTGTATGTTTGCAGCTTGGACCGCATAGCGCAGTGGATTAGCGCGTTTGACTTCGGATCAAAAGGTCGTGGGTTCGACTCCCACTGTGGTCGTGTTTGGTTGTTCGACCTTTTCAGGTATGCTGAGAATAAACGTTCGTGTGTTAGGAAAGTTTTGTTACATTCAAAAATGATGACGAGCATTTTTGTCTTCAAGTAGAAAAATGCTGGGATGCAGATCCTGGGTTCGACCCCGACCTATGGTTGATTAGTTGTGTGATTCTTTTAGGTTTCAAAAATGCTGGTCGGTTTGTTGTGTGATTCTTTTAGGTTTCAAAAATGCTGGTCGATTTGTTGTGTGAATTATGCTGGGATGCAGATCCTGGGTTCGACCCCGACCTATGGTTGATTAGTTGTGTGATTCTTTTAGGTTTCAAAAATGCTGGTCGGTTTGTTGTGTGATTCTTTTAGGTTCAAAAATGCTGGTCGATTTGTTGTGTGAATTTGTTAGGTTTCAAAAATGCGGGTCGATTTGTTGTGTGAATTTGTTAGGTTCAAAAAATGCTCGGAGCGTAGGTCGTGGGTTCGACTCCCACGTTGTGTGTGGTCGATTTATTGTGTAATTTTGTCAGGTTCAAAAATGCTTGGAACGTAGGTCCCGGGTTCGACTCCCACGCTGTGTGGTCGATTTGTTCTGTGATTTTGTTAGGTTCAAAAATGCTGGGAGCTTAGGTCATGGGTTCGACTCCCCGAGTGGTCGATTTGTTCTGTGATTTTGTAAGGTTCAAAAATGCTGGGAGCGTAGGTCGTGGGTTCAACTCCCACGTGGTCGATTTGTTGTGTGATTTTGTTAGGTTCAAAGATCCTGGGAGCATAGGTCGTGGGTTAGAAAAAATGAAATTTGTTTTATGTGATTTCGTTAAGTTCAGAAACGAAAGAGTCGAGGTGCGATCGTGGACCAGTTGAAGGTCATCTATATCCTTTGTTTCGGTTTTCATCCTTATAAATCTGTTAATTCTGAGCAATTTCAATATGCAAACTGCATTGGAAATTTTTCAATACGCAAAACGAGTTGATTTTCATTGCCGGGTTTCGACCCGGGGCTGTCGTGTAAGAACCGAGAGCATATTAATCAAAATCTGATTCATTGCCGTTGCCGGAACTTGAAGCTGGGGCTGTCTGTAGGAAACGAGAGCATTCTGATGAAATTCTGATAGGTTTCAATACGCCAAAACCAATTAACTTCCGTTGGCGGGACTTGAACCCCGGTTTCATATTCTGATAGATTTCAATACGTAAAAACCTAATGAAAATTCTGGTAGATTTCAGAATTTCAATTTCAATACGCCAAAATCAATAACCTCCCGTTGCCGGGACTTGAACCATGGTCTCTCAGGTGAGACTGAAATTTCAATTTCAATACGCCAAAATCAATAACCTTCAGTTGCCGGCACTTGAAATCAGATCTCTCAGGTGCGTTAGATTTCAATACGCAAAAATCTAATCAAAATTCGAATAGATTTCAGAATTTCAATTTCAATCCGTCAAAATCGGTAAACTTCCGTTGCCGGGACTTGAACCCGGGTCTCTCGGGTGAGAGCCGAGTATCCTAACCAACTAGACTACAACGGAAAAGCTATGTAAACTAAATTAGATAACCATATGGCCAAAATCTGACAAACGAGAAGAACTCCAAACTCGGAGGAAACTGTGCATTGCATTACATTATCAATCTCAATCTCAGTTATCGCTCAAACCATGAGAAGCATATACAGAGATTCGGATTTGGTATGGACGCTGGTTCTCGAAATTGGTAGATCAGAATTTAAAATGAATTTGATCTGGTTAATTTACAATAAAAGATTTGTTCCTCTGTGTAATAGGGTATTATAACGGCACATGTATAATTTCTTGAAATTTGAGTTATACTAGCATTTGCACCAAATGTTGCAAAGGGAACGCCATAAAGCATAAATTGAATTATGCAAATACAACAAAAAAATACTTTGATAAAGAATAAAAAAATACTTTGATAAAGAATAAAAATATATTGAATGCTCACATCAATGTCCCATTAACTGGAACCACTTAGTAGACATATCTATGAACATTAGAATTACACACAATGATCAGGAAATTTCTCATATAGAAACAACACCTTCCACAACAACCTTTTCTCACATCCACATTTTAAAGTAGACATATCTATCAACATTAGGATTACATACCATGATCAGGAAATTCCCATATACAAACAACACCTTCCACAACAACTTTTTCTCACATCCACATTTTAAAAAATGGCTTGGAACATGATTGGAATATCCCATATTGCCTTTTTCATTATGTAGATAAATCTTTCCCATATACAAACAACACCTTCCACAACAACCTTTTCTCAAATCCACATTTTAAAAAATGCCTTGGAACGTGATTGGAATATCCCATATTGCCTTTTTCATTATGTAAATAAATTTTCCACATTACTATTTTCATCATGAAGATTGTTAGTTCATTGTTGTAAAGTGTCAGTGTGTTAAATTCAATACTACAAGTTCAACAAGTGAAAAACATTCCTTAATTAGCGTAATATGCATTTTTCTCTCACCGTGTATTTTCCAATCATTCATTACAAAACTTCCATCAAATAACACAAGTAACAGATTAACATGTATTTTGTCTTCATTATTTTCATCACGGAGCCAAGAAACACGAAATCCTAGAGTGGGTGTTCGTTATATCCAAATCGTTGCAATGGATATCACCTGCCATCAAAAAGAGCATTCCCATCCTTAGATGAACCCCATTCTTCTTCAGTTGACCACTTGATTTTATTCAATTCCCATCATTTTTTCTCCATTCATTTGCCCCATCTTCTTATCTATCAAAGGACTACCTTGGTCCTTCGAAGCATTACCACTAGTAACAAGGAGATCATCAGAAAACACACTTTACAACTTTGAATAGGGCTGAGACATATCACATACAAGAGTCTTCAAGCTGCAATATTTTGTTCAAATAATGCATGCTAAGATCATTTTTTCTTAAATTTCAATTTATAATAAGTTGTAATTTAATATTTAAAATAATTATTTTAAAAAAATGTAGTAAACTAACAAAAAAACGTATGCAATAATGTGCCAAATTATATAGAGTAAGTTATGTATGAGTGGGTACTATGAGATATTAAGTGTAATAAAAAGTAATTGAATGGTGTTTCTCATAACTTTGGAAATTATAATAGTTGTTATTTTATTTTTTAATTATTAATAATTATAATACATTTAATATAGATGAAATATTATTAATTAAACAGAAATCGAAATAAACAACTTTTAAAAACACCATTTTGCACTTTCAATTATATTTTAAATTATCCCACATGGATGTCAACGATATGTCATGTACTTGTTCACTATTTTTTTATTGATATCATTAATAAACAACTTTTAAGAACAACATTTAGCACTTTCAATTATATTTTAAAAAATCCCACATGGATGTCAACGATATCTCATGTAATTGTTTTGTTTTATTAATGATAATGACCATAAAAGTACATCGAAGCATATTCAATGCACCTTAGTTGCAACTTGCAAATTGTGATAGTTGTCCAGACTTCAAAGATACAGAATATACGGATATATGGAATGTAATGCAGGGCATCTTGTCACGCTTGGACAATATTTAACTAGTGCTTGCTTTTATTACGTTCATTTTTAACATACTGTCCACACACGCAATTGCGAAACTTGACAAACAAGACGCCAAGAGAAGATTATCGCATACACAGTTATGGTATTGATATTAAAACTGCTCCCATAAATGCCATTGCTCTCCGACAGCATGACCTCTCCCCGCATCAATCGTGATGTAATACAAGACTACGTGTATCTCGAAAGTCATTAAATTATTCCTTACATCTGCCACTATCCCAAAATCGCTAACGAATTTATTAGTGTTGATCCACTCTTAAATATAACCTCCAACTCCTCTTTTCTTCTTTCCATTTTTATCAAATTTATTGATGTGCACATTTATGCCAGAATTACACGCATCCAATAGAATGGATCCGCACTGGTTGCTGAATGTATTCCATATAGAGGCAACTAACTGCATACGAGAAATATTAAAAGGGAGATTACAATTTAAAGAACCTTCTCCCTAAAGGGTATTTTTCCTTCAGCTGTCTGGACTTCTAGTAAGATTGAAAGAAATGGTTTCACAAGATGCAGCACACGAAACCCACCACTTGGCAATTTTCCTTCTCCAAAGAATTGCTGTCATGTAATAACATAGTTACCATACGATGTCAGATCCCTCTCAAAAAAATACCCAAGGAGATTACATTCTATAACTATTGTAGTATTTACTATTAATAAAAGCAACTACAAGAATATAAACCCTAGTTGATTTATGATAAAAAGAGTTGTCATACCCCAAACAAAAGTTGGACTACTACGACACCCAGAAACAAAAAAAAACCAGTGATATCTACCAAACCCAAAACAAAACCTCGGCCATCTCAGAGAGGCACTTTTGAGCAAATGGAAAATGCTCAAGAAAACAAAACTCTCATTACCGATGTGAAAATCACCATCGAAATCCTCTCTTAGGCATTAGCAAGTAATGCACATGCAAGGGGGTAAGAGTACAATAATGAAATACCTACCTTACAAATTTGAGCCCGGAAAACTATTGATCCACTGCAAGGGAATTAATGATCTGCAATAGATGCATCTCTGCCTTCAAAATACCAGCTGCCTAACCTGAAAATTTGAAGAAAAACCTTGTTCACGGAGCAAAATATTATCGATATAATAAGTTAAGTCGGTTGACGATTCGTAAGGAAGATAGTTGATAGTTATTGCAGGATCCAACGACCCAGTAACAACCGTCACGGCTGGAATTCCTCAATTCAAATCAACAAGTAATGATTACCCAATTGTCTAACAACAAAATCGAATGGCACATATTTTGACACGAAAGCAGTTTGGGGAGTTCATTTCAGAGGGAAACGTCTGATTCTAGTATATGATGGTTACATGTGATTTATGATGTTGATCTATGATGGTTGTGTTTTGAGCTAACCATATGTGATATGTTTATACATGATGTTTTGATCAAATAGTTAGTTTGACTTGTTGTGACATGAAGCAAACTTGATTGCAAATGTACCTTATTGACGAGCAACCAATGACATATGATTTGAAGTTATTTCAATTTATTTTGAATCTAATGGAATTTATGTGCTTAGTACGGGAAGCACGGAAATCCCTGGTTGGGTGGTTAAAATCAAATACAAGAACTAGCAACAACAACAAAGAAATTGGAACATGCAGCAGCATGCTGGTAAAGTATTCAGGAGCAGGTCCATTGTGGGATAGTGCTACCCAATAGCGTCCATTGATTGCCACGAGCATGCTATGATTGGTATGATGGTTTTAAGGTAGGGATATGCCTTGGTTTTTGTATCTTCTGATGCGAGGAAGCCTTGCTAAGGGATGGACTTTCTAGGATGGGGGTGCCTGCGAAACTTGGAAGGTGAGTGACTGCACGGAAGGGGTGGCTGGATTCCCGAGGGACTGTGTAGTAGAGAAGGGAAGGTCACGAATGGATTTTCTTTGGTCATTATCATTTCCATATGCAATCATATGCACATTAGGAGTGCACCTTGGAACAATGAGCTAGTAATTGTTCATTGAGAGGAAAAGTGGTGCAGGATTGTAGAGCTGGATATCAAATGCAGATTTGACTTTGTAGTGGATTCTAGACTTCTTCGAAAGGAGGTGAACCCTGGTATTACATTGATGGTGGAGGTGTGAGCCTATGGATTCCCTTGTTGATTGATATGGGCCTCGTATCCTTTATTTTTTGGTTAATAAAATGTGTATATGTGTATATCATTGTAAATACATAATGAGCTATGTTATAAAGATCCAATATGTGGTATGGTTTTTATCTAGTCATGTTGTCATGATGTTTTTCTTTTGAGCAGGTCATTCACTGTAAATATTGCAATGAACTGTGTTATAAAGCTCCATCGGTTATATGTTTTGTTTTCAGTAGTCATGTTGGTTATAGGTGCCATTGAACACCGAGGACTCTGTTCCCCCAAGGGGGAGGGTTCTATAATAGCCCTGGTGAAAATTCCATGTAAAAATATCTAAATACCACGGATGATGGGACTTGTATTCCAAGATTAATGGTGGGCAGGACATCCTAGTGGGTGTTCATTTGGTTGTTTATGGTTAAGGAAATGGCTAAGGCATTAAAGAGGCAAAAAGGTATTTTGGCACATGTATTTATGAAAATAATGGAAATTAGGAGAAAAATGATTTGAAAGGTCATAGGTTGCATGTGAGGAGGAAAATGAAGGAAAATAACGGAAAATGAAAAAAATAGAGGCCTCATTAATAAAAAGGCTTCTAAGGATGAGTTGGAAAGCTTCTTCATTTCAGAGTGAACCTGTCGTCAGTTCAGTTTTGGAGCTCTCTCTTTATTCTCTCTCTCTCTCATACTCTTGGAGAGTTCGACTTTTCTTGGAGCACTCTTGGTGGGTGTGGCATACTTGGATTCGTGGAACAAGAAGAAAAAGGAAGAGTAGGAAAGCGTAAGAAGGCATAGACATCAACATCTACATCAAATTCACTTGCAAGTACTGAGTTGCATGTATTATTTCTTCACTAGTTTTGGGCATGCATGGCATATGCATGTGGTTTCTTGGTTGTGATCTGTCATTGGCATGGAGGATTGCCTGGATCGAGAATGGATTGCCTAGCCTTGCCATTTCTGGGATAGCCATGGTGATTGTGGATCTACTTTCATTTTTTTGTTTTGACTAGTTCCTGTGTTTCCTAAGGTGTGGGTTGAGTTACTAGTCCTAGAAACCCTGGTTCGAAAAACACTATGGAAGCCCTTGGTGGGTTGAGTTACTAGTCCTAGAAGCCTTGCTTGGACAAATGCCCTGGAAGCCATGTATAAGTTGTGGGTTGAGTTACTAGTTCTGGAAGCCTTGGTTGGACAAATGTTATGGAAGCCATGGAAGGATTGGATGGAAACCAATCTGATGATGGTTTTTTTGGTGATGTCCGATCGTGAGGTGGAACCATTATTTGATGGCTTTAGGTGGACGGCCTCTGGAAGCCATGGATGAGTTCTGATTTATGTGTTCTATGAGATCCCACATTCATGCTTGGAATATGGAGCAAGGTGAATGGATGAAGAGAGATTTGGCCTAGCCATTCTACGGTCGTGTGGAACGTGGTAGTCCCATCTCTGGTTCGTTAATTGCTTTCATTAATGATAAATCCATTCCCTTTATTTTCATGTGTAAAGGTATTGACGTATTTATGGATTTGATGGCTGATATGTTCCTTGTATTCATGTTCCTGTTATGTTGGTTATATGCACATTTTATGATAGCAACTATGTATGGCTCCCAGCATGTTTTTTACTTGTATGTGAATGTATAATGTGTCTATGACTTAATGGAGGATAATGCAGAAAATGAAATGAGGGAACAATTGTTCATAGCAATTCTCAGATAAGTATGAGTTCCATACACTTAATTCTGTTATTTACACCCCTAGATTACATATCGATGATATGTTTGACGAAACGTCTATCATGGCTAATGGGGCTTTGGTTATGATCTTGTTCAATTTATTTCTTTTCTGATTCCATTTCCTTAAAGTCACCAAGGAGGTTGAATCTTATCCATAGAGGCCCCTAATCGCATGTTTATCCTTGGCTGGCCAGTTGCTTGGGTAGATATGGGAGGAGGGCGTTACATGGGCTAGCATCCTTCCTTAGAAGAAGTTGAAGGGGGTGGATCCCGCTTTCTTGGACTTAGTGTGGACTACCTCTCACAACATAAATGCATATATATTTGGGCTAGCGAAGCATGTAGGAAAACTAAACAAGAACACATATGCTTTTGGATCAATTAGATGTTGTTGAGGTGAGAAACAATTTCATTTTTTTCTTCTTGCTTCTCCCAAATGCAATGACACACAATGGCCTTCATCTATTGATACAAGGTTATGGATTGCAAGTATTGATTATTATAACCCATGATGTGTATAGGGTCTAGAATGTAGCCTGAAATAACATGAATTCATGAATCAGAGTGAGCACTCTTGTCGTGAACTACCTAAGCGTGAAGTATATGGATTTCATATTGAACTTCTCAAGGGATGGATGAATGAACGATAGACACTACAAACTAAGCCTAAGACTGGTTTTGAGATTTGCTATGGGGGCCACAACCATCAAATCCCCATCATGAGTGGATACATTTTCATGACATGGTGATGGGGAGAAGAAGGGTTGCAACAGGAGTAGACATGAGAGGTAGGAGAAGGGAAGGAGACTAGAGGACAAAGCAAAATCAATACAGAGTGAGCACGGTTATGGAATTTAGAAATAGGGTTGGAGAATAGAGGCAAGTGAAGCATAGAGAGTAATAGGAACCAAAACCATAAAATAGAGAACCCTCCTTGAGAGGCGGAGAGGTCGTGAAGCCTCCACACATGATAAAACCGACCATAGGAACAAAACCGACTACCTGAACCTAATAATAAGAGGCACAACAATGAAACTAAAACACTAATTACAAAGGTAGTAGGGAAGAAAATTTACCAACAAGATTCGAAGAGACAAATTCTAACGAAACCCAGAAGAAACTTGGGGCATGCCATTATGCCTTCAAAGGTAAAAAAATCCACTTTCTCCACAAATGAGAATTGAGAGTTATAACGTAAAATCAACAAGAGAGAATGAAAATGGAAGGCCATGCCGAAAGGGCCTAGACCTTCCTCAATCGACTTGCAACAATTTTGAGTGCAAGGGGAGGAAACATCCTACAAGTGGTTTGAATACATAACAAAGACTCGATATAACTACAAAGAGCCACTAGCTAAAGCAAGAAGATGAAGTGGAAGATAAGGCTCTAAGTTTATTGCTTTGGGGTGTCATTACTCTTAGTATTATTTGAATGCATGGGGTTTTTTGGCTACAACACCCCCTATTTAATGTATGAGGTGATGATGGGCTTGCCAACTTCTCCCATCCCTTAGCATGAAATTCAACATACACATCAAGGATTATTGATCAGAGGTGATGAGGATGTTTGAATGGTCACACCTCTCTTTGCATACTTCATTGCTTTGAGGGGAATCAAGATTAATATTTTGGTTCTTACATCCCAGGTTTGCAAGATAGTCAACCACTTTATTTCCATATTGACAAGAGTGTGAGGGAAGGAGGACATGAAATCAGGGAATCAAAGAATTAATGTGAGAGATGAAGTTTTCAAGCATTTGGATTTGCTAGATATTTGACGGAGAAGATCTATTAATAAGAGTATTCTAAGTATTAGTAGCCATTTGTAAGTCTCCTTCGACTTGAAGCTTTATAAAGCCATTGATAATAGCTAAGCAAATGCATGATTCCAAAGAAAAGAATTCCATTACATTATTGTTTTTTACTTCACAACTACTAGTAAACAAAAAGTTTTTACCATCATAGTTGCTATAGATACCTTTGACACCATGATTTCCTTTCGAAGCACCATCAAAATTTAATTTGATAATCCCTACTCAAGGGATAAATATTTTAGGTGAACCAACTCCAAGATGTAAGGAAACAGGGTCCAAATGGGGAGAGATAGTAGGGGAGAGCTCAAGTCTGGGTAAAAGAGCTACTCATTTAGGCTTGCTTCCCAATCTTGTTGATTCTAGTGAGAGGATAAAATTGTTTCCTGAACGCTATGTAGGATGATTTGCCAAACCACAAAATTTATAGAGTGAGCTTGAGGTTATGATCTTCCCTTATGAGTCATAGGAGGAATTCTGGCATCATAACCCAATCTCTGTGAAAGATAAAATTATTGAAGATTCCATGATAGTATTGATAAAAAATAGTTATGAGGCCTGCATATTTTCTATCAAAATGCCTAAATAGCAGCAAAAATCAATCCCATATGTTCTCTGAAAAGTTGCAAGAGTTAAGGAGGTGCTCCATGTCTTCCTTGTTGGCTCTACAAAAAAAGAAAAGAAAATTGAAGGACCCTCAAACCCTTTTCTTCTAATTCTATTGTAGGAGAGATCTCAGCAGTGGTAAGACTTTAAGCCAGAGATGTTGAAGCCGACTGATGCTCATGATAAACCATTTCATTTTTTTACAAGAGCTCGATATAAATTTCCAAATCAAAACACCTAATTAAATAATTACATACACATAAATATTGTACTAATGCATAGATAGAAAAGAAAGTAAATGTTCAGTGGATAAATAGTCTTGTTTTGATGTTGAAGATGATGATGTGATTTACAATTGAAGTCACAAATTGTATGATCATCTCTATTTCAAAGGAGAATTTTCAATATTTTAATGAAAAATCATGTGGACTTGTTAAGCTGACAGATGTAGTCTATATTGGAATTAAGGTTGAAGAATTTTATCTTTTCTATTAAATGAATCGCTAAGATTTCCTCTCTTGAGAATATTCTTCTGTCTTGTATATAATTGGACAAATGTAATTAGGGATTTCTAAAAGGTTTCTCAGTTACAAAATTCATAACAATTGTGTGTTTTCCATCTCCATCAACTCGCGTCCTCCATCACCCATCCTAGCCATGTTAGAAATTTGAATAATGTTTTGTTTTTTGAATTCATTAGTATAGGCATTTCCTATTATATCGATAGAGGAATTTCATTTTTCTTGCCGAATAATGACATGAAAGTTTCATTTTTCTTGTCGAACAATGACATGCAAGTATCGACTTGACACGAAATTGAACCAAAATAAATTAGGTTTGTGGGAGAATACATAGATATGGGAAATATTGCAATGACTTTCAATGTGATTGTACCTTCAACATTGAGGTCACCAGTTCCATTTCTATTTTGAGGAGTGGGTTGCATGATCGCATTTATTCTCTTTTATTTTATGATGTTCCATTTCTATTTTGGGGAGTGGGTTGCATAATCGCATTTATTCTCTTTTATTTTATCATTTCATCAGAACGTGGGAGCAGAGAGTGAAGGCCCTATGGCCTTGAATATGAATATTTATTTGTACAGAGCAAAGAATGGTGGTGCAGAGAAGAGAAGGGAATCCCACAATCCTCGCCATTCTTCTTATTTTGAGCTCGACAAGTGATACCGTGATATGCAACGAAACAAGTAGCTTCAAGAACCCATCATAAAGAATTTCTTGATGGCCACCTCTTGGATGACAAAATGGTTGTTGGACAGAATAATGTAGAGTATTTTTCTCGTATTCTCATAGAGGCCATGTTGTGCCATGACATTTTGGTAAACCCTATGGCAAGAATCTCGATGATAGTTGTGATAAGAACAAAAGAAGATGCCACCATATTCCATTTTTGTAATACCCTATTTCTCTTCTTCTTGCTCAGTGAATAAATATGTATACAATTAAATTACTTGTATGTTTATCTTATTTGTTTTTTTATATCGCTAATATTTTTTTATTCAAAAAGAAAGAAGGCTATTGGTACATGGTAAACCATAATAAAGTATTGTCAGAACACACAATAAATAACCAAAAAATAAATAACTTATGTAAGCTTATTGGAATTATGAACCCTAGCAAGACAATTTTAAATATTTACAGACAATAAATAACCCAAAAATAAAATGAAAATGGAATGGAGGCACTGACCACAATTATATGAACCCTAGCAAGGCAATTTTAAATATTTACACACAATAAATAACCCAAAAATAAAATGAAAATGGAATGGAGGCACTGACCACAATTATATGAACCCTAGCAAGGCAATTTTAAATATTTACACACAATAAATAACCCAAAAACAAATGAAAAGGGAATGGAGCACTCCTATTAGAGAATGAAACATTGCAAGCTTATTAAATTTGGAGATTCACTTAATATATTTTATTTTTTAGTTGATAGTATATTTTTTTTAATTTCATTAGATATAGATGATGATTTAAAAATATTTTAGAAAATTTAAAAGTAATAAAATTTTCCAAATTTCATAATTATGATTTTAAAAAATTTATAAAAAATTTAAAATAAAGTTGACTAAAAAATAATTAAATAACCTTAATATTATAATATTAAAAATTCAATTAGCTGCAATATAAAATATTAATAATATATACTTATAAAAATATATCAACCATATTTATAAATATAATTATACCAATTATAATAAAATTCACCAATCCTATCATCTAAAAACCCGAGGGTTTATATTCCCTTAGGTTTTTAGTATTACTCCCTTTTATTCCCTTGGGTTTATAATATTAATCACTTAGATCTATAATATTATTCCCTTAGGGTTTAAGGACTAATATTATAAATATTAAGGTTCAATGACTAATATTATAACATTTTTAAATATTGATACAATCTTTGTCACAATGTGGCATTGAAGAAAGGTTGGCCATAAGCGACTATCATTAACCATGGTTGACTGTGGTTGTCCATGGTTGACCATGATTGACTTCCATATTGATAAAATCTGTCACAAACACAAGGGATTAATATTATGAACCCTAAGATAAATATTATAAACCCTAAAATAAAAATCAAGCCCTAACATTAATATTATAAACCTCGGGACTAATATTATAAACCCAAGGAATTTATATTAAAAATACAAGGGATTATAAACATAAGGGAATAACATTGAACCCTAAAAAGCCTAACGCTACCTGATATTAGAAAAATTTATGATATTAAATTATAAAGATAATCATTAAATAAGTCATGAAGGATTTGAGTAATTAAATTTACAAATATTACACCAAGGCTGTTATTTTTTTTAACTATTAACAAATTTATTAATAAAAATTAATAATATTACATTAAAAAAAAATGTGAATTCAAATTTCAATAAAAAAACCTTTAAATAATTAAATTTAACTATATCTCCAAAATATCAACTTTAAATAATTAAATTTAACAAAAATAACCTATTAACAAATTACAATTAACTTAACTTCAAAGTATTTTTGTATACAACAAATTACAATTAACTTAACTTCAAAGTATTTTTGTATACTTTCTTTTAATATTGACATGTTTCAAATTTCTTTTATAGAAAGCTAATAAGCCAATCATAAATTAAGTATTATTCAAAAAATAATAATTAATTCAATAAATAAAATAGAAAAATAACAAATATAGTGTTTAATATTTACGACTTATTAAATAACCGTTTTTATTTTTTATTTTTTAACTTATCTATTACAGGGTAATAAAGCAATATTTCACCTCTATCTTATCCCTCGGATGAGAATTAAATAATATTTAATAATAGCTTAATATTTATTATATAAAAATCATATTCAATAGATTCCGAGAAAATTCATCTTTTTCTTTGACTATACCTCTTCTTAGTTGTCATGTGACTCATCTCCTGCTGTATCATTGGCATGTCAATTCATTATGACATGGCATATTAATTTTCTGAGTGAACGAAGCTATAACAATAGTATCATTTCTACACCATAGTCTACTATGTTGCCCTAGTCTAACTCTTAACTATGCTTCACAATTGATGATTTCAACACAGAGTATAGGTGCACAGTGACATTCATGTGTGGCTATGATGTCATTTTGTTCCTTGATTTCCTCCTCCAGCCATAGGTAAGTGAAAGTTGTTTTGTAGCACTCACAATATCGATATCTCATATAGCTTTAGAATTTTTAAATTTAGTTAAAATTTTCACATAGGCTGGGAATATTTAAATGTAATTTAAATATTAAATTGAATTAGACTAACCTAACAATTTCAATAAAGAGCATTTCTATTAATTTTGTAACAGCAAAAAATCTTTACTAGAGGTTTTACGCAGGGGCTTCGTTGAAGCTTGCAACAGCAACACAGCTGCTAGGCCTTGTTGAGTTTCTTCTCTGCTTTTGCCACTTATTCTCTTTTACACGAACCCATACATGAACCTACTCAGGCATTTCATGCTCTGTCGACCTTCTTTGCGGCTTCCCTTGTCTTTTAATGGTTTTGTGTCCCTTCTTCCCTTTGGCAAACCTTTGGTGAGCCTCAAATGAGAATAACTTAAGCAGATACTACCTCAACAGCTCATAATATGCACAAATACTCAGATGCGGAATAAAGAACACTCTCATATATTAATTCAAAAAAAATGGATTTCAAAAGATTACAATCTGTTCTTTCCTGAGATTGACTGTATTCGCATTTATCAGACTTTGCTTCTCAGTACATGAGATAGCTTACTGAAGGCTTCCTGGAGAAATTACAGACTCAGTCTTCGAACATATAAACACACAGATATACTGACTTACTATATTGATCTAGCCACTTTAGGTTCTCACCTGTGCCGAGCACACAGATGCGCAGGCTTTTCAGATCACCTAGGACTTTGAGATCTTTTCGTGGTGCAAGCAGATCAGACAATCGTCCACAGTTGCAGAGCAGGAAAATTTCTCGACTCTTAGACTCTCTATCTCACACACTCAACTCCGAATGCTTCAAATGAGCCTTACCCCTTTCTTAAATAGGGAAAGGAAGGGACAAACATCTGACCATCGAGCAGACAAACTGAGTACTTCTTATTCTGTCAGTCAGGGAGATGTGGCTCAAAGCGCACCAAAAGTCAGAGAAGTGCTCCGAGTCTCATGACTGAAGAATCTTTGTACTTATTTGCACTATGGAGGATTATAGCAAATCCTACAAAAGGCATAAACTTTACATAGTGGATGCTTTTGAACAGTAAAGCCCACAAGAAAACTGGTCACACTCAGTCTTCTGACTAGACATCATAATTACAGTGTGGAGGCTTTAAGGACAAGCCCATGAGAACCATTTATGAAGTGGGGTCACAAAGAGGTGTAATCCCCAGAAAACGGAATCTAGGATACCGGAGGTCATCCCATGCCTTGGTGTAAATTCTTCTAACTATCATAGGTTTATTCAAAATATATTGGTGTTTTATTTTGGTCATGACTAGCCATTCATCATGTCTAGCCATAAATTGGTGCAAGACTCCATGTTCTGGAAATTGTAAGAGGTCTTTTACAGTTTTACATGGATCATGGAAACAATCTACAATGTTCTTTTCAAAACATACATCACACTGCATATGGTAATAAGATTCATAATAGACTGGGTCTATGGCTGTTTTGTTTACTCCGTAGTCTTTCCACCAGTCTTGCAACCACTCAGCTTGTTGGTTTTTCTGCATACTCTCGGTTGATCCAAATTTGAGTTTTGTATAATGAATTTCATTCTTCCCATCGACATTTAGAATGTCCCACCATAACCTTTTTTATCCTGCAAAATTATCTTTGGTAATTGGCCAATGTGTATTCCTGGTTCTATTTATGCAGAAAAATCTGTGATAGATTTTTCTTCTATCTCCCCCTTCTGACCAAATCATTGAAATGTCATGGAAATCATTTTGTAATGATTCTTCTGCTTGATGCGTTGCTACCATACTGCTGGTGTATACCATATCACGAATCCATTGAGCTCCTTTTGGAAAAACTCTTCTTTCAGGAACTAGATGCAAAATATCAGTGTGGGGTTGTAGATCAGCATCTAAAACCTTAGTATTTTTTAATTTCCATGTAGGTTTCCAACTATCTCTATATTCAATCCAAGTTTTGTCTTCTCTGATAGACCTCAAGGTTTCTTGCTGCTGATTTGAGTCCCATTCAGTAACAATTATCATAACTTGTTCTTGATGCTGGATGTATTCCCTACTAATAAAATCAGGTAAACAATTCTCAACACCCTTAATGTGCTCAACTTCGAAATCAAAGTTGGCAAACAAAGCTTGCCACCTGGCAAATTTAACTTCTCCTGGCTTTTTTATATCCTTTGTCAATACCTTTTTAAGAGCTGAAGCGTCTGTTATTAAGAGAAAGGGTTTGTTGACCAGATGAATTTCAAATTTGTCTATACAATTCCACGCTGCTTTTACCTCTTTTTCAATGGTTGAATAGTTCTTTTCTGCAGGGTTTCAAGTGCCTGATACAAATTGCACTATTTGCTCTTCTCCATCCTTCTTTTGTTTAAGAAATCCTCCCCATCCGATGTCACTGGCATCAAGTTCAACAATTTTGTAAGCTTCATCATCAGAAATATGCAAGATAGGGAGAGATTTGACCTTAGCCTTTATGTTTATGACTGCTTTAGTATGTGCCTCAGTCCATGGTGAAGGATTTTTTCTGAGACGCTAGTTCAACAAATTTCTGTCTTTTGCACAATCCTTGTAGAAGTTGCTGACATAATTTAAACACCCAAGGAATCTCTAGCGCTGTGTCTTGTTAATAGTTTCATCTGGAAATTTGTCAGAAAATTCCAGAGCATGTCTTTGTAGAGATATTTGGCCATTAAATATGGTATGGCCAAGAAAATTGATAGAGGTTTGGAATACCTCAATCTTCTTTTTACTGAGAACCAGACCATTTCTTTTTATTATCTATACAAAAGTCTGGATATGCTTAAAATGTTCTTGGACATTTTTAGAAAAGATGAGTATATCATCTATATACACTGTTAACCAGTCAAAATAGGGTTTGGAAATGGATTCCATTACCTTCTGAAATTTTTATGGTGCATTCTTCAACCCAAAAGGCATCACATTCCATTCATAATGACCAGCTGGCTGAAGGCAGTTTTTAACTTATCTTTTTCAGCAATGGCAACTTGCCAAAACCCTGATTTTAAATCAAACTTTGAGAAGATTTTTGTGCTTGCAATTCTTCCCATGAGATCTCCTTTGTGCGGAATTGGATATGTGTTATCTACTAGAATAAAGTTTAGGGGCTTATAGTTTATTACTAGTCTTGGTATACCTCTAACTTGTTCGACCCTTTTGTTGACATAGAATCCATAACAATTCCATGGGTTGTTAGATTCTCTGATTAGTTTTTTCTCCAACGGTTGTTTTATCTCTTTCTCGTAGAGATCTCTATATTCCTTTCTCATTGGAATAGCTCTGCTCTTGCAAGGCCTTCCTGTATATTCTGCCTTATAGGGTAGCTCAACTGAATACTACTTCCTGTGCCAGAAAGCATTTGGTTCTTCGGCACAACATTCTTCTTCAATCTTTTTTCCGACCTCAACAATCTTCTTCTGGTTTACTAGATTTTTTAACTGTTCTGAAACTTGGATCATGGACTTTAAATCCTTGAGGTCCATTAGCTTGGATTCAGCTTTGTCTAATTCTTTCATTGCCTGGACCATTGTGGATATTCTTGGATTTGAGATATAAGGCATCTCAATCCTCTTGGGAACTCCTCTAGAAGTTGGGACAGTGATAAGATATCCTCCTCGATTTCCTTTCAGTCCGATCGATCCATGTCGTTCTGCTATTGCAAGAAAAACATTGCCTAAGATGGAATCAACCGAAATATCAGCAAGTGCAAATTTTAATTTGAGGGTTTTATTAGCCAAGCCAATCACTTTCATATTTGTAGACACCCAGTATTTTGCTGGAATTACTTTGGTGTTGAGTATATTTACATTTGCACCAAAGTCTATAAGTGCAGTTAATGAAAACATTTCATTCTGTAGACATAAATTAATATGTACATGGTGTTGTTGATATTCTACAGCCAGGATTCTCATTGCTTTAAATCCTGGAGTGGGATCCTTCTTTCCTTCAATTATCTCAACATTTGATCTGTGATAGACTGGTGAATCATATTCATCAAATGGATTTGCAGTAATAGACTGTTTTCCTTTTTCTAATTTTTCAACTTGGAGTTTTAAACCACAGATTTCAGATTTGAGATTATGTATCTCTCTACTTACCTCCCCCAAGGTGAGTGAGTGAACCTTATCTTGTTGCTTATGCCTTTGAAAAGATTTAGTATTCCGCTCATAGGAAGCATCTATGAATAAAGGTTTCTTTGAAGATCCCTTATTGGAAGAATGGAGTTGTTCCATAAAGGCATCTGTGAGATGATTTTTCGTTTCTCCATCTTCCATTGCACGAATTTGTACCAATATCTTCATCTCTTCTTCTTATGTTTGTGCCATAAGCACTTTTTCTTTGTGCTGATTTGGTGGCATGGCATCGTCTGAAGATTCACTGGAATAGTCGAAATCAGAATTAGTAGAATAATTACAATTAAATTCATCTGAGTCTGAACAATTGCATGGCTGGGCATGAAGATTTAATTCTTCATATTCTTTATCTGATGCACTTTCAAAAGAAGTGTTAGTATAATCAGTAGATGAATAAATAAGTTGTTGCTGCTGAGCCTGTTCTCGAATCACTACATTTGGGCAGTGATCTGTCTCGTGACTTCTGGACCCGCATTTCATACAAGGAATTAGGGTCTTTGTCTTGACTATTTTCTTCTGCACGTGTAGAGGTTGTGATTTCTTACCTCTATTTTTCTTTGATTCTTCTCCCACCGGGCACTTATTGGAAGTGTGTCCAGTTTTCCCACAAAGCCAACAAGTTAACTTGTTCCACTTTTCTTGTTTTGAACCATGTAAGTGGATGTTTGAAGGCTTATAATACTGAGTTCTTGGTATATATTTGTAATAGCCTTTGCAAGGCTTTGGAGGCCTGGAGGAGACTCTCTTTGTTCTTTTGCGAAGTTTGGTTGTTTGTTTTCTTTCTTTCTTGGCTCTTCTCTTGACTAATGGGTCAGCTATGCTTAAGCCATACCTGCTACAAATAGATTTAATATATGGAAATCTAGATAGATTTTCAAGAGATTTATTTACTTTAGAGCTAGTGCACAAACCAACCAAAGATTTTGTAATGATTGAATAAATTTATCCCCAGGTATAAGATTCAAAAGGCAACTAAAAAACATCTTGCAGATGAATATAGTCTACAAATCTAGAGGGGAGTGCTGCAAGATATACCTGCTTCCAGAGAAGATTTTTAGAATCCTTTACCTCATATATTCGTTGCATCCAATCCCTGTGGAAATCTTCATACTAAGACATCTTATTACATTTTAGATTCATTAAGATGACTTCATGTTTATCTGCTATCTCAATTTTTGAACCGCACCAATGCTCCAGAATCATGGAGGTTAAAGCTCCAATCATATTATTCTGTGTAGTTCCATCAGGATTATGTATGATATCACCTGCTTCATCTTTAAGCAGCTCATCCTGCATCTTTTGTACAAAAGCTGGAGAGGATTATGTTTCCCACCACCTTAACAGTGTTCCAATAAAACACTGAATAATAGTTTTGCATGCTTCTATTTCATTTTTCTCTCTGATACACATTAATTTATACTCAGTGAACATCATGTCAATCATTTGTCTTACTTGGCCAACACTGAGATTGTCTATATTCCACTCTCTATGGGAATCAGGAAAAAATGTGTGGGCTTCTGGGAGCTTCCCTTTGTCACTTAGATCTGGAGCAGGATATCTGTTGAATTGAATTTCTAAGGGCTCATAGATAGGATGGACTTCAGATTCTTTTTCCTCTTCCTTGAACAAGGATGCTAAGGAGATGTGTTCTGAAGACTCAACTTTATCTGTCTGAGGTGATGCAAGCTATTTTGGAAATAGCTGGGGAAATCTGTCAACAGGTTTGACAGGGTCTTGGATCTTCACACTCCTTTTATGTAGAAAGGAGGTAGGAATTTACTTGTCAATTTTAGACGCAGTCAATTTATCTACCTTCTCAACCAGTTCATTTATTAATCCTTTTGTAGACCCAAATTGGTCTACCATTTTCTCTTCTACTTCTTCTATTTTACTCAGATATTTTCTAGCATAACTTCTAACAACTGACGATGAATACTGTATATCATTCAAAAACTTATTTACATCATTTATTGAAACTTGAACAGTATTGAACTGTTCTTTGACTTCTAAGGATTTTGCTGTTTCCATCTCAAGGCCTTTTACAGCTGTATTGGTCCAGTTTATCTGTTCACTGGCCTTCTGTATTCTTCCATCAATTCCTAGAGCATTTTCATCTTTTAATACTAGAGGTATGGCCTTTGCAGTGCTTTGGCCTTCTCCTAACATAATGCCCTTATAAGGAGGGAATGTGGATATTGTTTCAACTTTGCTGCCATCTAAGGTTGATCAAGAGTGTAGAGATGGAGTGGAGGCTGTGGCATCAATCATCATAACTTTTTCTGGTTGTCTCTTGCTATTCCATGAATAAAATGATATCCAGAAATTTGTATCATCCATATATTTCTTCCAGGCTTGAGACAATTTATTTTTTTCTTCAACAGGATGGCTTAGGCCAAAATGTTTAGCCTCGGGATGACTAAATAATTCCCTATTCAACATTGCTTTCATCCATTGGGAACTTATTTTATGTTTTGGACATCCATTCATTAAAGTAAAAAAAAAATTGCATCTCCATTACAGCTGGATTTTTGCAGTCATCTAGGATTGGCCCAAACCTTGATTGAGGGATTAGGCCATTTGCTTGTTATAGGTAGCCTAGTCCATATCTCAGCTTTGCTGGCCTCATCATGCTGAAAATTTCTATTAACCTTGGATCTCCATTTTCCAAGGTAGTTATCTCATGCATCATCAATACATGTTCAGACTCATGAGGGAATGGTATGTCTGAGAATTTTGGATTATGACAAGGATTTATGGATGTAGAGGGTGGTGCTTCACCAGTCCTAGGATGATGGTTTTCATGTATAATTAATTCAGCAAGATGACTGAGATTTACCGCGGAATTGCATTCGGGACATTTGAATTCAAGGGAAGAAAAGTTAACTATTTGAGCAAAATCAAATAATGAAACATGTTTACATGAATTTAAAATAGAACTTGAACAAGCTGTATCTACAATATCTGGATTTTTGTACAAATGAGAACTTCTGCAAGCTTGGTCTATTCTTCTTTAATCAATGGTTGATCTTCTAGGAAATGAAAGAATAGCAGAAGATTGTTCCTCACAAATATCCGTAGAAGTTATCTTTTTCATGGTAAGAGGTTTGGGATTTGACGCTACCGAGTGTTCTGGGAAAGTAAGGTCTTCCCATCTGATGGTTTGGTGTTCCATCTTTTGATTTCTTGAATCCGTTAATACTACCACACTAAATTTTGAATCCTTATTGGGTGCATGAAGTAATGCTGGATAGAGGGTATTGGTATGCCTAAAGCATCTTCTGGTTTGGATAGCAATATTATGTCTTTTCTTGGCCATATCAAATCCAATTGTCCAGATTTGTAACTGAAGGATACTTTCAATTGTTTCATCATATAAATATACAGAAAAGTTTGGATAACAGTCAAAGTATATAGGGCCATTGGACAACGGTGCGACAATACCTCCTATCAGCGAACCAGTGTATTTATTGTGGGTCAAGTCTCTGAAAGTAGCTAAGACAAAAGTATTTACACCCTAGTGTGTCAAAGCATGAAGCCCAATTCTTATACAACCCAAACGGAGATATTGGGTTTTTGACCTCTTTGCTTCAGCTTGAAGCTGTTTTGGATCTAAGAGAGGAATGGACTGTACACAATCAGAGTTCTCTTGGATCTGACTAATTGACTCTTTAATGGATATTCTAGTAGCTGCTTTTAGATGAAACACTGATAGTCTGAATATACTTCAGAAGCGTTTTTACTTGAAAGCTGCCATCTAGCTGATGGTTGCAACTCTTCATACTCTAATTCGGCTGAGTTTAAAACACGACTAGAGGCGAATGCGAACATATCCCTGAGGGGATTCTCTTTCTTCTAACTCTCGGAAAGAAATAGATTTTCTGAAAGGATCTATTTTATATAGAGTGTTTTTCTGAGTACTCACCTTAACCAAACTTGGCTCTGATACCAATTTTACGCAGAGGTTTTGTTGAAGCTTGCAACAACAACACAGCTGCTAGGCCTTGCTGAGTTTCTTCTCTGCTTTTGCCACTTATTCTCTTTTACACAAACCCATACACTAACCTAACATCCTGCTTCGGCAAACCATAAATGTAAATAATAATAATGTAAAGGAGGATTGCCTCAACAATAAATCAAAAGTTAAACGATTGTCACATGTTACAGTAGATAAGATGTACTAAGGCCGCTTAGATTGATACGATGGATGAAGTTATATATGCTGCTAGGTTAAGTCGGCTGTTGCGCGTGCTCTAGTGGGAGGAAACCTAATCAACTTCTACAAAACTATTTGTCCAACGACATGAGAGAGATGGCACCCCAATTTTTTTGGCAACCTTCAACGAGGATGAGAAATATGCGATCATACGTTGGCAGGTTTAAACAATTCCAAATATTTTGTTGAAGCCAAGAATTTGCAGTCAATATAGTAACAATAAAGCAGAGGGAATTCTTATGCCTACGCGACCATGTCAAATTAAGTTTTACAATCTCAAAATCAAACCTGCATGTTTATGCAAATCAATGTGTTGTATCATATCTATACAGCACCACGCTCTGACCTCTGTTGTATACATCCACATGATATGTGTCTACTTACCTATTTGCACATAAGAATGGAAATGTCTCTAGCACTTAAAATTACTTACGCTAAGTCCTCGTTTCCAAAAAAGTTGAAAGGCAACAGGGCTTCAAATTCGCGTTTGAATTCATCGCAACAATCAAAGGATTCAATAACAAAACCATGAAACCAAGCGCTGGGTGTTTGCATCTCCGACGTCAGAAAGTAGCCTATACGAAGATCCACCAAACATGTAATGATCATTATTAACATCAACGAAGGATCCCATCTGAAAATGGCATAAACAATAATAAATATGAGAAGCTTTAAGATATGTAATCGCTGCATGATATATGCGTTTGGAATATGCTGAGAAGCTAGGAATAATTCAAATCGCAAATTGTAAACGTCTGTATAATTTGAAATCACCATTTAACTGCCTCCGTGATGGTTTTGAGTTCGTCCAACATTCCATGAGCGTCATAGAGGTCATCTACAACGACTGCTACGATACAAAGTTTTGTGGAGACGATTATGCTCTGAGAAAACTCGGGCTCAAAAATGCATGTAACTGTCCAAAAGTAAAATTAACTCATTGCCTCCTGTATGAAAATGGGGGTGTACACTGGAAGAGCCAGGATTGCTTCCACTTCAAGCGCCATGACCCTTCATGTAATCGCCAGAGAATCGAAGCGGTGGCTCTTCCATATCCACATAACTTTCTTCGCTTCATGTTTCTCCGGCAAGCCATACACGTCGAAACGAGGATCCACGATCGAACGAACAGTCGCAGTTATTGCAGGATCGAACGAACAGTCGCGGCTGGCCTTGCTCAATTCAAATCAACGGATAAAGATTATCTAATCATCTAACACCAAAATCCAATGGCACATATTTTGACACGAAAGCAATTTGGAGAGTTAATCTCAGAGGGAAACGCCTTACGGCATAAATATTTTAATGTTAATGAATCCATGACAAGTAATTTTTTCTCGTGGATCTGTCTAATGAACAGTCACAGAGTTTATTTCTTTAAAGTTGTCAACCTTCAACATAGATTAAAGAATATCACTTAAAAAAATAGTCACGGAGTTTATTTTTTTAAGTGGTAATTTACCAAATAAAGTGGTCAACCTTCAATATAGATTAGAGAATATATCACTAAAAAAAATTAGTCACGGAGTTTATTTTTTTAAAGTGGTAATTACCAATCCAACTTAGAGAATATACTATCAAAAAAATCTAGTGATATTAAAAATTAGTATGTCTATATAATAGACTTAAATAGCTTTCAATAATATTTCTTAAACCTGCAAATTTATAATTTAGTACATCAACCTAATTTATAATTTCTTAAACCTGCAAATTTATAATTTAGTATATCAAACTAATTTTCATTCTTATTTTTAAAAAATAAACTAAATGAATAACTCTTTTAGTAAATAAAAACATACACTTCTATAATCTAGTACATCAAACTACTTTTCATTCTTACCTTTGAAAAAAACTAAAAAATATATATTTTCAATAACTTTTTTAGTAAATAAAAACATACCACTTCTAAAATATCTTTAGACATTAAGAAACTACAATATATTTTTTCCAAATTATATTTATATATATAACTATAAAAATGCTTACAATAGGTGGATGGGCACCCTTTCGAGAGAGAATAGGAATCAGGCAATGGCGGCCATGGCAAACAGCCCCAGCTCTGCGACAGTCCACAATGGTTGCAGGAAGACTGCATTCGGTTCCAAGGCATCGTCATCGGTTCGATCTGAGTTGGCTGGATTGCGTCGCCTGGATCCCGTGTTCAATAAGGGTACCAGACATTGTTTATTTGCCCAAATTCAGAGAACTGCTCAAGCCGTGGGCAATGGCTGCCACGGAGCTGTCACTATGGCGGGCACTGGGAAGTTCTTAGTTGCAAAGCTTGTTACTGAATTGAACAATGCAAAACTTGAAGAAGTTGTTGGTTTTCCCACTGGATCCAGCGCTGAAATCAACAGAGGATGGTTGCATGTAGCGGATCTGCCACCCCGTGCTGTGAACAGATACAAACATTCCAGATCTGGACTGGATCTACCCAACAAACAAAGGAAACGCCCAGATCCAAGCACCCAGGAACTCTGGCCAGCGAAAGCCCATCTGATCTGGGACGCGAAACAGTTCAGCCACCCGTTACACTGCGCATTCAAGAAACCTGTTTCGGTAACGGTGACTGCCAAGGCAGCACCCGGAAAACGGCTGTTTGGAGGCAGCCGGTTCTCGTATACAGTGGGACGAGGGTTAAACCCTGGATATGCCTACCTCACGCCAGATCCGGCTTACAAACCAGCGAACCAGGATTTGGATAGGGTAGATCCATCTGGATTCAAAGAGGAACAGCCAGATACAACAAAACGAGGTCTCCTCAGGACTGATCTACTCCGCAAGGACGCAGGCTCGATCCAGATCTTCATCAAATCGATTGGGGGCAAACACTTCTGCATGCAGCTCAGTAAAGGAACGTGCATCCATGCGCTAAAAAAAGAGATCCAGAGTCACCTTGGAACCCCAGCACAACATCAAAACCTCATATATTCAGGCTACAGTCTGCAGGACAACCAAACCCTACAGCACTACGGCATTGCCAAGGATTCAACCATTATTCTTAATCTCCGACTGAGAGGTGGAAGCACCGGAACCAGCTCAAAAAATGCAAGCTCCTTTCGGAATGCAGTGAGAGGGGGGAGAAAATGAAGAACAAAGCAGCTCCACCATCAGAGCTACCAGGACCCTACATTGTTGAACAAAAACCAGATCCACCAACGCTACTAGTCTCCATGCCAGAGGTAACCAGTCTATACTCTGATTTGTCTAAAACTGCAGTCATTTGTAGATTTAATGGTTTCTGGCCAAAATCAGATGCCCTGCACCAGTGGATCTATACAACATGGACCACAAACTGTGAAATTTACCTATGTCCCAAAGGGTACTTCATAGTTAGATTCAACACAGAACAAGAACGAGACAGCATCATCAAACAGGGGCCTTGGTTCTGGGGCAGTGCTGGCCTATTTCTCACCCCCTGGTTTTCTGATTTCGACGCCAACACAATGAAAGTCTCAACGATGCCTGTGTGGGTAAGGCTACATGGCCTTCCTCTACACTTTTGGCATCAAAAAGTATTAGCTGCAATCGGGAATACCCTGGGTAAATACCTAAAAATGGACGAAGACAGACCTATCAGGGGAATATTCACATTCGCCAGAATATGTGTAGAAGTGGATTTGAGTCAGGGACTACCTGACCACATCACACTGAACTTCAATAATTCACAATGGATACAACAACTAGACTATGAAAACACAGCGTTCTGGTGCAGGGGATGCATGCAAACAGGGCACCTCCAATATGATTGCCCAGCTGCTCGAAAGGACCCCAGGAGAACTAAGAAACAGCAGAAAAAGCCTAAGGGCTGGCAGCACAGTGAACCATTGGAAGAAGAAGATATAAATGAGGAACCTACAGAGACCCAGACAGAACTTGAATATCAAATGGGACAGACATATACACAGGGAGAGATTCCCCCAACTACTCACTTGGGAACACACTATACAAATCTACAGCAAGAGCCACAAATGGAAATAAGCGGCATCAAACGAACCCATGGATCAGAGGGCTCAGAATCGGACAAAGAACTTCCACTGATCCCAATGAAAAATCAACTAACCATTATTACTTCCACTCCGGACACTGGTGGTTGGCGACGTGTGGAGAAGAAGAAGGGTAGGAAAATTTAGTCATGCTGGATCAGCTTTCATATTCTCTTTTATTTTCTCTATTTCTGTAGCTTCCTGTCATTACAGGAACAGTCACCTGTTATTTTGTGTATTTTTCTTTGCTCGCTGCCTGTTAATACAGGAACAGCCATCTGAATATGCCCCAGGCATCTACAAAATGTAATTTTATCAATTTTAAATAAAATTACGATTTTTTCTTACGAAAAAAAATAAAAAAAAATTGCTTACAATATATTTTCCAAATTATATTTATATATATAACTATAAAAATGCTTTCAAAACAAACGATAGAAATACTATATAAAAAAATAAAAAGAAAATATATATATATATATATATATATATATTATAAGCCCCCATGAACTACAACTAACTTCTTATCACCATGAATCGTGATTTTAATTTCTTTAACATATGACGATTTATGGTTGAATGGATTGAATATGATTGCTGACACCTTTTTCTGGACCTTTCGGAAATTTTGTATTTTATAGTTGAATATATATTTAGATAGAAGTAAGTTTTTATGTAAAAATAAAAGAAAATCTTAAATATATAGTTAATACGTGGTATTTTAAAAATTATTTTAATTTAGATCATAAATAAAATATTTTAAATTATAAAATAAATGTTTATATATATAATTATAAAATAAAGAATATATATATATGTAACGGTGTGTTAATTTGTATGAAGTATAATTATTTTTTATTGAATTTATCATAAAAGTGGCATATATTTGTAATGGTATGTTAATTTGTATGATGTATAATTATTTTTTATTGAATTGACAAGAGAAGTGATATATATTTGTTTTAGCTCTATAATACATTTTAATGTAAATTTATTTTAATTCATTTTAACTCTATAATTTTTTTGAACATAAATATATTGTTAACTTTTAATTTATAATTTATAATTTATTTACCAACATAAATTTATCTTAATTTCGGATCTACCAAGGGTTGAGAGGGATCAAATCTCTAGAGATGCAAACCTCTTTTTGAGTGAAAAACTTGAAAAAATATTTGCACATAGAGAGATTTGATTCCTCTCTACACTTAGTGCATCTGATGTTAAGATGGATCCACACTAGTTCTTAATAATATAATTTATATTTATATAAATTTCACATCTCTATATATACAAATATTCTTATTGTTTATTTTATTAAAACCATGAAAATATGTAGATTTTTTTGGTAAGTTGTCTTTGTATTGCAATATAAAATATTTACATCACTTTGGAATAATTATTGCATTTGGCCTGCCACCTTGGAAATTGGATAAGAGGTAGTAAAGTAGACATTCATGCACTTGCAAATTTAGAGGAGAGCCCATGAAAAACAATGACCAAATCCAGTTGTTGCCCCACTCAGGGAGATACCAGCAATAAGAGACCAAAATAGCAACCTTGTTGAACTGCAGGGTCTGGGCGAATAAGAAAATTAAACTAAGCATAGAAATAAAGGAAAGTATAACTATAGCCGGGTTGGCTAGAGAAACCAAAGTTGAGAGAGCACTGCATGGAATAGAGTATTATGAGGATAGAGAAGTATATCGATTGATTAGTTGTTCCTCAAACTTTCATTGTGCAAGAACCAAAGAGATAGATGGTGAACCCATCTCAAATAGAGGAAGTTGGCCTTCCACAAGCATAAGGTCTCAAATTTCATCTAACATGTGCAAAAGATTAGTTTGGGATTGCTTTCTATTCACCAAAATTTTCCCAAGTAGCAACCTAACATGCCAATATAAATCAATAGTTTGCAAGTAATGATTATGATGGCCACAAGAATTACCTATATCTGTAACCTAAGGATTAATGGCTACCATGAGATCAGAATCAAGAGTGACTTGTCGTTCATGGTGGATTTCTTCCTCCACCAAATGAATTTCCTCTTGTATGTTTGGTGGCATGCTGGCATGAAAGCTACGAGCTGAGGATTTTTCCCAAAAGCATGCTCTAAAACATCCTAAAGCTCCATGACCTCCATTGTCACTGCTCTAGTGAAATCTTTGTTCCCTCATGGCCGCTAGAGGCATCAAAACAGCACCCAAACTCGAAATGATGTGAGAGGAGAGCTACATGAAGTGGCCATGAAAGAGGAAAACCATTACAAATTGCTATTTAGGTTGCATTAGCGTGGAACGAGGGACCATGCCTTCCCCTTCTAAAAAATTCAACAACATAAAGGGAAAAATAGTCAGCAGGGATAGGAGACAACGCACGTAGGGAACCAAGTGAAATTTGAAGCACATGGTGAGTAAAGACAAGAGTTGGAGGAAGTGATGAAGGAGAGTGTTGGGATAAAACTACCAGCCTAAAACAAATTGCATGGTGTGGAGTAAAAAGGCATTGGTATAAGTTTTCCAAGGGGAACCGATCTCCCATCTTAGGATGTAATACTTCTTAAATTCTCCTCAAAGGAGATACATGTGCAAGAGGTGGGTGTAGGAGGGCATAAGCCCCACCCCAATTTATTTCAATGTTTTCCACCCCCATCGGGGTACTGATATCATGAGCAATTATATCCTGGAATTCATATTTTAATGAGGAAGGGAGGAAGGAAGACCAAGAAGAGTGGTTGAACATAGAGAGTGTAGCACAACCTTCATCAACTAATTGATCTGCAAATCAATTATTCGATCTGTGGATATGTGAGGGAATGGCAGTGGAAATTCGATGAAGGAGTTTTTTAATGAGATTCAGGGTGCTTTCCAGTCTCCATCTTTTAGCGATTTTTAGAGAGTATCTATAGAGGAGATCAATAATCAAGGAGAAAAGAATATGAGAGTCCCCTTTAAGGCTTAGGTGAGAGAAAATAAGAGTGGAGGAAATTTTTTGTATCAAGAGCTTTGAGTTCTACTACATTATTGCTATTGTGGCCAATGTAACCAAAATATACATGAATAATGTCTAATGTGTATGAGCAAAAGATTCCTCTGTAACCTGCAGGACTAGGGTTTCCCTTGGAGACACCATCGAAGTTTAGTTTGATAAAATTGGGAGGAGAGGAAGACCATTACAGAGGGGATGAGAGAGTTGGTGTGGGAGGGGGAGATGAGAGTTGGGCATGTGAAGAGGAAATATTAAGAGTAGTGGGAATAAGTGCATCACAATCTTGGAATTCGTATTCTAAGGCTAACAAATTGGAGATAAGGATGGTTTATTGGAGATTATGAAGAAAGGTTTCACAAAGAGAGAGGCAGACAACAAAAATACGACTCTGGGAGTTCAGGATTTGAAAAACTGCCAAAAATAGTAAATTGTACTAAAAATTAGGAATCTGAAAGAAAATTGTGTTGGGCGTCTACGTGGAACAGGCGGATGGCCACAAATATCCATCCAGATCACTTCCAAGACTGGATTGTGAAGAAAACCTCATTTTCCCTCATTTAAAAAAAGTATGACAAAAACTTCTAATCATTTTTATATCATGCAACAATATTGTCTAGTATTAGAGCAATTGACACTGTGAAATTACATGCCATGGAAAAGCCAAAGCTTCCATCAATTTTGAATACCAATTGAATCATCCTTTTGAATTGTGACTTGGACATAACCATGAGAGACATTGTTCCATAGTATACAAAATATATTTCAGGGATATTTTTTAAATGAAATATAAGATTGAAAAGGACAATAAAATTAACCTACACACACCTACATTATGCAAACTTCTGGAATTTTAGAAACTTAAAATGTAGTCATTGTCCACAACTCACGGTCATCTAGAAGATTAGGTTGTAGTACGGAATTCCACAACTCATGGTCATGTAGAAGATTAGGTTGTAGTACGGAATTTGAAGATTTAAGTTGATGTAAAATCTAAAATAAAAATGATGCAAATTTTAAAGAATTCACAGAGGCAAACTGTAGCAAGGAGTCAGTTATGTAATTTTTTAAGAAATGTTCATACTTTGAAGTAAGTCATACTGCAGTAGAGATTGAAAGGGTTTTAGAAATTTGAAATTCAAAATAGGAAATGATTTACAAAGAGAAGGATCGATTTAAAATTTTAACAATTTGAAATTTAAAACTAGAAAATGATCTACATAGAGAAGGTTCTGAGAACAATTTCCAAAGTAGAAGGACAAAAGGTGAGAAAAATATAAATTTGCTCTCAGTTTACAGGGTTACGCATGAAATAATAAAATTGCAAAACCCACTCCAGTTGAAGGTCATCTATATCCTTTGTTTCGGTTTTCATCCTTATAAATCTGTTAATTCTGATAAATTTCAATATGCAAACTGCATTGGAAATTTTTCAATACGTAAAACGAGTTGATTTTCATTGCCGGGTTTCAACCCGGGGCTGTCGTCTAAGAACCGAGAGCATATTCATCAAAATCTGATTCATTGCCGTTGCCGGAACTTAAAGCCGGGGCTGTCTGTAGGAACCGAGAGCATTCTAATGAAGTTCTGATAGATTTTAATACGCCAAAACCAATTAACTTCCGTTGGCGGGACTTGAACCCGGGTTTCATTCTGATAGATTTCAATACGTAAAAACCTAATGAAAATTCTGATAGATTTCAGAATTTCAATTTCGATACGCCAAAATCCATAACCTTCCGTTGCCGGTCCCTCGGGTGCGTTAGATTTCAATACGCAAAAATCTAATAAAAATTCTAATAGATTTCAGAATTTCAATTTCAATCCGCCAAAATTGGTAAAACTTCCGTTGCCGGGACTTGAACCCGGGTCTCTCGGGTGAGAGCCGAGTATCCTAACCAACTAGACTACAACGGAAAAACCAAAAAAACCCAATTAAATAACCATATGGCCAAAATCTGACAAACGAGAAAATTCCGAACTCGCAGGAAAGTGTGCATTGCATTACATTATCAATCTCAATCTCAGTTATCGCTCAAACCATGAGAAGCATAAATAGAGAAAATTCCGAACTCGCAGGAAAGTGTGCATTGCATTACATTATCAATCTCAATCTCAGTTATCGCTCAAACCATGAGAAGCATAAATAGAGATTCGGATTTGGTATGGACGCTGGTTCTCGAAATTGGTAGATCAAAATTTAAAATAAATTTAACCTCGTTAATTTACGATAAAAGATTTTTTCCTCTATGTAATAGGGTATGAATAATTTTTTGAAATTAATGTGTATATAACGGCACATGTATTATTTTTTGAAATTTGATTTATAATATTTTAAAAATATTATTTATAATATTAAATAATAAATAAAAATATTTTAATGTCAATGAATCCATCTCAAGTAATTTTTTCTAGTGGATTTGTCTAATATAACAGTGACACAGTTTATTTCTTTAAAGTGGTCCATAGATTAGAGAATATATCACCAAAAAATAGTTCCGAAGTTTATTTCTTTAAAGTGGTAATTTTTCAGAAAAAAAACAGCATAGATTTATATTAAGGAAATATAAAAAACCTTCATATATATAGCTGCAGATACAGCAGATAGAGAAACCCCCTGAGATTTAGAAATGAAACTCATATACATATCGTCTGAAGACCACCATAACAGAAACTAGAATAGATAAACCTATATATCACCTCAAAATGGCCCACAAGGCCCGAAATTGTCCCAAAACAGACCCAGAACCAGAAAAAAGAAAGTCCACATATCCACATATTGATTACAATATATACTACCCATAAAAAGGAACAGACAGATCAGCCAAATAGCAAAAGACCAAAATATTGAAGAGGAGATACCAGCAAAATGAGAAAAGAAAAATAAAAACGAAGCTAAGAAAATCTTCAGGCGAATCGCTGCGCCTTGCATAGATTGGCATTCAGGCATCCTGGCAAAAAAAATTCTAATGATATTAAAAATTAGTATGGTCGATATAATAGACTTAAATACCTTTCAATTATAATTTCTTAAACCTGCAAATATATATTTTAAATAACTCTTTTAGTAAATAAAAACATTCCACTTCTATAATTTAGTACATCAAACTAATTTTCACTTACATTAAAAAAAAAAAACACATATTTTGAATAACTCTTTTAGTAAATAAAAACATACCACTTCTAAAATATCTTAAGACATTAAAAAACTACAATATATTTTTTCCAAATTATATTTATACATATAGCTTTAAAAATGCTTTCCAGACCAACAATAGAATTAATTAAAAATAAATAAAAAATAATAAGCCCCCTGAACTACAACTAACTTCTTATTACCATGAATCGTGATTTTAATTTCTTTACCATATGACAATTTATGGTTGAATGGATTGAATATGATTGCAGACACCTTTTTTTGGACCATTCGGAAATTTTGTATTTTCTTGCCTATTAGTTATATATATATAGTTGAATATATATTTAGATAAAAGTAAATTTTTATGAAAAAATTAAAGGAAAATCTTAAATATATAGTTAATATGTGGTATTTAAAAATTATTTCAATTTAGATTATAAATAAAATATTTTAAATTATAAATAAAATTATAAAATAAAGAATATATATATATATAAAATATGTATGTTAATTTGTAAGATGTATAATTATTTTTTTATTAAATTTATTAGAGAAGTCGCATATATTTGTGATAGTATGTTAATTTGTATGATGTATAATTATTTTTTATTAAATTGACAAGAGAAGTGACATATATTTGTTTTAGTTTTACAATACAATGTAAATTTATTTTAATTCTATAATTCTTTTGAACATAAATCTATTTTTAACTTTTAATTTATAATTTATTTACCAACATAAATTTATCTTAACTTCGGATCTACCACTCTTTTTGAGTGCAAAACTTGAGAAAATATTAGCACATAGAGAGATTTGATTCCTCTCTGCACTTAGTGCATCTGATGTTAAGATGGATTCACACTAGTTCTTAATAATATAATCTATATTTATATAAATTTCACATCTCTATATGTACAAATATTATTATTTTTTATTTTATTAAAACCATGATAATATGTAGATTTTTTTGGTAAGTTGTCTTTGTATAGCAATATAAAATATTTACATCACTTTGGAATAATTATTGCATTTGGCCGGCCACCTTGGAAACTGGATAAGAGGTAGTAAAGTAGACATTCATGCACTTGCAAATTTAGAGGAGAGTCCATGAAAAACAATGACCAAATCAAGTTGTTGCCCCACTCAAGGGGATACCAGCAATAAGAGACCAAAATAGCAACCTTGTTGAACTGCAGGGTCTGGGCTAATAAGAAAATTAAACTAAGCATAGAAACAAAGGAAAGTATAACTATAGCCGGGCTGGCTAGAGAAACCAAAGTTGAGAGAGCACTGCATGGAATAGAGTGTTATGAGGATAGAGAAGTATATCGGTTGATTAGTTGTTCCTCAAACTTTCATTGTGCATGAACCAAAGAGATAGATGGTGAACCCATTTCAAATAGAGGCAGTTGGCCTTCCACAAGCATAAGGTCTCAAATTCCATCTAACATGTGCAAAAGATTAGTCTGGGATTGTTTTCTATTCACCAAAAATTTTCCAAGTAGCAACCTGACATGCTAATATAAATCAATAGTATGCAAGTAATGATTATGATGGCCACAAGAATTACCTATATCTGGAACCTAAGGAGTAATGGCTACCATGACATCAGAATCAAGAGTGACTTGTCGTTCATGGTGGATTTCTTCCTCCACCAAATGAATTTCCTGTTGTATGTTTGGTGGCATGCTGGCATGAAAGTTACGAGTTGAGAATTTTGCCCGAAGGCATGCTCTAAAACATCCTAAAGCTCCATGACCTCCATTGTCACTACTACAGTGAGATCTTTATTCCCTCGTGGCCACTAGACGCATCAAAACATCACACAAACTCGAAATGATGTGAGAGGAGAGCTACATGAAGTGGCCATGAAAGAGGAAAATCGTTATAAATTGCTATTTAGGTTGCATTAGCGTGGAACAAGGGACCATGCCTTCCCCTTCCAAAAAATTCAACAACATAAAGGGAAAAGTAGTCAGCAGGGATAGGAGACAACATACCTAGGGAACCAAGTGAGATTCCAAGCACATGGTGAGTAAAGACAAGAGTTGGAGGAAGCGATGAAGGAGAGTGTTGGGATAAAACTACCAGCCTAAAACAAATTGCATGTTGTGGAGTAAAAAGGCATTGGTATAAGTTTTCCAAGGGGAACTGATCTCCCATCTTAGGATGTAATACTTCTTGAATTCTCCTCAAAGGAGATACATGAGTAAGAGGTGGATGTAGGAGGGCATAAGCCCCACCCCAATTTATTTCAATGTCTTCCACCCCCATCTGGGTACTGATATCATGAGCAATTATATCCTGGAATTCCTATTTTAATGAGGAAGGGGGGGGGGGGGAAGGGGGGGGGGAAGACCAAGAAGAGTGGTTGAACATAGAGAGTGTAGCACAACCTTCATCAACTAATTGATCTGTAAATCAATTAGTCGATCTGTGGATATGTGAGGGAATGGCAGTAGAAATTCGATGAAGGAGTTTTAATGAGATTTAGGGTGCTTTCCAATCTCCATCTTTTAGCGATTTTTAGAGAGGAGTATCTATAGAGGAGATCAGTAATGAAGGAGAAAAGAATATGAGAGTCCCCTTTAAGGCTTAGGTGAGAGAAATTAAGAATGGAGGAAATTTTTTGTATCAAGAGCTTTGAGTTCTACTACATTATTGCTATTGTGGCCAATGTAACCAAAATATACATGAATAATGTCTAATGTGTATGAGCAAAAGATTCCTCTGTAACCTGCAGGACTAGGGTTTCCCTTGGAGGCACCATCGAAGTTTAGTTTGATAAAATTGGGAGGAGAGGAAGACCATTACGAAGGGGAGGAGAGAGTTGATGTGGGAGGGGGAGATGAGAGTTGGGCATGTGAATTGGAAATATTAAGAGTAGTGGGAATAAGTGCATCACAATCTTGGAATTCATATTCTAAGGCTAACAAATTGGAGATAAGGATGGTTTATTGGAGATTATGAAGAAAGGTTTCCCAAAGAGAGAGGCAGACAACAAAAATACGGCTTTGGGAGTTCAGGATTTGAAAAACTGCCAAAAATAGTAAATTGTACTAAAAATTAAGAAACTAAAAGAAAATAGTGTTGGGGGTCTAAGTGGAATAGGCAGATGGCCACAAATATCCACCTGGATCACTTCTAAAACTGGATTGTAAAGAAAACTTCATTTTCCCTCATTTAAAAGAGTGTGACAAAAACTTCTAATCATTTTTACATCATGCAACAAAATTGTCTAGAATTAGAATAATTGATACTATGACATTACATGCCATGGAAAAGCCCAAACTTCCATCAATTTTGAATACCAATTGAATCATCATTTTGAACTGTGAATTGGAGATAACCATGAGAAGCATTGTTCCATCATATACAAAATATATTTCATGCATATTTTTTAAATCAAATATAAGATTGAAAAGGACAATAAAATTAGCCTACACATACATACATTATGCAAACTTCTGGAATTTTAGAAACTTAATGGAGTCATTGTCCACAACTCACGGTCATGTAGAAGATTAGGTTTTAGTACGGAATTTGAAGATTTAAGTTGATGTAAAATCTAAAATAAAAATGATGCAAATTTTAAAGAATTCAGAGAGGCAAACTGCAACAAGGAGTTAGTTATGTAATTTTTTAAGAAATGTTCATACTTTCAAGTAATTCATACTGCAGTAGAGATTGAAAGGGTTTTAAAATTTTGAAATTCAAAATAGGAAATGATTTACAAAGAGAAGGATCGATTTAAAATTTTAACAAATTGAAATTTAAAACTAGAAAATGATCTACACAAAGAAGGTTCTGAGAACAATTTCGAAAGTAAAAGGACAAAAGGTGAGAAAAATATAAATTTGCTCTCAGTTTTACAGGGTTACTCAATTCAATGATTTTTTTACGCGTGAAATGATAAAGTGTCAATTGGGTCATGTCTTGTGTGGAGAATGTAAAATATTCGGTGATTGTGAATGGAATTCCCTCGGCTTTTTTCCAAGCAGAGAGAGGACTCCGACAGGGATGTCCCCTTTCCCCACTGTTGTTCATTCTGGTGATGAACTCTCTTAGTCTTCAGATAAACAAAGTAGTCAAGGATAAGAGATGTCGTCCGGTTAAGATCTGTAAGAACATCTCCATTTCACATAATCTTTTTGTCGATGATGTTCTCATCTTTGCTATGCTCTGCAGGGCCTCCTGGGCTTGCATAAATGATATCCTTTCAAGATTCCAAAAAGCTACAGGTCTGTTTATAAATAAGGAAAAATCTTCTTTGTTTCACAATGATGTGAATATGGAAATTGTTCATTGGATATCAGAACTGATGGGCATAGCTCCTTTTTCAATTCAACAAGGGTTCAAATACCTGGGATTTACTTTAAAGGCAAAAGGTTACTCAAAAAGGGATTGGCAATGGCTACTGGATAGGTTTTATAAGAAGATTGCAGGGTGGGAATATAAATTCCTCTCTCTAGCTGGCAGACTTATTTTAGCTCATGCTGTCCTATGCCAACTTTCAGTCTACTGGGCTCACATTTTCTATCTTCCCAGCAGTATTGGAAAACAGATGAACAAGTTGGTTGCAAACTTCCTATGGGGAGGTCACGCATATCAGAGCAAAATTCATCTTGTCAAGATGGCCTCTATTTCAAAACCAAAAAGGATGGGTGGATGGGGTTTGATAGACATTCGCACCTTTGGAAATGCCCTTCTCTGCAAGTCTCTCTATAGAGGAATATACGGTGACGGGCCATGGAGCAAGATTGTAAGAACAAAATATCTAAAGGGAAAGAGCATAGATTTTTGGTACAGGAAGCGGTCTTTTGGCACTAGAAGCGGCTCGATGATATGGCAAAGCCTGAGAAAAGTCCATCCTTTTTTCATAAAAAACTTTCGCTGGACCCTTTATTCTGGATCTAATATTTTTATTGCTTTTGATGCTATTTCATCTAGCCGGGGTTTCTCATTCCCCCATCCACTGTTATGCAATCTTCATAGGCTGGGAGTTTTTACGTGGGATAAGTTGATAAAAGAATGGTCTAGCTCTTCTCCGGCTGGAAGGATGGGGAGGAGTTGCATTTACCCCATTCGATGCTTCCTCTTTGGATGATGGTAAAAGCGAGACTTGATAGTTTGGGGATCACCCGAACGGGTACAAAAGATAGTCTGGTATGGTCTCTCCATAAACCTGTGAGCGTAAAGAACATTTATGTTGATATGATTTCCGTTATTGCTGGAAGTCCTCCTCCGCATTTCCCTCTCTATTTTTGGAAAGCTGCATGTCGGCTGAAGATGATTATTTTCTCTTGGTTGCTATTTGGGAACAAAAATCTCACACGGGAGATTCTTCAAAGGAGAAGCTGGCAGGGTCCAAGTAGATGTTCCATGTGCCTCAATGACTCGGAAACAAATTTGCATATGTTCTTTCAGTGCCCCTCGTCCCTTATAATCTGGTATGATTTGTCTACATATTTTGTTTTCCCTCACATCATTTTTTCTTCTGTTCAGGAAGGTTTTATTTGGTGGAGTAGACAATCCTCATCTTGGAGATCGCTGTTCATTATCACATGCTGGTATCTGTGGAACTGGAGAAACGCACACATTTTCCAAGACTCTAAGGAACCTCTCCAGGCTATTCTTCAGCGTATATTGGCTTGCTATGATTCCTATCATCAGAATACCACTATGCCAAACATGTTTGCCATATGATGCTGCGGGGTTGTGGTCCTGCATGAGGCTTTATCCCTCCAGATCGTCAGTATCTTATTTGTTGGATCCTCTTCACCAAGGCTGGGCGTATCTACCCCTTCTTTCTTATAAGTTTTTGTATGAATCTGTATATGGTACAGCCTCGTCTAGTTTTGACACGTCTCTGTCAAGCTTTTTGTTGAACATCTGGTCTGGTAGATGTATAGTATATGTCATTTCTCTCTTTTATGTGTGTTTAGATCTGGTCTTTCTGACATCTATTTTTTTGCTAAGGATGATAGGCATATATTGCCTCTATGGATAATCTGTATGCTTTTTATGAAAGAGAGTCTGAGCATATCCATGCCTTATCAGTATCTCGAATTATGTATTGATGATCTTTATATACTCTTAATGTAAAGCTATGCTGCTTTTTTTTTCTCTGAAAAAATTGCAAAACCCGCTCCCCTGTAATTACGAGAATTGGATTTTCAAACTGATATTTAATGAAATGGTAAATTCAGTCCAATTATCTAGTATGCCTGTGTATATGGCATGAGAAACCGGGTCGCGATAATTATACTGCTTTCTCGAGTTTGATTACATGCACTTGGAACGGCAAAAGGAAATAAAATACAATTGCAGGCTGCAGACGCAATTTCTTAATTGCCCTTTTACGAAGAAAATCCTCAGAGTTAAAGAAAGGGAGCTATGATGTTGTCTGTCGTCACTTCAGTATAGCACACCGTCTCCACAGGAATCCACTAGTATCATCGAAAATTGTTTTTCTGCAACCTGGACCGCATAGCGCAGTGGATTAGCGCGTTTGACTTCGGATCAAAAGGTCGTGGGTTCGACTCCCACTGTGGTCGTTTGGTTGTGTGACCTTCTCAGGTATGCTAGCATAAAGGTCGTATGTTGGGAAAATTTTGTTAGATTCAAAAATGATGACGAGCATTTTTGTCTTCGGAGTAGAAAAATGCTGGGATGCAGATCCTGGGTTCGACCCCCACCTATGGTCGATCAGTTGTGTGATTCTTTTAGGTTCAAAAATGCTGGTCGATTAGTTGTGTGATTCTTTTAGGTTTCAAAAATGCTGGTCGATTTGTTGTGTGATTTTGTTAGCTTTCAAAAATGCTGGTCGATTTGTTGTCTGATTCTTTTAGGTTCAAAAATGTTGGTCGATTTGTTGTCTGAATTTGTTAGGTTCCAAAATGCTCGGGGCGTAGGTCGTGGGTTCGACTCCCACGCTGTGTGTGGTCGATTTGTTGTGTGATTTTGTTAGGTTCAAAAATGCTTGGAGCGTAGGTCGCGGGTTCGGCTCCCACGCTGTGTGGGGTCGATTTGTCGTGTGATTTTGTTAGGTTCAAAAACACTGGGAGCATAGGTAGTGGGTTAGAAAAAATGAAATTTGTTTTATGTGATTTCGTTAGGTTCCAAAATGCTGAGAGCATTTTGTCTTTGAGTAGAAGAAACGAAAGAGTCGGGGTGCGTTCGTGGACCAGTTGAAGGTCATCCATATCCTTTGTTTCGGTTTTCATCCTTATAAATCTGTTAATTCTGATAAATTTCAATATCCAAACTGCATTGGAAAATTTTCAATACGTAAAACGAATTGATTTTCATTGCCGGGTTTCAACCCGGGAGCTGTCGTGTAAAAACCGAGAGCATATTGATGAAAATCTGGTTCATTGCCTTCGCGGGAACTTGAAGCCGGGGCTGTCTGTAGGAACCGAGAGCATACTAATGAAATTCTGATAGATTTCAATACGCCAAAACCAATTAACTTCCGTTGGCGGGACTTGAACCCGGGTCTCATATTCTGATAGATTTCAATACGCAAAAATCTAATGAAAATTCTGATAGATTTCAGAATTTCAATTTCGCTACGCCAAAATCAATTACCTTCCGTTGCCGGGACTTGAACCCGGGTCTCTCATGTGAGATTGAAATTTCAATTTCAGTACGCCAAAATCAATTACCTTCAGTTGCCGGAACTTGAAACCAGATCTCTCAGGTGAGATAGATTTCAGTACGCCAAAATCAATTACCTTCAGTTGCCGGAACTTGAAACCAGATCTCTCAGGTGAGATAGATTTCAAAACTCAAAAATTTAATGAAAATCAATTACCTTCAGTTGCCAGAACTTGAAACCAGATCTCTCAGGTGAGATGGATTTCAAAACGCAAAAATTTAATGAAACTTCTGATAGATTTCAGAATTTCAATTTCAATACTCCAAAATTAATTAATTTCCGTTGCCGGGACTTGAACCCGGGTCTCTCGGGTGAGAGCCGAGTATCCTAACCAACTAGACTACAACGGAGACGTTGTCTTCTTGCTACTATGGAACCAAAATTAACTAATCATGTGACCAAAATCTGACAAAAAAACAAGAACTCCGAACTCCGACGAAACTGTGCATTGCTTTATATTATCAATCTCAGTTATTGCTTAAACCATGAGAAGCGATATAGAGATTCGGATTTGGTATGGACATTGGTTCCCGAAATTGGTACATCATAATTTAAAATGAATTTAAGCCGGTTAATTCATAATAAAAGACTTTTTCCTCGAGTATGTATAATTGTTTTGAAATCAATGCGTATATAACGGCATAGGTATATGTATAATTTCTTGAAATTTGATTTATAGTATTTCTAGAACATTGTTTATAATTTTAAATAATAAATAAAAATATTTTAATGTTGATAAGTTAATGACATAAATAAAAATATTTTAATGTTGATAAGTTAATTTGATTTATAGTATTTCTAGAACATTGTTTATAATTTTAAATAATAAATAAAAATATTTTAATGTTGATAAGTTAATGACATAAATAAAAATATTTTAATGTTGATAAGTTAATGAGAATTACTTTTTTCTGGTAAATCCGTCTGAAACCATATTTTTGTAAATATAACAGAGTTTATTTCTTTAACATTTAATACAAGTTAGAGAATATATCACCAAAAAACAATCAATGAATTTATTTCTTTAAAATGGTAATTAATCAACAAAGGTTAGAGAATATACCACCAAAAAATATAGCCATCTCAAAGATGGGTGTGGTCCATGTAATTATTGATATTTCTTTAAAGTGGTCAATTTTTAATAAGGTTAGAGAATATACCACCAAAAAAATTAGTGACGGAGTTTATTTCCTTAAAGTGGTAATTGAAACACATGTAGAGAATATACCACTAAACAAATCTAATGATATTAAGGATTGGTGTGGTCCATGTAACTTTAATATTTCTTTAAAGTGGTCAATGTTCAACACAGGTTATAGAATATACCACAAAAAAAACAAGAGTTTATTTCTTTAAAGTAGTAATTGTAACTATTGATATTTCTTTAAAGTGGTCAACCTTTAATAAGGTTAGAGAATATACCACCAAAAAAATAGTGACGGAGTTTATTTCTTTAAAGTGGTAATTGACCAACACAGGTAGAGAATATACTACCAAACAAATCTAATGATATTAAGGATTGGTGTGGTCCATGTAACTTTAATATTTCTTTAAAGTGGTCAATGTTCAACGCAGGTTAGAGAATATACCACCGAAAAAACAAGAGTTTATTTCTTTAAAGTAGTAATTGAGCAACACAAGTCAAAGAATATACTACCAAAACAATCTAACGATATTAAAGATTGGTATAGTACATGTAACTTTAATATTTCTTTAAAGTAGTCAACATTCAACACATGTTAGAGAATATACCACCAAAAAAATCTAGTGATATTAAAGATTGATGTAATCCATATAACTTTAATAGACTTAAATACCTTTTGATTATAATTTCTTAAACTCACAAATTTATAATTTAATACATCAATCTAATTTTCATTTTTACCCCTAAAAAACTAAACAATCTATAACTCTTTTAGTAAATAAAAACATACCACTTCTAAAATAACTTTGGACATCAAGAAACTACAATATAATTTTTCCCAATTATATTTATATATAGCTATAAAACTGCTTTCAAAACAAAGAATATAATTATTTAAAAAATAATAAGCCCCATGAACCACAACCAACTTCTTATTACCACGAATCGTAATTTTAATTTCTTTACCATATGACAATTTATGGTTGAATGGATGGAATATGATTGCAGACACCTTTTTCTGGACCATTCGGAAATTTTGTATTTTCTTGCTTATTAGTTATACATATATTTTCTTGTTGAATATTAGTTATATATATATATTTGAATATATATTTTGATAGAAGCAAGTTTTTATGAAAATTTAAGGGAAAATTTTAAATATATAGTTAATATGTGATATTTAATAATTTTTTCAATTTACATTATAAATAAAATATTCTAAATTTTAATATAAATATTTATATATATATATATATATATATATATATATATTTAAAATATTTCATAATGGTGTGTTAATTGGTATGGTGTATAATTATTTTTTATTGAATTGACAAGAGAAGTTACATGTATTTGTAATGGTGTGTTAATTTGTATGATGTATAATTATTTTTTATTGAATTGAAAAGAGAAGTGGTATATATTTGTTTTAGTTTTACTATACATTTCAATGTAAATTTATCTTAATTCCATAATACCTTTTAATGTAAATCCATTTTAATTCATCTTAATTCCATAATTCTTTTGAACATAAATCTATTTTTAACTTCCAATTTATAATTTATTTACCAACATAAATTCATCTATCGTAGTTCTTAATAATATAATTTATATTTATATAAATTTCACATCACTATATATACAAATATTCTTATTTTTTATTTTATTAAAACCATGATAATATATAGTTTTTTTTGTAAGTTGTCTTTGTATTGCAATATAAAATATTTACATCAATTTGGAATAATTATTGTATTTGGCTTGCCACCTTGGAAACTGGATCAGAGGTAGTAAAGTAGACATTCATGCACTTGCAAATTTAGAGGAGAGTCCATGAAAAACAATGACCAAATCCAGTTGTTGCCCCTCTCAGGGAAATACCAGCTATAAGAGACCAAAATAGCAACCTTGTTGAACTACAAAGTCTCGGCTAATAAGAAAATTAAACTAAGCATAGAAATAAAGGAAAGTATAACTATAGTCCTAAGGGTTGGCTAGAGAAACCAAAGCTGAGAGAGAGTGCATGGAATAGAGTATTATGAGGATAGAGTAGTATACCAGTTGATTAGTTGAACCCATCTCTAATAGAGGCAGTTGGCCTTCCACAACCATAAGGTCTCAAATTTCATCTAACATGTGCAGAAGATTAGTTTGGGATTGTTTTATATTCACCAAAAATTTTCCAAGCAGCAACTTGAAATGCTAATATAAATCAATAGTATGCAAGTAATGGTTATGATGGCCATAGGAATTACCTATATTTGGAACCTAAGGAGTAATGGTTGACATGACATCAAAATCAAGAGTGACTTGTCGTTCATGGTGTATTTCTTCCTCCACCAAATGAATTTCCTCTTGTATGTTTGGTGACATGCTGGCATCAAAGCTACGGGCTAAGGATTTTGCCCGAAGGCATGCTCTAAAATATCCTAAAGCTCCATGACCTCCATTGTCACAGCTACAGTGAGCTCTTTGTTCCTTCATGGCCACTAGAGGCATCAAAATAGCAAACAAACTCAAAATGATGTGAGAGGAGAGCTACATGAAGTGGCCATGAAAGAGGAAAACCATTACAAATTGTTAGTTAGGTTGCATTAGCGTGGAATGAGGGACCATGCCTTCCCCTTCTAAAAAATTCAACAACATAAAGGGGAAAATAGTCAACAGGGATAGGAGACAACGCACCTAGGAAACCAAGTGAGATTCCAAGCACATGGTGAGTAAAGACAAGAGTTGGAGGAAGCGATGAAGGAGAGCATTGGGGTAAAACTACCAACCTAAAACAAAGTGTATGTTGTGGAGTAAATAGGCATTGGTATAAGTTTTCCAAGGGGAACTGACCTCCCATCCTAGGATGTAAGACTTCTTAAATTCTCCTCAAAGGAGATACATGTGCAAGAGGTAGATGTGGGAGGGAATAAGCCCCACCCCCATTTATTTCAATGCTTTCCACCCCCATCGAAGTATTTATATCATGAGGAATTATATCCTAGAATTCCTATTTTAATGAGGAAGGGGGGAAGGAAGACCAAGAAGAGTGGTTGAACATAGAGAGTGTAGCACAACCTTCATCAACTAATTGATCTTCAAATCAATTAGCCGATCTGTGGATATGTGAGGGAATGGCAATAGAAATTCAATGAAGGAATTTTTTAATGAGATTCAGGGTGCTTTCCAGTCTCCATCTTTTAGCGATTTTTAGAGAGGAGTATCTATAGATGAGATCAATAATCAAGGGAAAAAGAATATGAGAGTCCCCTTTAAGGATTAGGTGAGAGAAATTAAGAGTGGAGGAAATTTTTTGTATCAAGAGCTTTGAGTTCTACTACATTATTGCTATTGTGGCCAATGTAACCAAAATACAGATGAATAATGTATGATGTGTATGAGCAAAAGATTCCTCTATAGCCTGCAGGACTAGGGTTTCCAATGGAGGCACCATCGAAGTTTAGTTTGATACGATTGGGAGGAGAGGAAGACCATTACGAAGGGGAGGAGAGAGTTGATGTGGGAGAGAGGGATGAGAGTTGAGCATGGGAAGAGGGAATATTAAGAATAGTGGGAATAAGTGCATCACAATCTTGGAATTCATATTCTAAGGCTAAGAAATTGGAGATAAGGATGGTTTCTTAGAGATTATGAAGAAAGGTTTCCCAAAGAGAGAGGCAGACAACAGAAATACTAGTCGAGTCAAATGGAGAGAACTTGGTATTTTAGACTCAAAAGTATGTTTAGCTCTTTTTCCCCTCACCTTAAGTTGACAGCTTTAATGATTAAATATCCATTAGAATGGAGAGAAAATGTGAAGGGAAAACCTGAAGAGAAGATTGTTTCAAATAATTTTAGTAGCAGGGGTATGAAATTTCTTGTCAATAGATCATGTGTTTCAATCACTTTCAAAGAAGCCTTGAGACAACCAACAATGATGGTAATTTCTGAGCTTTATTGAGAATTGTTAAGTTGAAAGCGAAACCGATCATTTTGAAGAGAACCAAGACTCCACTTAGCCATGGAATTATGTACCATCTTCAGGATGTATTCAAACCATTTCCCAACTTGAATGTGAATTAGTTAGTAAGGATTTTGCAATGAAAACAAATGATATAATGCTAATCATCTATCATGTATTAGTTTGAGTGTCATTTCCATGAGGTATTTGAGGATTATGAGAAAGATTATTACTATATTCTTTTCAGCTCAAAGTATTGAAGCAAAATATTTGTGGTACATACAAAAATAAGGGTTCCTCAACATGCAAAAGCCCATATAAACAAGGTGAAATGAAGCCATATTGATGGGTAATAAATATGAACCAATAATCTGATAGTGGTATATTTCAAAGTTGATGATGATGTTGTGTTAAAAAAATGGAGGAAAATCTCCTTGTTGATTTTCAATATGAACCACACCCCCTTTTCATTGATGTCAAAGGGGGAGATAAGCAGAGGTGAGGAGAAATCACGGGGAAATTCTTCTCAGTTTAAAAGGGGGAGGACAAATGCATTGCAATCAATGCTAAAGGGAGAGATTGCTGGAAAATTTGGCATTCGTGGCAAAGGGTCAATTGATGTATGCACCCCACAATTGAAGTTAATGGTGTGCTTATTATGATTGTGTTGATGGTATGTTGCAAAGGGTTGTTGATTATGTTTCTTGCCAGAGGTATGGACACCAATATGCTTGCAGATGTTTTATGTGTATTAATGATTTGAACATTGATTGTGTAAATATAATTAAAGCTTGATTACACTGGTTTGATTAAAGACTTATTAGAGGTGCTTAAAATGTTGTGATGCAAAAGGACTTTGGCATTTGTAATCATTAAAGTTAGCCTATGATTTATGTTGTTTGAATATTTCGAAATTCATCTTATGTGTTTTAATAGTCAAAAGTTGAAATATTTTGGAAATGAAGAGATGTCTTTGGAATGAAAAGAGGAAAAATTTTCACTCCATATTCCTGCATGGAATACTAATAGCCTACAAACTATCTTTATAAAAGATGTGCTTTTGGAAGAAAAAGACAGTTGGTGAGATTATGAGTTAAAAGAGTTGTTGTGAGACATTTTTAGAGAGTTATCTCACATAAAATGATAGAGGAAGGAGAGCAGATGTGAAGCTAATCAAAGAAAGAGAAGGCATAGACAAAGAGATGGAGGTATGTAGAAATAAAGATCAGGTAAACTAGCACATTGTTTCTTTTATGTATCAGGGGATTATGGTCTCATTTCAGGTAGTATCCTGAAAACGAATAGGTTGGAGCTTGTTTCAATGGATGTAGAAGCTTCCAAGCAAGTTGTATCTTGCAGAAAAAATTGAGGTTGGAGCCTCTTGTAGGTAGAATCATGTATAAAATTAATGTAAAAGAGGGAGTATGATCTTCCCAGCAAGTTGTAGCTTGAAAAAGAGTAGAGAGATTGGAACCTCCAAAATCTTATGTAATAGTGGAAGTAGGACCTTTCCTTTGCATCATGACAACAAGTTCATGGTTTTCTCCCTTTATGGGTTTCGACTTATATCTGGTGTCCATATGTGTTGGTATTATGTGTTGATATTTATGTTGTCATCGAATGTTGTTTACATATTAAGTTTTTTATTTTTATGATTTCATGTTTCTCATTAAATAAGTCAAATAAATATTGAAAACAAATTTAACAGAAATCGATGTCCATGAATGCACTATACCGATTCACCTCCCCCTCTCAATATAGTCAAGTTTCCAACACCAAGGTTTCCCTTAGAGGCACCATCAAAGTATATTTGATAAAATTGAGAGGATGGGAAGACCATTGTGAGGGGGAGGAGAGATTCAATGTGGGAGGGGGAGATGAAAGTTAGGCATGGGAAGAGGGCACATTAAGAATAGTGAGAATAGGTGCATCATAATCTTGGAATTTCTAGCCTAATTCTAACCAATTGGAAATAAAGATGGTTTATTTGAGATAAGAGAGGTATTCCAAAGAGAGAGGTAGGAGTATTGAGGGTTGTGGAAGATACCTTGATTGCATTCTTTCTAGAAAAACCAGAGCATAAATCTAGGTGTAGCACTCCAAGCTCTATTGAGAATGGGATTGCAGAATGGGGAAAGAGGTCAATCACTGATCAAGTCCAAGAGGCAAGACTCATGTTGGAAAGTTTTTCTAAAGAGATTGAAGAACTGGTTCCATTTATCATGGGCTAGTGATAGGAGTTTAAAAAAAAGTTCACAATTTTCTTCGTTGGCTTGGCATAAGAAACAGAGTGAGAGACCAACATGACCCATAGAGAGAATCGTATCCCAATTTAATGTTTTTATAGTGAAGAGAAGACATAGAAAATAAAGTTATGTTGGACCAAAACTTCTACCACCATATTTTGGACTGTACCTATTGATTCAAAGTGTGAGTGTGAATAGTCACTAGGAAGTAAGTTTCTACTGAAAGAACCCTGTGGTCTATATCCCTAATGAAGTTTTCCCAAATCTTTAGACGAGTGGATTTATTAATGTAGAAACATCTCCTTGAAATGTTCAAGAGCTTGGGCTAATAAGGGGATGTCCCATGAGGAGGGATATTATTGTTTGTTTTTCAAGACCTTCTAATTTGATAATTATTTCTAATGATTTTTTAGTTAAATCATTTTGAATTCACATTCATCATTAAGAAATTACACATAATATCTCAAAAGTAGAGCAAATAATGTCAGTAGGTGTTAGAAAATCAGAAAGGAAAAAAAAATTATCTTGATAATTACTTGTGATTTATTTGTCTTATTATTATCTTCTTTTATGTCTTCTTATATCTTCTTATCATCAAGAAACAACCCAAACATAAGAGCATGAATATTAAAACAATGAGGACACAAGATGTAGGCTCTCATCCGGGGCAAAACCCCTCTCCTAGGGGAAAACCCAAAAATTATCTTCTTCTTCAAGAACCAAATCAAAAGAGACAACCAAGGCCCTTTGACCAAGACAAATACATCCTTCAATCCACCAAGTAAACCTCCCAAGAAATTCCTTACAAGATGACAAAATCTTCTTCTAGTCAACAAAAGTCAACCCTCTTCAATCCTACATCAATCACATGTTTCGGCCTCCTACATCAAAATTTCGACCTCTACTGCAGGCCTGCAATTTTTGTCCCTTCTACAACTTCATAATATTCACAAATGTGGAATAGAAACAAGAGAAAATGATATTCTTTCCTTCTTCGAGGTTTATCTTCCTTCTTCAAGCCTTTTTCTTCTTCTTTTCTTTCCTTCACACTTCCTTGGATTGCAGATCGAACTTATTTTCTTGGATGCCACAATAGGTCAAAGTCATAGTTGATATATAGTGGTTCTGTGAGGTTGAGATCCCTTCATGAGGCCAACTTGACAATTCTTGAGGCTGACTTGGTGGAGGAGTCAGAAATTACGTTTTTGACACAAAAATAAATTTCTTCTTTGATACAATAAGCCCAAGAAGAGTCTAATACAAGATAACAAGGACAATGACTCATGGCACAAACCCTAGAAGCACACAATGGGTGCTTTGACCTAGAAATATAATAAATTGAGCATGAAACCAATGCTTATAAAATAATAATTTTCTTTTCTTTTACAATATTTTTTCTTTTTCTTTCTTTTTGTAAATACGTAATAATTACATCATGTCATGAGCTAGACAACAATTATGAAGACTGATACTAGTTACATTTTCAACACTCCCTCTTAACTAGGGAGGTATTAATAATTGTTCAATCGGTACAAGGTTGAACTCAATTTGAAGTGTTCCAAGAAGAGTACAACAACATATGCAATGTTAGATACCATCAAGCCAAAAAATTGCAAGGTATCAATCAAGTGTCATCAAGGCTGCCTGCCAAGAAACTAACTCAACAGGGACTACAATGTCATCAAGGAAACTTGCCAATATAGGTACCATCATGCTACAACCCTGATATTAATCCAACAGGATATAGATACCATCTAGGCCTCCATGTCAGGATACCAACCCTCATAGGGATGTAGGTATTATCAAGGTCAAACACTAAAACAGAGCTCTTTAAGACCAAGATACCCTCCCACACTGGGACCTAGACATCATCAAGGCCAAACTATAAGTAAGATCTCAATACCAACTAGGCTAAGATGTCCTCCCAAGTACCATCATATGAGCACGCATACTAAGGTAATTATCTCTCCCTCTTAAAGATATCCATCAAACCAAGCATGCTTATCAAATATTCAAACTTCTCAGGGAGAGATCAACACATCAACTACTTGTTCATCCATCAGAACATATTGTAGTTCCATGACCCTAACTAGTATAAAACTTCCAATATATTGGTTCTTACTATCAATATGCTAGCATAAAATCTAGGATCCTCATCCATTTTGATGTTGTTTAATTCATCATAATATCCAAACAAATTTTGACGGAAGCTTCCTTTTCCAACCTCTCAAGCAGCACCAAACTCAGCCTCATCACTTCTCAAAACAAGCAAGTCTATTTTCACAACTTCATCAAACAAGACTAACAATCAGTAGAGCTTTAGCCATTCTCCTATCTTATTCTTTATTCATAGTATTTACTATATACCATGTCCTCCTTCTCAACTATGGAGGATCTACATTTTGCTTCATCCAAGCTCCCTCTCAACTTAGGAGATAAGTACATCATCATCAATTTTGTTCTTCCAGCTACACAGGTTGTTTCTTTTGCATCATCATATCATCGGAGAACTTTGACCTTCCAAAATTTCAATCCTTTTATCTTCATATAGCAACATAGTCATCTTTAAAACATCAATGTAAGCTTCAATGTCATTGGGGTTCTTATCATTTCCTATTTCGATCTTGCTCAACACCATCATAAAGTCATCATCAAGTATGAGGTAGGCATACATCTTTACAACCTCTTGAAAACTATGTACCTGCAAATATCAATATCAAGTACAACCAAGCACAAATACATATATGTATAAGAGCATGAAATTAACTTCATCAAATGAGGGTTATCATGTTATCAAAAGGTGAGAATAAACCTTAGATATCCAACAACTAAACCATGTCAGTGTTTCATTTATAGCGGAAGCATTTACGCAATTATCTTCAACCATCAGAACTCCTTGGAATTTTCGTCATAATATCTCTCAGACACACACTTCTTCCTGAAAAAATCTTTTAAACTCATGCCAACTCAACTACTCTATCTTGATTCCTCTGACACGCTTCAATTACTTGAGAGAGCATTCATACTACAATAAACATTTACAACAAGATAAGGCATTCACATGTGCACACAATTAATCAAATGAGCAACACATATATATTGACAAAGGTATTTTTTACATGGAAACCCAAAGGGAGAAAACCACTAATTTGTTTGTTATTATGTTGTAATTTAAACACCCACTTAATTCCATCAAGTTGTTTGTGAGAACCCACTCATAGGAGGCCCCAACACCCTTTAGATAGAAACCACAACTTTCCAAGAGACACTAACCTCGTTCTAATAGTAAGCCACAAATTTCCAAGAGGCACCAACCTATTATGAATGTAAGCCACTACCTACTCTAGCCACTCTTCTACTTTTCATACAATTTTCAAACTGAAAAAAGATGTTAATACATATACACATAAATATAAATTTGAGCTATTGTAGTGCCAACTTCTTTCCTTCAGATCTACAGTTCTCCTTTGAACTATGATCTCTGCTACTCAACCAACTTTGGTCACTACTCTTTGCTACCTTGTATCTTAGTTAAACACTTGGCCCAATCACCCTCTCGTTTACACACTCACAGCGCAACACTCTTCATCTCATTGCAATTCTACATTCCCCCACTTTTCTCAACTACTCTTCGTTGTTTTGTTCCTTTGCAGTGCTAGGAATGATGTTGTCTCTGTTGTACATTACACACTGCCCAAGAGTATGCTCATCATGGCTCTCCATGTTTGTTGTTACATTGAATTTTCTCGCCACTATATGATGGGGACCCAGCCCACGTGGCCTTCACTCCCGCACCTTACGTGGACTTGTGTGATTATATTGCAATGAGATATTTGTTGATTGTGTAATTAAGGGTTAGGTGATATTTAATCACCCGCCTGTACCTCTCCGCCTCTCCACGCTCCACCTGTCCGCCTTGGGATTTGACAAAACCTTAATCCTCACTTGGCCTTTTCTCCGGATTGTTCGCGGTCATTCGGTCATTTTCACTGTTTGTTTGTTCTCTGTGGTTATGCTGGTGTTCGGCTCTGTGCATGAACTTGGTTATTCTCTGCAATGCCCCGCCCTCTGTGGCTCTGTTCTGATATTTGATTCTGCTTATGAGTTCTGTCACTCTCTGCAACACTCTGCCCTCTGTGGCTCTGTTATGGTATTCGGTTCTGCTTATGGGTTCTGTTCAGAGGTTCGGCTCCGTCTCGGTGGGGAACTCAAACTTGCAGCTCCGTCTCTGGCTTCAAACCATCGCCCAACTCCGTCGATTCAGGTAAGAATTCGTTGCATGCTATATATTCGTATTCTCAACTCGAATGCTCGCCTAACCCTTCACAGCTCCTCTGTGGTTAGGTTGTCACTGAGCATTCTGCGGTTTATGGACCTGGTTACAACTGGTAAGGTCCTACCCGTCTGGTCTTTCCTTCCTCTGTTCTGTCTATTCGGCTTTCATGGTTTATTTACTATTGCATGAGCTTGTTTATGTCCGCGACCCTAACATTGTTTGTCACGGTGATTGCAGGTAACTGGTTCCGTGGCCTTGCAGGGGATTCGACCGCCTATCTTTCGGGTAGCTCTGTTTCTATTTCACCTTTCTCTGTGTCTTTTGGTCTGCACGGGATTTGTTTGCCATGGGTGTCTGTATTTCGTTAATGAGTCAAGTATTTTTTTGGGGGTTCGACCCACTCTGTAATCTTCAGAGGGTTTCTGTGGTATTGGTCGACGAATGTTTCGGTCCTTTGCCTTTTATCACTTGGTCATGCTACAGCCGTGCTTAGTTAGCCTTGTGAGCTCTCGCTTGCTTGGCCGTTGGCAATGTTATGTCTGGATAATAATTTTTTTTTACACAGCTAATGTAATAATTCCTTTTTGGACTTCGGTGTGGTTGCTTACCTGTGGTTTGAGGACCGTGGCTCTTCTTGCTTGATTGCTCGACTCCTTTTGTTCTTCGCTTGACTTCGCTTCGGCTGGTTGTGAGACGCTTGTACTTGGAGTTACCCTGTCACTGTTTGACCTGCAATTTATTGTAATGAACAGAACTTTATGTATGCATGCGTTTGCCTCTCGACTTAATGAAATTTGGTTACAATGTTACTTTGCAATGGATGGATGTAAACAGTAAATGGAATTAGATGTTTTGTGCGTGGATGCTGTGTGAAACTCTGTCACGGTTCGCATTCATAATAGATGCATTGATAAGAATTTCTGTAGATGTAAGATATGTTTTGAGGACATAAAATCACAATCTGTAAGTTAGTTAGGATGCACTGAATAATATATATGAAGGAAAAAGAATAGTATTCTGTTATTTCTCTTATTTCAATGTCGCACTCCAGAACCTTTTACATGTATTTTCCCTCTCTTCTTATACCATAACTCAGTGGTTAGGTAACTGGTAGTTAGTTCCAGATTACAGTTACCTGACAGTTACTCCAGTTACATGATTTGGCTATTATTAGTTTATCTGTGCTTGCTGTCCCGTAAGGGTTTGATGCTTTACCATGATTTATGGTCTTTTGTCTAATTCTCTAATAATCTTAATTCAAAACCTATAACTACAAGTCCTTAACAATTATAGTTAGGACCTGTTATTACAACTGAAACAGAAACAAGTTAACAAGTCATTTAAGCTAAGAAACTAAATGCTGTAGTCCAATCCTTAAAGAACAAAAAAGATAATAATGAAAAAAAACTAAGACAGTCTTGTTGTCCTTCTGTAGAAATATTCACTTCTCCCAATCTTCTTCAGAAACCTGTTCTGCCTCTCCTCGGTCTGTGCCCTGTCGACCAGATGCTCCTGCATCAGGCTGCCGGGGTAAAAGAGAGTTCTCATGGCTCCGTTCCATGAGTTCTTCCACCGAGTAACCTGCCTTTCGGATCTGCATCTCGTCAAGCCAAGAACTGTCCTCCATTGGGCGGTCCTTCCATTTAACGAGATAACGCAGATATTCCTTTCTGCGCGTCTTTTTGGCCACCTGCGTGCTGATGATTCCTTCTATCTCATGAGTCTTGACCGATGGTAACTGTTTCTTCCAAAGATTGTCCTCGAACTGGGTATCCCGTTGTGGCTGTACCACTCGTCCTTCCTCTGCTTGGGCATGGTATGGAAACAGGTCTGCCACATTGAATATGGGTGATATGCCTATATCAGGTGGCAGCTGAATTTCATATGCGTTTGCTGAGAATTTTCGCAGAATTTTGCATGGGCCGATTTTTTTAAACTTCAGTTTGTTGTACGTGCCCTTAGGAAACCGTTCCCGGCGCAAATGTGCAAGGACTTCGTCCCCAATTTCAAAGTTTACCTCTCGCCGCCTTATGTCTGCATGTTGTTTATATTTCTGCGTGCTGTCCTGTAGTCTTGTCTTGACCTTTTCATGCAGCTCACTCATTGCTTCTGCAAAATCTTCCCCGTCTGCACTCCTTCTTTCTAGCTGTCCCAAATCTCGTAACTCATGTATTCCTCGCGGATGCATACCATACAAGATTTGAAATGGGCTAAGACCGGTACTCCTGTTTGGCGAATCGTTATAAGCGAATTCTGCCTGGGCAAGAGCTCGGTCCCACAATCGTGAGTTTTCTCCCGTCAAGTTGCGTAATAAGTTGCCAAAACTCCTGTTTACCACCTCTGTCTGTCCATCAGTCTGCGGGTGATACGCAGAGCTGAAGTTTAATTGTGTGCCCAGCTTTTTCCACAGGGTGCGCCAAAAATGTCCTGTAAATTTCACATCCCTGTCTGAAACAATAGTTTTTGGTAAGCCATGTAGTCGAACTACTTCTGTAAAAAAAAGATGTGCCACGTTCGTGGCGTCGCTTGTCTTCCGGCAAGGAATGAAATGAGCCATCTTTGAAAACCTGTCCACCACTACCATCACCGAATCATACCCCCTCTGTGTTCTAGGCAATCCTAGGACAAAATCAATGCTGACTGAATCCCACGGTCTGCTTGGAACAGGTAGGGGTGTATACAGCCCCGTGTTCTGGCTGTGTCCCTTTGCTAGTTGGCAGATTTTACACCTGGTTATATATCGCTGCACGTCTCGATTCATCCTCGGCCAGTAATAAAAGTGCGCGAGCTGCTCCACTGTCTTATTGACACCAAAATGTCCCGCTAGTCCGCCACTGTGTTTCTCTCTCACCAGATTTTCCCTCATCGAACAATCTGGAACACACAGCTGTCCCCCTCGAAACAACAATCCCTCCTGTAGATTGTAATCTAGCCATGGGCTTGTATTTCTCAATACGGGATTCTGGCATGCTTCAAAAGCTTCCTTGAAATCCGCGTCCATCTGGTATAAATCTTTCAAGTATTCAAATCCCATCACCTGTATGCCACTTTCCTGTAAGAGCAGGGCTCTTCTACTCAACGCGTCCGCCACTTTGTTGGCTTGCCCACTTATGTGTTTCAACACAAAGGTGAAACTCTGTAGGTACTCCACCCACTTGGCATGTTTATGGTTCAGTTTGTGCTGCTGAGTTATATACTGCAAAGCAGAATTATCAGAGAACAAAACGAACTCATTTCCCAGTAAGTAGTGCCTCCAATGTTTCAAGGCTTGAACCACTGCATAAAATTCCTTATCATATGACGAATACTTCTGCCGACTCTCATTCAGCTTCTCGCTAAAGAATGCCACTGGTCTGTCCTCTTGACTGAGTACAGCGCCAATAGCTGTCCCGCTGGCATCACACCGAACCTGAAAAGGTTTGCTGAAATCGGGCAGTCTCAAGATTGGCCTTTCCGTTATCTTACGCTTCAGGAGTTGGAAACTGTTTTCTGCCGCCTTAGTCCAGCAAAAAGGTTGGCTGGCCTTCTTGATGGTCTCCAACATGGGTGCGCAGATCTCACTAAAATTCCTGATAAACTTCCGGTAAAAACTTGCTAAACCGTGAAAACTACGTACCTCGAACAAACTCTTGGGTGACGGCCAACTCATGATCGCTTCAATCTTTTCTGGGTCCATCTTCAACTCATTCTCTGCTACCACGAATCCCAGATAAATCAACTCCTTCTGCAAGAAAGTGCATTTCTTTAAATTCACCAGCAGTTTGTTCTGCTGCAGCTTTTCGAACACCCTCCGGATATGCTGAAGGTGGTCTCTTTTCGTCCTGCTGAAAATCAAAATATCATCCAGATAGACTATGACAAATTTTCCTATAAACTCTTTTAACATCTCGTTCATCAATCTCATAAAAGTGCTTGGAGCATTACTCAATCCAAATGGCATGACCAGCCATTCGTACAGTCCTTCGTTGGTCTTGAAGGCTGTCTTCCACTCATCTCCCTCTCTTATCCTGATCTGATGGTACCCACTTTTCAGATCGATCTTAGTAAAATACGCTGCCCCACTAAGGCAGTCCATCATATCATCCATTCTAGGCAAGGGAAACCTATATCGAATGGTGATCTTGTTTATGGCCCGCGAATCTGTGCACATTCGCCATTCTCCCCCCTTCTTGGGTGCAAGGACTGTAGGTACCGCACAGGGGCTTAAACTCTCTCTGATCAGTCCCTTGTCTAACAGTTCCTGCACTTGTTTACGTACCTCCTCATTGTCCTTGGGGCTCATTCTGTACGCTGCCTTGTTCGGTAAACTTGATCCGGGTATAAAGTCAATATGGTGGCTGATGCTCCTCTTGGGAGGTAACTTATCAGGTAACTCCTCAGCCACAATTTCATTGAATTCTTCTAACAGCTCCTGGATCTCCTTAGGCAGTTCTGACCTTTCCACGCTCAGTAATACTGGCTTCATTCTCCTTACCACTGCAAAATTAATCTCATTTTTTTCAATCTGTTTTATATACTGCTTTCCTCCAAGTAATAATGCTTTTGTCCCACTGGACTCAGCTGTATCTTCCTCCTTGATGGGTACAAGAGTATGTTTGACCCCATCCTTTGTAAATTTATAACAATTTGTTTTTCCATCGTGTGTCACCTTCCTGTCATACTGCCATGGCCTTCCGAGCAGTATGTGACACACGTCCATTGGCATGACATCACAGACCACTGTATCGTGATACTTGCCAATGCGGAACTCCACTTCACATTGTTCATCGACCAACAACTGGTGTCCTTTCTGCAGCCACGACACCTTATAAGGTGTGGGGTGCTTCAGCCGCTTCAACCCCAACTTTTCCACCATTTCCGTGGCTACCAAGTTGTCAGTGCTCCCGCTGTCTATAATTACCTTACAGCACTTTCCATGCGACTTACAAACTGTCCGGAATAGTGCCTTCCTCTGGGTTGTTTCAGCCACTTCTTTGGTTGGCTTTATCAACACTTTATTCAAAATTAAAGCTTCCCCCGTTTCTGCCATGTCCTCCACTTCCCGGGGTTGTGCTTCAGCTTCTTCAGGCTGTGCCATCAGCGTTCCCCTTTGACCAGCTTGTTCAGCTTCTGGACACTCAAAGGCTCTGTGCCCCCACTTGTGGCACCTGTAGCACTGGACATTCGCCCCTCTTCCGCGGCCATTTCCTCGTCCTCTCTGGTATGACCGACCTCCTCTGGTGCTATCTCCTTTTTCGGCTGTCCCTGAAGCTTTTGAACTGCTGCTTTCTTCGCTGTTTGCAGCACTCTTACCTCTTCCGTAGGACTGTCCTCGTCCTCTGCTACTTCCTCTCCCTCTTCTGCTATTCTGTTTTCTGTTAATCTTTTCCTCCGCCTTAACAGCGCTCTGAAAGGCTTCTTCAATATTCCGGGGAGAAAGAATACTAATTTCATCTAGTATCTCCATCCTTAATCCATTTACGTACCTTGCTGTCTTTTCTGGGTTATCATCAGTATAGCTAGCACGTAAATTTACTCTGTAAAATTCTTCTGTATATTCTCTAACTGTCATTCCTTTTTGTCTTAGACTCTGAACTCGCCGATATAATTCCACCTGGTAATCTTTCGGCAGAAATCTGCCCTTCAACTTCGCTATCATCCTGGACCATAGTCGTATCGGCGTCTTGTTCATCTTCTTTCTGTCTGCTTGGACACTGTCCCACCATAATAGTGCGTGTCCCTTCAACTTAGTGGCAGCGAACTTAACCCTCTTATCCTCACTGACTTCTTCATTTTCAAAATATTTATCCAGTTCGCTTATCCAGTCCAACAGGACTTCTGCAGACAGACTGCCATCATAATTTGAGATTTCTGTTTTTGGTTTGCTGCTGGCCATCAAAACCTGTCGCAGCAACCTCAATTCTGGAGCTTCCTCATCAGACCCTTCTGCAGCTGTCATCACCTCTTCTTCACTGGTGTCTCCCAGTTCTGGGTCTCTTCGTCTACCCGCTTCTACTGCTTCCAAGCGAGCTGTAAGAACTCTAATTTGCTCTCGCAATCCTTCATCTGCTCCTCTACGTGCACCTCTTCCACGTCCTCGTCTTGGCACTTGTCCTTCTGCCATCTTCTCTTAACTAAAGAAAAAAAAAAAAAAAACTGCTCTGATACCAATTGATGGGGACCCAGCCCACGTGGCCTTCACTCCCGCACCTTACGTGGACTTGTGTGATTATATTGCAATGAGATATTTGTTGATTGTGTAATTAAGGGTTAGGTGATATTTAATCACCCGCCTGTACCTCTCCGCCTCTCCACGCTCCACCTGTCCGCCTTGGGATTTGACAAAACCCTAATCCTCACTTGGCCTTTTCTCCGGATTGTTCGCGGTCATTCGGTCATTTTCACTGTTTGTTTGTTCTCTGTGGTTATGCTGGTGTTCGGCTCTGTGCATGAACTTGGTTATTCTCTGCAATGCCCCGCCCTCTGTGGCTCTGTTCTGATATTTGATTCTGCTTATGAGTTCTGTCACTCTCTGCAACACTCCGCCCTCTGTGGCTCTGTTATGGTATTCGGTTCTGCTTATGGGTTCTGTTCAGAGGTTCGGCTCCGTCTCGGTGGGGAACTCAAACTTGCAGCTCCGTCTCTGGCTTCAAACCATCGCCCAACTCCGTCGATTCAGGTAAGAATTCGTTGCATGCTATATATTCGTATTCTCAACTCGAATGCTCGCCTAACCCTTCACAGCTCCTCTGTGGTTAGGTTGTCACTGAGCATTCTGCGGTTTATGGACCTGGTTACAACTGGTAAGGTCCTACCCGTCTGGTCTTTCCTTCCTCTGTTCTGTCTATTCGGCTTTCATGGTTTATTTACTATTGCATGAGCTTGTTTATGTCCGCGACCCTAACATTGTTTGTCACGGTGATTGCAGGTAACTGGTTCCGTGGCCTTGCAGGGGATTCGACCGCCTATCTTTCGGGTAGCTCTGTTTCTATTTCACCTTTCTCTGTGTCTTTTGGTCTGCACAGGATTTGTTTGCCATGGGTGTCTGTATTTCGTTAATGAGTCAAGTATTTTTTTGGGGGTTCGACCCACTCTGTAATCTTCAGAGGGTTTCTGTGGTATTGGTCGACGAATGTTTCGGTCCTTTGCCTTTTATCACTTGGTCATGCTACAGCCGTGCTTAGTTAGCCTTGTGAGCTCTCGCTTGCTTGGCCGTTGGCAATGTTATGTCTGGATAATAATTTTTTTTTACACAGCTAAGGTAATAATTCCTTTTTGGACTTCGGTGTGGTTGCTTACCTGTGGTTTGAGGACCGTGGCTCTTCTTGCTTGATTGCTCGACTCCTTTTGTTCTTCGCTTGACTTCGCTTCGGCTGGTTGTGAGACGCTTGTACTTGGAGTTACCCTGTCACTGTTTGACCTGCAATTTATTGTAATGAACAGAACTTTATGTATGCATGCGTTTGCCTCTCGACTTAATGAAATTTGGTTACAATGTTACTTTGCAATGGATGGATGTAAACAGTAAATGGAATTAGATGTTTTGTGCGTGGATGCTGTGTGAAACTCTGTCACGGTTCGCATTCATAATAGATGCATTGATAAGAATTTCTGTAGATGTAAGATATGTTTTGAGGACATAAAATCACAATCTGTAAGTTAGTTAGGATGCACTGAATAATATATATGAAGGAAAAAGAATAGTATTCTGTTATTTCTCTTATTTCAATGTCGCACTCCAGAACCTTTTACATGTATTTTCCCTCTCTTCTTATACCATAACTCAGTGGTTAGGTAACTGGTAGTTAGTTCCAGATTACAGTTACCTGACAGTTACTCCAGTTACATGATTTGGCTATTATTAGTTTATCTGTGCTTGCTGTCCCGTAAGGGTTTGATGCTTTACCATGATTTATGGTCTTTTGTCTAATTCTCTAATAATCTTAATTCAAAACCTATAACTACAAGTCCTTAACAATTATAGTTAGGACCTGTTATTACAACTGAAACAGAAACAAGTTAACAAGTCATTTAAGCTAAGAAACTAAATGCTGTAGTCCAATCCTTAAAGAACAAAAAAGATAATAATGAAAAAAAACTAAGACAGTCTTGCTGTCCTTCTGTAGAAATATTCACTTCTCCCAATCTTCTTCAGAAACCTGTTCTGCCTCTCCTCGGTCTGTGCCCTGTCGACCAGATGCTCCTGCATCACTATAGTTGCTTTAAACCACAAAATGGGTATCTAGTTGTACTCAACAATTGCAATTGCATTATAATCAATGCAAATAATGGCCACCTGAGTGTTCTCCCATACTACGAATAAATTCTCAATCAATTTGAACCCTACAGCAAGGCTCTTCCATGCTTGTTAATTTAGTCGTAGTGCTCAAAATTTACTCTAGCATGACTATGTTCTTTCGTGGTCAACTCCACTATACCTGAGGCTTTGTTCTTCTTTTATTTCCAGGTGGCGTGCGATTAATGTCAAAGGATGCTTGCTTCAATTCGGGAATGATTTACAGCCACCATTAATGAAATGGCACCAACCTTTCTGTGCACATTTACTATCATTTGTCTACTTATTCATCCTTTGTAAACTATGTGCTGGCTATGCTAACTCATTCATAGTTATTACATGGAGAGTTGTTGACTCGTTCTAGTCATTAAACATATTCCCAACACTTGTGCACAGTGCCTTTTGCAGTGTAAAAAGCCCCAAAGCTATATGATCACCAAAAGGCGCAGAACTGCCACATAACCACGTTCACTGGGACCCACTCGATATATGCCACCACTAAGTTGAAATCTCAGATCCCCGCACACCCGTAACTTTTATAAATAGCGATCCTTAGGAATTATGGGCTCGCGGGGTTCCGCGCTTGGCCCATTTGACCTTAGAACCCTTCTCTTAGTACCTTTACCTATTCTCCTTCACAGGACCATGTGATATGACCTACAACTAGGCTTCTAGGCACTAGACCTCTCTATCGGCATGTGGGGGCTAAATTCCCTTTGTTATTTGCATAAGGCCTTTGGTCACAAAAATACTCAAAAATCATTGCAAAACAACCATTGGCCCCCACTCATATACATACGTCACCTGAGTTGGAGCCCAGATGCTCACATGCCCGTAATCCTTTTTAAATGAATTACATTCACCTTACAATATTTCAGGATTTCGGCCTGGCCCACACACTCCATGTTAACACATCAGGTTGGCCAAATCGTGTGCACCACTACAATTCCTTAGAACCATTCCCTAGTGCTTTTACTTGTTCTCTAGGTGCCTGTAACATTTTATAAAAAGAATTGTCTCTACCTTACGACCTTCCAATATTTCCCTGGTATTATGGCATGCTCCCCGCAAACCTCGCCCTCCTTTTTCAATTAACAAATAGTTACGGGGTTTCCGACCTCTGGGGTATGCCCACTACCAGGCTGACGTCATGCTGGTGTCATCTATACAACGTGTCCACCTATGACAGGTCCATGTGCCACCCATATATGAACCTTTTGAGTACCCGATAATGCAAAAAAAAAATCGACGTGTCCAAGGTTATGTCATGCTAACGCCATCTCTGACCAATAATATGTTTCCACCTGTCCTGTCAGAGGAGAGAGAAAGGGTCCTTGATCCTTGGTTTTACAAGCGATCTCCTTTGTAAATGGTTCTATGCCCAAAGTAACCTGCTGCCAAACTAATTCCTGAAGCCTTTAATCCTGACACTTTTATGAAATTCATTTAACCAAGCTTCTGACCCTCTGAGATTCCTACCTTCTGGGATTTATTCCTGCGACCACGACTCATTGCAATCTCGTGTCTCTTTTAAATAATCCTCCAGGATTTTTGGATTCTGACTTTCCAGGATTTGTTCCCATGACCCCGGCTCACTGAAATCCCGTAACTCTTTTAAATAAACCGCTGAGATTCAGGAATTTCGAGATTCCGACCTTCCAGGGTTCCAAGGTTCTGAGCAGGCACTACAGCTCTGCCTTTTGAAGGACATTACTTTGATTCACTATAACTTTTGATCTCGGGAACCATTTCTGGACTTCCACTTACTATTGGAAAGATTTTTCCAAGAACTTTCCAACCATGCGATTCCCTTGAGCCTTTATGATGATCTTCTGATGCAGAGATGCCTCCAACATATGGAACTCCCAGCCATCACAATCATATTTTTATGGCTTCTTTAAGAAGCCTGCTACTGTGATGATTCTCTACAAGATATTGCAACAACCATGGGATTCGCCCTGAGCTTGACATGCCATGCATATCAATGCTAGCCCAGCAGACATCAATGCTAATTATCCAACACATCTCCTAGCTTGACTATTATCATCAATACCAACACATTCACTACCACTAGCCATCCAAGGAGTGCGAACTATCCAACAGGTTTTTTCAGCAAGTATGATTCTAGTGAATGTTGTATGTTTAAGGCATTCATTCTAGCAACAACAAAAGTCTCGGTGACCACAACGAGGAGCCGCTCGAGGACCAGCAATATGTCTCTCTAACAATCATATATATATATATATATATATATATATATATATAGATATATATATATATATACACACACATATATATATATATATATATATATATATATATATATATATGTATATATATATATATATGTATATATGTATATATATATATATCTATATGTATACATATATATATATATATATATATATATATATATATATATATACATATATATATATATATATGTGATATAGTTAACCTAGCAGACTCAGTAGCAGGGAATCGTTGCTTTGTAACTTTCCTTATTATATTTGAATCAATTTAAAAAATTTCCTATGACTCTTGTCGAATTGTTTCCAAGTTTCTTTGATAGAACTTGTATGCCTAAAAAATTAAAACATCTCCTATTATTTGCGCGGGAACAAAATTGTCAAAGGATTCAAATCTTTGGGGACTCACAACTTGTAATAAATTGGATAAATGATGTATAACATTGTCACTTGCACACACTTAGAAGCACACTAGAGGATGTTTTTACACTAAAATCACAATTTTATTTTATTGTATGCTCTCATATATACAAGGAAAGGAATGAGGTCATTGATCGTCTTTCCAAAGAGGTCGCGCAGCTGAACAGGGGTCAATGGATTGTTCAGGAGTACAGAGACGGAGAGTTCTATCAGTTTTTCTACCGTCCATTCATTGAGAGGAATGGAAACCATTCAAAATGATCACTCTGATCATTCTATGTTTTATTTTGTTTTTGTCTTATCAATTTTTTTCTTGAAACACTGCTATAGTTTATAGTTTTCTCAACAGATAATTTGTCTCTGCAAATTTTAGTTGTAATCTGTAAATATATTTAGTACTTTGGTAAAATAAAACTGTTGTGGATACATGTCATACATATTGTATCAATATGTAATTTTCTTAATTTATTAATATAAATTGCACATTTTTCTTGGAAAAAAAAACTTGTATACTTAATATTCATTTTATTATATTTGAATCAATTTAAAAGTTGAATATTTTAAGGGCGAAATATTGAATATAAATAGTTTGAAATGGCTTATACACTTTATTAATGACAATGGAACAATTATCCTCGTATACCTTAAAGAATTAAATATCTTAAAAGATTCACCTAGTTTTACAAGGGATCATCGAATTTTTTTTTGAGGTGTCCTATATAGGATTTTAGTGAATCACGAGAGGAAACATTATAATTGAATTGGGATCTTTTAAAACTAAATTTTTATGCCATCATAAAAGATGCGAAAACCCAATCATGGAGTTCCACCATGAATAATTAAGTTTCACCATGAATAAAGTTCTAATTATAGTGAAATGACCATTTTTAATGTTTTTAATTAGATTTGAATAAAAAGATGGGCATAATGATGGTTAATGATCCCACACCAGTGCTAATCATTCAGTTTTTAAAATTTGCAGGTGGAATACTTAGAAAGTTGACCAAGGATGTAATACTTTAAAAATAGGTTATCTTTTTCATATATAATTAAACTAAAAATATAATTTAGTACATTATGATTATGGGTGGCATTAAATCATAATTTGTTATTTTACGACATATCAAGAAATAATAATAAAATATTTATTTATTTATATTTATTTTTTGGGTGTTCTAACTTACCATAGTAATATTTATTTATTTATATTTATTTTTTTGGGGTGTTTTAACTTACCATAGTAATAGTTTAGAAAAAATATATAGTAATTAAGTAAAATAGTAAAATAAATTCTATGATCATATTAATATTTTATTTTGTATAGTTAAATGTGCAATAGGTAATAACATAAAAGTGTATAATTGTGTGAATCTTTACAATCACATATCGTATTTATCACCCTTAAACAAAATCAAATCAAGAATAGTATTCAATATTTACTCACCTTAAACAACTAAGAAGAGGATGAGCATGCATTATTTGGAAAAAAATCTAGTTTTAAGCAGTACTTATACCAATAGGTATACCCTTATTTAAAGATTGCATAGTAATCCCTCTTTTAATTAGGAATCTCAATTATGTGGTTAAAAATCAAAGATACTGACATATTTTCATCATCTCCTTTAATATTAAGGGATATTTTTTTCAATATTAACATTTTTGGATTTCAAAATACATAATACATAATTTTATCATTATCTAAATGTTTGCCTTTTAAAATTTATCTAATAGGGTTATGAAATCAACTATAATTAAATAACAATGGGTTGTGGACTTAATACTTTTAAGAGTTTAATCCTTTTTTTGCCAATGGCCGAAATTAAAAAAAAAAAAAAAAAATTATGCTAGTGAATTTGTCAAAAAATTCTAAGCTTATAATTGTCCAAAGAGAAAAGGAGAAGGATCCTGAGGTAATTTATCTTCCATCTAGAATTCTTTATTTATTTATTGTAGAAGTGGAGATGATGAATGTAGAAGTAACACCATTTATGTGGAATTGAGATTTCAAAATATTCACAAAAGTGAAGTTATATAGCAAACTTCTCTATTTTCTATCATAGTTACCAAGTTCAAATTTGGAATCAATAAGATTCAGTTTTAAAGAAATTTTATAATAGATATCTTAAAAGATTTTGACTTTTGCTCATTTTTTTCATGATTTATTTTGAATAATCTTTCAATAACTTTAAATAATATAACAATTTTACAAATAAAATTCATCAAAAAAAAAATCGACAACTCACTTTTTTCCCTCCAAAACTTTTCATTTTTCAGAACTTAGATGTAATATCCTTTTTTAATTTCAAAACTTGTTTATCATTCTTCCTACATATAATTTCAAAACCTATTTATATAAAATCCTTCCTATATATAGATGCACATTTATAAAATCTATATTGAAAACTTGTTTATATATATTCTCTTCGGTAATAAAAAACAATCACTCATAAAATTAAGCCACTTTCACAAATTCTCTCATTTTCTTTTTTTTTTTGTATTTTTCAGGCCTTTGAAAACAAAGGGAAATTGAAAAAAAACAATCACTTTTACTTTCCATTTTGTTATTTATTTATGTTTAGGGACATCCTATAATAACGAATAAACAATCTGTGTGGATATGAACCATACATTTTTAGTTCATATGATCCTCTAGATTAATCTCTTGTTTTTAGAGTGCATCCTATGTCAAAGAATTAACCATCCTGTTAGTAAGCTAGATTAACCTCTCTAAATTGACCCTTTTAGCTAAGAATATGATCAAATTTCATCAAATTGTATTTTTTTTGCTTCAATTCCAGTGAATTTAGTAACTCTGCTTTCTATCATATTTCGACAAACTACACTACTTATACTTCAATTCTAACAAATTTGGTAACTATATTTTCAATTATAGTGTTACAAACACCACTACTTAGATTTTAGAATATTAAAAAAAAAATTGATGAGCAAAAATGAAGTCATACAATCGACTTGGGCTTCTATCATATTTTTGTGACATTTCGAACTTTACAAACCAAATAAGCAACAAGACGTTAAAAAGTTTTACTATTTGAAAGTGTCATGATATGATATAGGCAATAGTTTTATCCTCTTGCACGGTATTCAAGAAAATTGTCTCTTGGATGTAATGTGTCATTATCCTCAGAAATAGTGGAGGAATGGTTCTTCCACTATGACCTAAAGCCTACCTATGGCTTCATCTCCATCGAAGACAAGTTTGTGGTAACCCTGAACTCTATGATAGGAGAAGCATATGAAACAATTAGAGATGCCCATGTGAGCTTACAACAACACAGAGATATGGTAAGCAATAGACAATCCATTTTAAATATTATAAGGTACGTGGTGTTATGACATAAACCCAACGAATAGAATCGAGAAGGAAAATGTTCTACAACATATGGTGTCAAGTATGATTGTTAATAATGTGCATAGGTCTTCATTTTATCAGTGAGTTCACCTTGGCCCTCATAAAATAGAATTTCAACAAAGAATTCAACAAAGAATGTTAATGTAGGTGAATTAGATTATCAATGGCAAGGAGAGATTATACAACACGATGGATAATTGGAAGGAATGAAATTGTGAATGAAAATGATCTCACAACATTTGGCTAAACATATCATGATACATATTGGATTTTCACAAATTCAACAATGTTATATCATGATATATAACATTACTTATCATACTACTACTATTTATTTTGGTGGAATATGGGAGATGTTGTTAAGGTTTTTAACTCAATATTTTTAGTTACTATCAATATATCAAATTAAAAAATATCAATATCTAAAACTTTGTAAAATTAAATATGAATGTATTTCCTCATCTAGGTGACAGCTCTGCGAACACTTCATTGATGAAAATTCAAATAAAACATAACTTTTCAGAGAGGATTAGTATTTAAACTATTATTTCCATAAACACCAATACACCACAAGGTTAATAATTGATGTTCTTGTTATATATATATATATAAAACTCATGTTTTACATGAATAAATATTTAAACAAATTTTTAATATATTAATTAAATATAAACCATATTTTTCAAATATTAAATATATGGGATAGATCACGGCATTTAAATTTACATTACTTAAATATAAATATTTAAATTTCCATATTTGATTATATATATAGATAGTTATTATGAATAGTATATACATAGTCATATTATATTTAAACTTTTATAGTTGGTTATATATAAATAGTATATAGATAGTCATATTATATTTAAACTTTTATATTTGGTTATTTATATATATATAGAGTTATCATGAATATTATATACATAACTATATTATATTTGTAGTTAGCGAGATATAATATAGTTTTTTTATTATAACAATTAAAATCTATGCAAAGTTTAACATTATGAAATTAAATTTATTATTTTTAAATAAAATTTATTTTTATTTATTTCAAATATGATTGATTGAAATGTTTCCCCTCTTATTATGTAATGATAGCAAGAATAGACTTTTGTGTACTCTATTATTAATTACTATGTACTATATCACTAATTATTATGTACAATAAATATAAATAATTTGAAAAATAACATTATATATTAATTACTATGTACAATAAACACAAATGGTTTGTAATTAAATTCAAAATTTCCATTTTCTCATTGATGTAAAGTATTGAATAGACAATTTTTATAGGTTTTATTTTTTAATTTACAAAAAAATAATTTAAAAAATATAAATTTGAAAAAATATGTAAAAATAACATGTGTAAAATTTGTACAACTCTCATTATATCAATCTATACTCTAATGACATGGTATGTGTACTATAATATAAACATTGTATAAAAAAATTGTCATCATTTAATATTAAATAAATAATTATTAATTTGTTATCATTCTCTTCAATGTCAATTATATATATATATATATATAATCTTTATCTACAAAAAAAACCCACGGGGCTTTGGATTGACGGTGAATGGGTGTGTTGTTAAGGCACTCCTTGCGATAGGTCACCGGTTCAAATCCCCCGTGGGTACTTAGGTAGTCTTAACTAAAAAAAAAAAAAAAAAATCTTTATCTACAAAAAAAAAATATATATATATATATTTTAAAATTAATAAAAAAATGTTAGACAAATATTCATATAATTAATTTTACAATTTTATTATTGTTTGGAGTACATACAATACATCATAACATTAAAATATTTTATTAAACTAAGCGACATAGAACGCTAACTATGCAGCCTTGTTACACATATCATGTTCCCAAATATATACTCATTCACAAATATATACAAGGCCGCATAGCTAGTGTTTCCCTGCAGTTTAGTTCAGTTATTGAATTTTGAAATGTATGAACTAACTATTGTATTTGAACAAAGACTACTTTGTAGATATTCTTGCTTATTTTAAGTATCCTTAAATTAGAGGCCCATGTCACAAATGTTATCAAATGTATTATTATAATAAACTTACATAAACACATGTTATAAACATTGACTAGGGCCAACCTAATTTTAAATATTAAATTAGTTTGTTTATTCCATACTTCTTACTTAATTCGTGATTTCACAATAATAAATAATAAATTATAAGTAAACGGTTAATAACATTTACGATTATTTACTTCAAAGATTATTACATAATCCATTCTATGCATTTTGCAATTTAAATTTCAATTGCAAATTTCCATATTTGCTTCGCTCACCAAAATAGTTGATGTGGATTATTACCTAATCCGTTCTAGACATTTTGCAATTTAAATTTCAATTGCAAATTTCCAAATTTGCTTAGCTCACGGTGGTGAAGAATTTTAATTAAATAGAGTAGGGTGAAAGTCACGTCGTACACAAGGCTAAACAATTACTTTCTGAATAAAAAATTATGTGATGCAGGACCCGGGTTGCTTCCACATTATTTCCTACCACAAGTAGATATGACAGGTATCTGATATCTTCAGAAATGAAATGACAAACGGGAGATAACTTAGGTAGTACTATTGGGAAGTGCCAAATTAGGCATTTGCTAATAAATAACTAATTATATCATATATAAATTTAAATAAAATAATTAATAAAAATATAAAATTAATTGGTTAAAGTTATATCTTAGTTCATTGAAAAATATTTCATAATTTGATTGAATTAATGTCAAATCAATCTTATACCTATTGCGTTGTCCTTGGCCTGGCGGTTGGGATAATAACATTGAATAAATAATTATAATGACAGTTGGGTCATCATTCCTCCTTCTCCGCAATTTCACAACAAAGTAAACCCGACGACAAAGCAAACAATATGAGACGTGGGAGAGTACCATAGGAAGAGGACGGAAATTAATTATAGATACAAAGTTCTTGTATGTGGCATCACTTGATTTGTCGTGGACAAACGACGAAGGCCCGAGAGGAACTCTCCCCTTTAAAACACCTTCCATGTAATAATCATATTTATGTTTAATTCAAAGTTTTGGTTTTCTTGTGGGGCTGGAAATTTCAAAGATTTGGCTTTCTTGTGACCGAATATACGCCACTATATTTAATTCTGATTGGTTAATATGTACCGAATATATGTCACTATATTTAATTCTGATTTGTTAATAATAGTGATGAAGTACATCTGTCATTTTATAGTGGAAGTTGTACATTAAATTGTACAATACAAATTAATAGTGAAATACATCTGCCATCATTACATAATAAGAGGTGAAAGAATTGAACCAATAATATTTTAAATAAATAAATTTAAATATAATTTTAAAATAATAAATTTTAATTTATAATAATAAACTTTAAAAAAAAAATCATAAATTTTTAAACAACTTAAATTTAATTTCAATATCAAAATTTTTAAATACTTTATTACCTTACCCTATTGCTACTGGTAACACTTATTACATAAATAAATACACATGTACTATTGATACTGTTCCTACCTGGTTTTTCCATTTAATTTAGGTTATCATGTGAATTGACCATTCCCGTGAGAGACTCATCGAAGGCATTTATTGATAGGTATATGAACGAACACGTATATGTACATATATAAACCATATAAACTAACTCAACATATAAATGCATATATAAGTATATATGAATTGATAATCACAATATATATAATCCCAACATATGTATAGACGAAAATCATAACAAAAAAATGAATATAGAATGATATGTGTGTATATATATAAATGGATAATTATAATATATATATATATGAAAATCATAACAAGAATGATACTTATAAATGAATATGTACAATTATAGAGTTATTAAAATAAAATGAATATGTACAATTATAGAGTTATTAAAATAAAATTAATAGTTGCACTGTAGCTAATTTTTAATTGATTAAGGTTGTGTTTGTTTGTGCAAATCTGCATTTCGTTGTTATTTGAGAATGCTTGTTATTTTCGCCTCTATGTTTTCGTATTCTATACAATAACAATCACTTTAGGATAGTTTCCTTCCTACATTTTTCTTTGTGTGAGATTTGTGTTTTGTCATTATTTGAGAACATTTGGTTTCTGTAATTGTTTTCACAAGCCACACTATGCACTCTACACAATGAAAGTTAAGCCTAGAGATATGCACACTTTGCAGTCGTTATAGCAGTTGCCCTAAACCATTAAAGATATAGAGTAGAAGTGCATGCTTGGACAATTGTTAATAACAAAAAGGAAAATGTGCATATACAGAGAATTCTATGATGCATGTTTTGGATTAAGTTGCTTCATGTGCATAAATATTTGTAATGTTATTTATGTGCTTCGTGAGAGCTTTAGAGTAGCATGAGGAGTCAAACCAAGAACCAAGAATATATTCGCTTCGAAATTTACTATTAGTTTTGCATGTTTTGCATTTGAAGCTTGTATCAAATCCGCTTACATTGGTGCAACTTCAAGTTCAAGAACAAATATTTGAGCTACGTCATTATCTTTTTATTCAAACATGGTAGGATCTAATAGTGCATATAGCTAATCTCTGGTTTGGAGTGTCGGGGAAGTTTATTGTGCGGACTCCAAAGACTCTGCACCTTCGCATTTTGCACGACTATATCATGAGAGTCATTGATCTCCATGCTCAAGGTGGAACAGATGATGGGTGTTTATTAACAGTTGGATTTGGATCCTATTGAAGTTGAATTTAAAAATGTTTTGTCATGTATGCATTCACAAAATAAGAATTTAAATTTAAAATTACAACATCTGTATCCATATCTTGACAACCATTGAAGTTGATGCATTGATACAACATTATAACTAAAATAAAAAGTACAACAACTATATGGACATCCTGACAGCCATTGATCTGAGCGCTCCAGTGGAGGATAATGTGGGTATTTTTCAACTATTAAATTTGGATTTAGATTTGGTGAATTTATAAATGTTTCACAATATATGTTTTGATACAAAACAAACTATTTAGATTTGGATTCGATTGAAGCATTGATACAAAAGGAAAAATTTAGAATCCTATCACTCTGGCGCTTAATTTAAAAGCTACATAATACCAAGAGAAAGAAGGTACAACCCATCCAAAGATGGTATGATCTGATAGTGTGTATAGCCTATCTTTGGTTCAGAATGCAAATGGAGTTCATTGTGTGGAATGCAGAGTTCCTCTGCACTCGACACAACGAACTTACTTCGAAGACTCCGCACCTCAACTTTCTGCATTTTGCATAGCTATATTGTGAGATCCATTCATCTCCATGCTCAAGGTGGAACGAATGGTGGGTGTTTATTAACAGTTGTATTTGGAGCCTATTAAAGCTTAATCTAAAAGTATTTTGGCGTGTCTGCATTAATACAAAATGAGAAACTAAATTAAAAACTACAACATCTATATCCATATCATGATAGCCATCGAAGTTGATGCATTTATTCAACATTAGAACTAAACTCAAAAATTATGGCAATTATGTGGACTTCTTGCGATCCATTGATCTACATGTTCCCCATGGAAAATAATGTGGGTGTAAAATCTAGTAGATACACGTTAATTTTACACACTAAATGCTTATGAATACATGGCATGGAACTATTTTCACGTATTAAATTCTTGTGAATACATGGCGTAGAACCTTATGTTCTTGGGGAACGGTCTACACTAATCATGCTCAAGGGCTTGTAGGATATCAAATTTAACCAAGTTGCAAATGGTGATTTTATCAATACCAACTTCTTGTTATATAGAAAATTCAAATGGGTGAAGCAAGAAAAGAGATATTAGCGATTCTGAATAGAGTAAAATCCCATTACGTAATGTTACATCGTGAAATTTAATCTATCAAAAAATTTCTTCGAATTCATCTACTACTGCTACTACCCTGCCCAGAACTAACGTGGTTCTAGTCCCTTACATAAGCAAGGGGGAACTAAACAAATATGTGAATGAAGCTTTTATATACTAATTTTATTGCTATTATTTTGTTGTGTGAATAAACGCTGTGCGGGAAGTGCAGGAGAAAGGGTGTACAGAGAAATTGTGTGGGGGGGAGTTTGTGTACCTTGCTCCAGACACCATTCCCTGCACATAATTTATCACGCACTCCCAATTGCAGTGACAACCTTTAATATAATAGCTTAGTTTGACTTGATATAGCATTAGATTTCACTTTGAACACTTGAATCTTGTTGTCCACATGCCTTCCAAATCAATAGATGCCAACAATTTCGAGAGATAGGATAGCTAGATGTTTAATTACGCCCTTGCCTCCTGAAATATAGAAACCACGATTTTGATGTGTTAGTTCACTATGCATTTTTAGGGGTCCCCTCGCTATATTGAAAACCATAATATATGTGCACTTCATGAGATATTTTGTTTTGTTACAAAGTTTGACTGTAGCTGAAAACGTTATAAGAGAAACCAAAACAATGACAATTGTCTTATGAGGCCAAAACATTATAGCTTCTATGTGAAGTTGATAAATTAAATAAAATGTCGGCATAATTAACGCACATATATATTGTGTTTTATTTTATGAGTGTGATTGTACAACTTTGACATCTAAGTTGAATAATTGTCCTAGAGTAAAATGGTGAAAAGTTTTTAATTTCAATGATAGTATATTTTCAAACTATTTAAAGATATAATATGGAATAAATCTTAACATAAATATTATAACATGTGATCCATTTCATTTCAATTTGAATTATTGTTCAGATGCAATGATAAGAAAATATTGAAATCATTTTTCCCATTATGTAAAGTATACAGTGAATAACTAACTTGAAAGTTGGGTCGAAAGCTAATTATGTTAATTGTTAGAAAGCAAAGGAGAATATTCCAAAAATAAACTTGAAGCAATTAAGGATGACATGTTAATTAATATATGCAGAGAGTCACTAAGTGAAGGATTTGAGTTAATGGTAAAAGATTGTATATTATTTGCTATCATTGTTGAAATTAAAAATTTAGTAATATAACATTATTTAGTGAATTTAGTAAAGTGAAGATGCTTTCTCATAAAGATTTAAATTTATTTGGTATATGATTATTTTTAGTATATCAATTTTTAATTGTTTGTTTAATATAACGTAGAATAGATATAATCATTCACACCTCCACACATATAACCATTTTGCGGAGGCTTTCATTGTGCGGAGATGCGAAGGTGGTTATATGTGCGATTGTTTTTACTCCACACCTTTGCACAATGAAAATTCCACACCTCTGCACAATTAAAAATTACACTGGAATCAAGTCAACAGATGGATGATTACTTGTTGCGTCATATTATATATCCAAGGCTCCCGCTCTTTGAACTACCCATGTTTGTAAAATTTTGAAGGTATAAACTTTCGCTTCACAATTATGGTTCTCAGTTTGCATCACAAGCTTATGATCACAAAAACAATGTGTATTCTCCATGTGCACGTTGACATTCGGTTTGACATTGAAATCATGGATGACATGCTTTGTTATAGTGTAACCTCTACCTTATTCATATATACAACTCCTCGAGAATACTGAAAAGATAATTATGTTCCTTGTTAGAAGGTAAAAGAGAATATTCCAAAAATAAACTTGAAGCAATTAAGGATGACATGTTAATTAATGTATGCAGAGAGTCACTAACTGAACAATTTAAATTAATTGTAAAATATTGTGTCTTAATTGCTATCAATGTTGAAATTAAAGATTTAGTAATATAACATTATTTTAGTGAATCTAGTAAAGTTAATATGTTTTCTCATAAAGATTTAAATTTATTTGGTATATGATTATTTTTAATAGATTATTTTTTAATTGTTTGTTTAATATAACATGGAATAGATATAACCATTCACAACTCCACACATATAACCATTTTGCGGAGGCTTTCATTGTGTGGAGGTGGTTATATGTGCAATGGTTCTTACTCTGCACCTCCGCACAATTAAAACTCTTTACCTCCACACAATTAAAAATTCCATTGGAATCAAGTTAACAAATGGGTGATTACTAGTTGTGTTGAATTATATATCCAAGGATCCCTCTCTTTAAACTGCCCATATTTGTAAAATTTTGAAGTTATAAACTTCTTATCAATGGCTTCTATAATTATGGTTCTCAGTTGCACCCCAAGCTTATGATCACAAAAACAATGTGTATTCTCCATGTGCACTTTGACATTTGGTTTGACATTGAATTCATGGGTGGCATGCTCTGTTGTAGTGTAATCTCTAGCTTATTCATATATACAACGCCTATACAATATTGGAAAGCTAATTATGTTCCTTGTTAGAAGGCAAAGGAGAATATTCCAAAAATAAACTCTAAGAAATTGAGGATGACATGTTAATTAATATATGCAGAAAGTTGCTAAGTGAACGATTTGAGTTAACAGTAAAAGATTGTATTATTTGTTAGCATTGTTGAAATTAAAGATTTAATAATATAACATTATTTAGTGAATTAAGAAAAACGATAAATAAAGTGTGAGATTGGAAAATAAATAAATAAAGTGAATGTGCTAAGGATTTTAATGGAGGCCACATCAAATTAGTCAACCCAACCATATTTGTGGTAAACAATTGCTAAGATTATAAGAAAAACTATAAATAAAAGTTTAATTGCAATCTCATAAAACTAGTCAAGAAGATCAAGAAGTTTAATTCCTCCTTATGAGATATTACCTCCTTATGCCATTCAAAGATAGAAGATAAAGAGAAATCACTTACATTATGTCAAATTTAAACATTCTATAACCTTTCCAACATAGATTGCCTTTCAATCTCAAAGATGCTCTTTCAAGTTCCCGTATCAAATATTTGATCAAGAAGATGCTCTTTTTTAGTATTGAACTGTCTCACTGGATCAAAATCTTACAGTATTTTACCACTTGCTCTTAAGGTGATTGGATTTGCCTTTGCTTGTCCTTTCTTAACTTCTTTTTGGCATTTGGATTGGTTTGTGACACAGGAGGTTTATTCAAAGTTTTTTTCCAAAATGACAAATTCAAAATTTACCATTGGATGAACTAGTTTAAAGCAAAGCTACAGAATAGATATATCAATAAAGCTAGTCACTGACATAAAAACTTTACATTGTTTGATAGGAGAGAAGTGGATCTTTTGTTGAACATTGATTAAATAATTATTTTAGTTGACATAGCAACTTTAATTCACTATTCATAGATACCATGGTGAACTCTTATGGTAGCAGCCACGAGCTTTCCTTTATTCAGCATGATATTATACGAGACTTGGCTATGTATTTGACTAGGCATGGGCCTATAAATAAATGCAAAGGGCTTTTTATTCCTCAGGAAGCAGACTTTATTCCCAAAAAGTGGAAAAGGGTTGCAAAGTGTACATTTGATGCTAGGATTGTTTCCTTCAACACAAGTTTGGTGCATATTTCTTTCTCCTCTCCTAGTCATTTATGACCATTTTTCAATATTGAACTATCTCACTTGATCAAAAGCTTGCAGTCTTATGACAATCTTCTTTGCAGTTTTACTATATGTAGGTTCTAATGCTTAGCAATGCCCACACCGGGGTGGGTATATCTACCATGAACAAAAAAAATTCAAACAAAGAAATATAGATTGACTTATGAAAATCCATATGAAAGTCCCTTTTGATCTTTAAGGACGCCAAACCTGGATTACGAATATGAATAACACAACTAACTTCAATTGCAATACAATAGAAAGCTAGAAGTTTGAGTGACAAATCATCAAAATTCTCCTAACTTCAATTACAATAAAATAAAGATATAAAACTTTTGAATGTTACTCATGAAAATTCAATGAACAGTTTCAGACTTCGCTAATTGTTTGATTGATTGTTAATCACTTTTAGGATAGAGTTAATATTGTGGAAACAATCTCATAGGTATCCATGTGATGATTCAACAAGGATTAGTTTGTCACACCCCGTCTCTTCATTTTACTCATGCACTTTACAATCAATTGCAGTTGAAGAGGTTTTACTTTACATGTTGATTTATGAAACTCCTACACATGTTCATAGGATAGGAACGTATATCTAATTACAACACACCTACTAGTCAGCAAAGAGTCTTGACTTTGTAATATATCATGATATTGAGTAGGTTGAATGCCTAGGTCCAATCCGTTCACATCAAAGTGGCAGCAATACAATCTTAGGAATGGATGAATCATGAGAAAGGTTACTCTTACATAAAGGAAACTATGACTCTACAATACCCCCTTAATGTTTTCACAATAAGTTGGGTTCAATTTTGTTGCTTAAAAAAATTAACGTAATTTCATATACATGGTTGATTTGAGCCTATCAAGCTATTATCATACAATATTTATAATGGGTGGAATGTCCACTTAAAATATTTGTGAGAACAATTTAATAAGAGCAAAAGAGTATTTGATCTACAAGAAAAATTCTATCAACTAGTCACATTTCCTTTAATCTACAAAACTTGGATTACAAATATGAATAACACATTCAAACCAATTAAAACTACATAAAATTTGGGAATAATTAACAAAATATAACATATGAATAATGGTATCATTGTTTTAGTGACATCTATCAAAATCATACACATTCTAGCTTTCACATTCCAACTTCCAATTGAGAAACAACCAAGGAAAATCATAATTAGTTCCCAAGCAGTTTGATGGCAATGTCATTCTACTAGTGGGTGGTGGACGTGTAGTTCAATTGCAACATTTTTGGTGGTACGACAGTCCTAAAATATACCTTATCTAATCTCTAAAGGAAGTGGATTTAGAGAAAGGGAAAGCTACGAGCGATGGTGATTTTATGATATACATATTTTACATTAGCTCGTGTATACTTGGAACTATACAATACTATGCACTATTAAGGGTGTCAATTTCCCATCATGTTTCTTGTCATGTCAAGTTCTAATCAATGACCACTCCTAATTCCCTCTAATCAAGAAATTGTGACATCTAGCATAGGATGTCTTTAAAATCTCAGCCAAAGCGCAAAGTGTAAAGCAGGGAACATGAAAAATCAAATTGAAACATCTCCAATTTTATTTCTATCATTCATTACAAAGGTAAAGGACATTAAATTAAACCATTCAAAGCTTGTAATTAATGTATCATTTAATCTTTCCATGTTTGACATGTCACATCTTCAGCGGAATGATCTCAAGAAAATTATGTTTTCATTCTGTTCAAGGTCATTAGACTAAATTGAAAACAATTGATACTGCATATAACATTTCTTTTCCTTAGCGAATTATATGAGATGACGACCATATTTCGTGCATTGAATATGAAGAAGAACACATATATTTTTTTCTCACTATTCTAGATAATAGGTTGATAGTGAAAGGCAATGGAGGACAGGTAAACCAAGCAGGGTTTTAAGACCTTTTCTCAGATCTAACTTTTCCTGATAACACACACCTAATATAATAAGTAATTGAGATCATATAAAGGAAAATCAATTATATATACACTATATCTTCTATCTCATTAAAGCATCATAAACCAAGTTATTAAAAATTTGAATAACATGTTATACAATCTCCCAGTGTAAACATGTTACTTCTTTACCCTTCCTAACGACAATATTTTTCATTTGGATATCCATAAACAATAGAGAACTCTTCTAATATTTGAGAGGAAACATCCCACTTCCTTAACCTTTTTCAACAACGATATTTTTCATATGGATATCCATAAACAATAGAGAACTCTTGTAATCATGAAAAAAGTGAGGTTCAAATGTTTTTGATAAGGGCACAACATCTTGATTTGATGCTCCCATTAACTTCGGGTAATCTCATCCCACTAATTTATAGTGTCAAAACCCTTGGGAGATATAACTATTGTTAAGATCCCAAACCCATTTAGAAGAATAATGGTGCTTGAGCCATTCAAGGTTGTACCATTTACTAATATGGAAAGGCCCATGCTGAGAATGCAATCCATTAGCAGAAGTAAATAATTGGAACATGCCTCCATTCCATAATGTGTGAAGTTGAGGGATGGGAGAAATAGTTAAGGGTGAAGTGAATTGAGATGGAACAATAGGGTAATTTGAGCTTTAAAACTTGCATTTCACTGAAAATGACTCCCTTCTTCTCTATTGGTCCATACCTTGCGGTGAATTAGATGATTGCACACTTGCGTGTATTTTTTCCAATTCTTTGATTTTTCATAGGTTGACAATGATATTAAAAGGAAAATCAACATTTTCTAACAAATCAAAATTCAAGGAAAAATATTAAAATTGAAGTATTATTTAGGAAAATTTAGATAGGTGTGCCTTTTGAATGTAAGAACGCATAATAAATAAATAATTTACTAATGATAACACTTATGAAAACAGATTAATGCTTACTTTTGGTACAAATTATCCTATTTTCTTTCATGTTTTTTTGATGCACTTCCCATTTCCATTGAATTTGTTCATGTCACTAGAACCCATAGTCATAGGCATAAATAAAATAAAGCAACATACAGATTGTAAATTAGTTCAAGAATAGCAACATTTTGAAAAACTATTAGAATACTAAATTTTTACAAATTACACAATTTAAATTTATAATATTAAAAGTCTAACAAAAATATATTAAAAAACATTTAATAATTTAATTGTACTAAATAAATTTAATAATATAAAATATTTACCAATAAATTTATTTGTTTTATGGCTGTCTGAATAAATACATTTACATATATATGTAATGATTTTATTTGTTTATTATCATAGACCGGATAAAAAACCAACCTTGGTTGCATTTCCATGGATGCAAATGCCTTCCTATAAGGGTATGCAAATGCTTTCCCAGAAAGGTATGCATTTTTTGCTCTTTCGGAAAAGTGGAAACAAAAAATATATATCATTCTAGAATGCGAAGCCTTCAAAGATAAGAGGCATATTTATGCGGATATTCTAACAACTATCTTTTGGGATAATTTATTCACCTTTGGATTTGTGAGAAGTTGGAAGCGCTTATTGTGTGGTTGGGATAATTTATTGCACAAGGGGTTTGTCCAGAAGCTCGGAGCACTTATTGTGAAGCTTCACAAGAAAAAGGTCAGATATATGATGCTTATTGTGAAGCTTCAGAAGAAAAAGGTTGAATACAGGAATCAGAAGGCAAAGCAATACTATCTTTAACGAATGCATCTACTATACGTATATCAATTTCAACGTTTTATGACACGTATATCAATTCCAAAGTTTTATGGCCCTTCATAAGATGCCTTCATTGCCCCTGTAGTGCCCCTGGTTAATGAACAACATCCAACTCTGTACAAAGGATGTAAGATTGGAAAAATCATGAAAATTTTCTGGAGCCAGGAATTAAAGAATAAGAAGGTCTTGGATTATTTCAAGATCAAATATCCAGAGAATAACAGTGAATGAAATTTATTGTTAAAATTAATTCAAAGAGCCTTCATCAACATTATCACTATTACTGGACCATCCAATGTCCCCATTAACCTCTGCCCTTTACCTTTAGATACTTGTATTAGGATGGCCAGAAATAATGCATCTTTAACAATTTCTATTTATATATATAATGTGAAGAAATTTTCGAATGACAAATTTATATTTTCAAAATTTTCCAGTTATATTTCCAATTATCTAAACACTAGTTATTTCTATGTTTTACATTTTATATTAAAAATTTGGTAAAAAATAATTATTTCCAACTAAAAATTTTGAATTTCAGAGGTAGTGTTATTCCATTGTTTTTAAATGAATGGTGATTTCGTCCCCATGTAAAAACTTTTGGTTTGATGTGTACCTAATCTTTTTTTAAAGGATTATTTTATTATTTTGATTTTTTTTATGATCTTATGTTTCAAATTAAAAAGTTGAGTATTATATAATTTTGATAAAATAAATTTAGAATTAGTATATTTTTTTTAATTATCAATGAGTTATTTTAAGTGGTGTAGTTTTTTAAAATAGTAATGATGAGTTAGTTTGTATTAGTTAATAGCGACATATATTAATTGATGACAATGAGTTATTTTAAGTGGTGTAGTTTTTTAAAATAGTAATGATGAGTTAGTTTGTATTAGTTAATAGCGACATATATTAATTGATGACAATTAGTTAATAGCCTCTTATATTAATTGATAATTGTCAATAATAACTATCTTCACTAAAAATAATTTAACAAATTAAATTATAATAAATTTCATACTGTGTTGAGAAAACATAAACTTTCCACGCTTAATAAATTCAAGTTTATAATCAAAAACTAACTATTAACTCAAAAAAAAATAACTCTTCACTTTCAATAAACTTGAGATCAAGATTAATTATGAACTATCATAAAAAGATTTAGAATTTAAATTCAAAATATCTCTGGTGATTAAAAACCTGAACTATTCACCCGTTATCAAGAACCATAAACTCTTTGTCCTTTTTATCCATGACCCATCATTAAAAACACTAAAATCTCTTATATTTTCACTATTTAATGACGACTGAACTTTTGTTTAGTTGAAATCTCATGTCCAACAATTTAAGCCAAAAATATTGCAAACAATTTACTTTTTAAAATGTGTATTGTACCTATTTCACACATTTGGTAAACCTCGGGAACTTGGCTTTCGATTGCCCGATTGTTGACAAAGTATAAAAGCTAATATAGTAAAAAGATACCGCCAAACCAAAGTATCAAAATAAAAACATCAAAAAAGTATGATACATTACCAAAATAAATTATTATTTTGAGATAAAAGTACAACAACCATCAAATTATTTGGCATATGTTGGGAAATTCAAAATGTCCAATTATCTGAGAATCTGCCCAAAGGTGCCATCGTTCTGAAACATAGGTACAACGACCATTAAATTACTTGGCATCTTTTAGGAAATTCAAAGTGCCCAATCATCTTATAATCTGCTCAACGGAAACTTTGAATGTTCTCAACCCCATGGATTCTACAGTGACCATAGCTTAAGGCTTATCTCTATATCTAATGTAGTTTTCTTTTGTGAAAGTATCTCTATATCTAATGTAGTTTTCTTTTGTGAAAGTAAGAGACTTCTAGTTATGGTTAGGGGTGTTTTAGGAAGTCAAAACTTTATATTCTTATTTGATTATCTTGATTTTAATTGTAGATTTTGTATATCCAATAGATATGAAGCAAAATTAAATTAAATTAAATGTGAAGGACTGTGCTCATACCAATTACATACATAAAATCTGTAATCCAAATAACTTCAAAAGCTCAAACCTCTTGAATACCAAGTTTTATTCACCAACTTTAAACATTCAACACTGACCTTTTACTTAAACCCTAAATCCTTAATTCTGACAATGCTTATAAAGGAAAAATATACCACCCAGGTGTAGAGTTCAGGGCTAAGATAGAGCAAAGGTTAGATACTTCATGACCTATGTTAGGTTTGTAGAGTTGCGTTGGCATTAATGGCTTTATTGTTGTTCATGTTTTCCTCCTCATTTTTGGTAATTGTTATGAATCAGTGTCTCTTCTTCATACAAAGCATATATGTGATAGACCACTCAACGACAAAGCGTAGGGCTAACACAAACCAGAGGTTGGATGGATCACAACAGTATCCCGTAACACACAGAGCTCAGGGTTAACAAGCAGGTTAACTTGCTTATCTCCCCCTCTTTTCCTTCCAGAGGTATAACGCTCCTTGCACTTGTCCATCTGTTCTTCGAGAAAATTTTAGTCATTTTTGGATAATCACTCACCTCCAAATTCTGGTTACCTGCTAGCAAAAGCAGAAACCAGTTCAACCCATTAACCATCCTAACTATTAGTTTTCTATTAACTATTAACTATTAATTTGACGGCCTAAAAATCTTCAATCGTCTAACATTCTATCTGATGGTGCAAATTAGTACACAATGGCAGCTGGGAGAGTTGTTTTCAAAGAGGAACGCCTTATGGCGTAATTAAAAAATGTTATAAAATTAAGTTAAAATAAAATATTTAAAAAATATTTTGATTGTGAAATGAGTTATGGTTTTTGGGCATGTGGTCTTGAGAAGCCATGGTATTATAACAAAACCTATTTACAAGTTAATATCCATGGTAAAGTGGGGGTGAATATCCATGGTTAACTTGGCATATTGTAAGTATTGAGTTTTTATGTGCTTATTAATTAAATTTCAATATGGTTACAAAATTATTATTAATCCATGCCAAGCATGACTTTAGCAATTAATTTGCCCATTGACCATTATGAGTTTAGCATTGACCAATTCAAGTTATAATGTTTAACTTTGAAAAATAAATATTTAATTTTCAATATTATTAAAAATACTATTTTTTAAACACTTGATTGGACCATAACTTCAAGGTCTTATTATAGTCTTTACATAAGTAAATATCATGTGGATAACTACATCACATATTTTATGTCAGAATTTATGGATATGGTTCCAATATTCAAGCATGATTTTTAGATATTTGTATAGAGATTTTCTAATCCAAAAATAAAATCCTTGAAGACAGTTCATACTCATGTAAATAACATATTTACCATAAAATGCTTTCCACAATAATTTAAGCAAGTCCTTGCATAAAAATTTTTTTTTATAGAAATAAGATGTAAATATATACTTAACAGGAATCACTTCCCACCATTTTTATGTTCTCCTTAGGAGTTAAACTATAAATGTGTAGACTTACTAGTGGTTACTAACCACCAAAATTTATGCAAGTCCTTGTGCTTCAAAATCAATAAATTTATCCAATCAATAAATTTATCCACTTCGCATCTCAATTTATTAGCTCATTCCAAAGCAATATTTTAATGTCCTATGTAAATTGTGATTTTCACTTGTTTTAATTTATTTGGTAAAATGGATGTTAATTTATAGCTACTATTTATATGTTATATATTTTAATGTAATATGCATATTATGATTTTCTTTTATCTTAATTGTTATTAATTTTACTAATAAAAACAAAATTGCAATATAACAAATTGAATTTTATTATTTTGATTACTTTTAACTTTTTATTATTACTCATTTATAGACACTTAAACATCTCTCCCGTGCTAGGCTCTATATTACTTTTAACCATTTTTTAATTGAGTCGACATGTAAATGTTAAATGTTTACAAACATTTACATGACTACAACATCACCCCCATATTGGGTCGACATTTTTTTCCTGAAATTTAAAAAATGTTGACATACTTATATATTTACTTACATTACGCCGACACATCTCCCCTATATTGGGTTGTAGAGCACCTCTCGGCGCAATCAAATGTCGATGTGTGTGTTTATATATATATATATATATATATATATATATATATATATATATATATATATATATATATATATATATATATATATATATATATCACAAGTATGTCATCGCCCTTACCATTTGACCAAGCATATGATAGTGGAGAACGTAAATCATCGTCAGTGAAATTATAGAGTTTGATCAACAGACCAAGTCACATGGTATACACCCAAGGTCTTGAGCTCTCGATATGAATATATAGACCTATGAACATAATTTCATTGTCACTAGGGCAAACCCACCCCATAATGAGGGAAGAAAACACATCAAATTGGGCCACATACTAGTCATATAAACAAATAAGTTGAGAAATAGCAAGGGATATAAGCCACAATGATATAACCCACCTATCTTTACAATTTCCCCACTTTTTGTGTGTAACCGCCTCCTCCCACATTTACCCACTTTCATAGGTTTACCCATGGTAAACATGAGCTGAGGGTCACTATGATGAGATTCAGCCTCCTATATGACCTTAAGGAAATGGATTCAACCCTTAAGACCTTATTGACTTCCCTCAGGTGGTACAGGACCTCCAGGAGCTATCCAACCCCTCGAGGTGTCCAACCCTTGAGATAAATCTCTTTTTTATTGACTTGGAGCCTCATTCGCTCCCTTGGCAAGGCCTCCAAGTGACTGTAAACCTCTAGTCACTCCCATAGGTGTACTTCCCAGTGACTATGGACTTTTCCAGTCAGTTCTGCGCAAGTGACCTTGAATTCTGAGCCACTTTTTCAGGGCTAGGAATTAGGCCTCTACCCATAACTCATTGAAACTTCCAGAAATGATAAATAACATAGAAATAAATCTTCTAAACCAAAAATTGAACAAGGAATTGACTGACCCTCCTAACCTGGACAGGAATTTTGCCAAACACATGGTAAACATGCAATCTACATGTCATGAATGCATATCTGGACATAAGGATCTAAAATTTATCTGAGGTTTTACAAGAAGAACCAATGCCTTCTCACAATAGCTATCATAATGCCATTTAGGTCACGCATTCATTAACCAGACATTCATTAATTAAAATGTGATAAGAGCCATACTTAAATCTGTCATAAAACCATGCATATAACCAACATATAACCGAATATATAACAATGAAGAACAACCATTAAATCCACATAACAACAAGTATAAATACTCATCAATGACAAGAGGAAGTTAGCTCTTATTAACCATATGCAAAATCCAACCAAGTCAGGGACTTCCATGTACCGCCTGACCATAGATTTGCTGAACCAAATATTTCTTTCAGCCAATCACTCTCGTGCCATATTCCAAGCATGAATGTTGGATCTCATGGGATAAACCAATCCATAAACAAACAAGGGAATCCAGAGGTTAAACCACCTCCACCCTCACCATAATGTGATCTCACCTAAAATGATCCCGATATCACAAAACCAAACCGATCTTGGATGCCTCAGAATTTCTTCACCATCCCTTGAGGAATTTTCTTATCTCCACCCACTTATTGAGGGATTCCCGGAGAAAACCGTATCCAGCCCCAACCCTTGGGATTTTCCTAAGACCACCTCACACGGATCCGAAACCTTCCAGTAATCCAAATCTCAACCAAGAAGGAATCCCATCACAACATGGCTATCCAAAAATGGAAAAGCAAGGCTAAAAGCCATTGTCGAAACCCAGAAAAACCCATGCTAATGACAGCAAATGAACCAAATACACACATGCACATACCATGCATGCCAAAACCAGTTATGAAATCATACATGCAACCTATTACCTACAAGTATTCCCACTGAAGTTGCTTGATCCAACCTTTCCTTGCTTGATCATTTTTTTCCTTGTCCTCCCTTTACTTTCCTTGTCCTTCATTTGCTTTCTTACTTTCCTTCTCCTCTTGGTTCTTTTCTCCTTTCTGAGACTAATTCCAAAACTAAACTGAAAAAAGGCTAACAAAAAGTCGTTAATTGATCCTTAAAATCCTTTTTGTCATTGACGCTTCTAATTTCTTCATTTTCCTTAATTTTCGCTCAATTTCCTACTCACATGCAACTTGTGACCTTTCACCTACCTTTTCCCTATTTTCATAAATAAAATACCAATAATACCTTTTTTCATTTTCAAAGCCTTTGCCATTGCCTTTGTCAATTTCCCCTTACACAATAAGTGATGCCTACTAGGATGTTTTTCCCAACATTCAGCTTGGAATAAGTGTCCCATGGCCTTGGTCTTATTTTGCCTTTATTAACTTTATTACATGAAATTTTAACCCATGGTTGTTACAAACCCCTCCCCCTCAGGGGAACACCGTCCTCAGTGTTCTATGACGCCTATGACCAAAAAAATCATTTAAAGCCAAAAGCATATTGCCTATGGATCTTTATAACTTAGCTCGTTGTTGTATTTACAATGAACAGCGTGCTCAAAAGCAAAACCACCACGACAAACATGAAAACCTAACAATCATATCAATCATTGGAGCTTTATAACATAGATCATTGTGGTATTTACAATAACAACCATACATAAATATGTACAAACACCAAAAACTCATTTGCCTACACTAGCAAACAATGAAGGATACATAGTCTGCATCTAATCAGTCATCTCCCATGTAGCTTCATCGAGCCTAAAGTGTTTCCACTACACTTTAATTTTCTCGATTGCTCTATTTCTAGAGCATGAGTTGTTTCCACTGTAATATGCACTAAGGTTTCAACTAAAATTCACCTTTTGTTTCCACCTACAATAAAAACCAATCAATGACATAATCAACATGCCTTGCATATCTCTTATGCAATGAAACATGGAAAACATCATTGACTTTCATTGTCAAAGGCAGTGCAAGTCTGTAGGACACTAGTCACTTCCTCTCAAGAATCTTGAAAGGCATGTAATAACATGGTGCCAACCTGGCACATGATCCAATCCCCAATGAGCTCTTCTTTGGCTTGATGTGCAAATATACATGCTCCCCAACCTGAAACTCCTTAAATTCCCTATGCTGGTTTGCATAACTCTTTAGTTGGTCCTGCGTTGCCTTTAAATTCTTCTTTATAACCTACATTTCATGTTCCATTTCCACCAATATATATGGTCCAATGAGTACCCTCTTCACTGGATCACTCTAGCTTATGGGAGTATTACAACTTCTCCCATACAATGCCTCAAACGAACTCATCCTCAGTGACTCCTGGTAACCATTGTTGTAAGCAAACTCAACCAATGGAAGGTACTCCTCCCATCTCCTCTGTTGGTGCATGACATACATCCTCAGCATATCCTCCAAAATCATGTTGACCCTCTCTGTTTGTCCATCTGTTTGCGGATGATAAGCTATAATGAAGGCCAACTTTGTCCTCAAACCTGCAAACATCTCCTTCCAAAACTCGGAAATGAACTTATCATCCTTGTCCAACACAATCTTCTTCGGAAGACCATGCAACTTCACTATCTCCCTTATGAAGACCTATTCCACCTCACTAGTTGAATAAGTAGTCTTCACTAGAATGAAGTGAGCTTCCTTTCTCAACCTATCGATCACAACCATGATAGAATCATCTTGTCTCGATGTTCTCAACAAACCTGTAATGAAACCCATGGAAATTACCTCCCATTTCCATTCTAGAATCAGAATAGGTTGAAGCAACCCACCTTGATTCTTACACTCTACCTTCACCTGTTGATAATCCAAACATCTAGCCATAAATTATGCCACTTCCTTCTTCATATTCAACTAATATTATAACGTCTTTACTACTGTCAGCATATTCTCATATCCTGGGTGACCTGAATACAATTTGACATGAAACTCCCTCAAGATAAGCTTCTTAAACCCATTGTCTTCCAACACATAGATATTTTCCCTGAATCTGACCAAGCAATCTGTTGTGAGGTGATAGTCCACATCCTGATCACCTGTACCCTGTTGTAACCTGTGCCTAAGCTGTCTGTACTTGTCAACATGATGTCCCATACGAGCTCACAACTACTACATGGTTCATCTACACTCTCCTACTAAGATCATCTGAAACCTTATTCTTCTTACCCTTAATGTATCTGATCTCAAAGTCAAACTCACTAATCGTGGCCAACCACCTAGCCTGCCTAGAATTCAGATTTGGTTGGTCAAACATATATCTCAACCCACTGTGATCGCTCATCAATACAAACCTCCTGCCAAGAAGATAATGCCTCCACATCTTCAAGGCATGAATAATATCTGCCAACTCAAGATCATGAGTCACATAGTTCTGCTCATGCTCATTCAGTTTCTTGGACTCATAGCACACCACCTGTCCCTCTTGCATCAGGACTCCACCAAGTCCTCTTTTGCAAGCATCTGTATACACCACGAACTCTTTATCTGGATTTGCAATCTTAAGAATTGGAGCATTTTTCAACAACTGCTTCAACTGCTCAAAACTGGTTGCACATTCCTCTGTCCATTCAAATTTCTTACCTTTTCTTTGCAATGATGTAATAGGATATGCAATGCGTAAGAATTTCTTAATGAACCTCTTGTAGGAACCTACTAACTCCATAAATGATCTAACCTCATCCACATTCTTAGGAGCTTCCCACTCCATGACATCCCTTATCTTTTCTGGATCCACTGTAATGCTTTCCTTGGAAACAACATGTCCCAAGTAATGTACCTTTGTCTGAAAGAAGCTGACTTTCTAAGCTTGGCATACAACTGATGCTCTCTTAGCAATATCAATACTGCTGCTAAATGTTTGACATGATCTTCCTCCTTCTTAGAATATATCAATATATCATCAATGTATATGTTATGCAACCAACTCACAAAATGGAAGAAGATATAGATCAACGACTTCAAAAATAGCCTTTTTGAGGGGGAAACCTCCTTTACATTACACAAATGAACAATTCTTTGATGATTCAAATGACAAAACCTCCTTTCTATATATAGAAGTATAAGGGGTCACAATATAATCAGAGCTGACATAATAATAATAATAGTGTAAGGGCACAACAATAACAATAGTGGGCTTCTATGGGTCACAATAATAACAATATGGGGACTACATGGGCACAAAAATAACAATAAGGGGGTGTTGGGATGGGGTCCCTAGGGTCAATTTTTGTCAGTTAAGTCAATTTTTGTAATAGTTTTTGTTAAATAATGTAAAGTCTCTGCGAAATATGGAAGCGGAGCGCGAAGCTAAGTAAGAGTCAAAGGGGCATTAGTCCCTTGTATGGGTAGGCGATAGGATGGTTTTGAGACTCGCCCATGGTCCACACACCATGGTATTGTAATGAAAAGGCTATATATAGTTTATTCATAGCGAAGTCTAAGAAAGTAGCTTTAAGTGAAGAATCAGTGTAAGGGCAATGTGATAAGGCATGAAAAGTATGTTTCCTGTACTTAGGCGAAAGTGGAATTCTCCTGCAGCTAAGTGCGTGGAGACCTTAGTAAGTCCGCAAGCTGACTATGTAGGGATGAGAAGTCTGTAATTGAATGCTTATTCATAATAAACATTGCTTGGGAAGAAATTTTGATGCATCTGTGCCTTGTTATTTACTTCTGTTTAAGCTTATGTATCTTCGCTCTGTGATCTATTTTATGTGAATTAATTATTATTTTCTGTGTGAAATGGATAGATCTGTAATATTCATGCCTAATAAGTATAATTAACCACCTTCGCAAGTATCGGGAAGTTGTTAGATAGATCTGTTGTAGTTAGTTGTTCGGAAATGGTAGATCTACGCGATGACAAATCTAGGCCATAAGGGCTTCAGAATACCCATTTACTGCGTGGAACTAGTGGATCTGTAATCTTTCTGCATGATAAGTACAATTAAGTACCTTCACGAAGATCTGAAGGTCATTTTGATAGAGTTGCAGTAGTTGATAGTCGAAAGGAATAGATCTGCGTGAAGGTAGATCTAAACCCTGAGAACCTTAGGAAACCATCACACACGCCTCTGGATGCAGAAACCTTGTTCTAACATCCCCCAATACTGCTTCAGGTGAGACTACAACCTACGATACGTAGGTTGTTTCCGAACAGGCCAGCAGTTAGGGTTTTTTTGGTTGGTGTGAATAAATCTAAACCTGGGTTAGGTCCCCTTAAGCCAACAAATGGTTCCATTGTCAGGACCGGGATCAATCTGAGGAATGTTTGATGTCAAATAAGTGGTTCCCTACTAAGAAGGAAATTGAGAAGTGGATCGACTGGAAGGAACACGCATTTGCAGCTTAGGAGAAAAAAATATGTGGTTATCCAAGGAACAGTGGTTGAATAGATACCTATACTCAGACGAAACCGAAAACTTTTTATGTTTCTTCCCTTGCGAATTGCACGAGTGGTTGTCTATATTGGCAGACAGTCAGGGTATGCGGAGACTTGACAGCCCTATTGTGTGGACTCCAGAGCTAGTGAGGTGCTTGGAAGCTTCTGGGAAATAACATCTCGTGGGTTGTGATCACTAGATTGATCGTATCATAGGAGGATTCGTCACTGAGATCGTGATTGATACGTCCATCAGCTATAGTGAAGCAGAGCGCAAGATCTTCAAGGGACCGCAAGGTAAGTATTTAAAATCTCTGAAAACTTGGATTAATATGTTGTTGTGTGAAAAATGGGTTATGTCATTACCTTGATGTTTGGGACTACACGAAGTGGAAAACCCTTTAGAAGGAACGGAGACTTGGGCTCTAAAAATAGTCTAATATTAGTATCCTCTTCAAGTGACGACGAAGGAACTATTCTAAATAGATCGCAAAGTGTGCTGCAGTTTGTATGTCAGGGTATCCTCCTACGGATACCTCATCCATCCACTCCACATCCACCTCCACCTCCACCGCATACACCTACACCTTCACCTCCACCTCCACCTCCACCTCCACCGCATACACCTACACCTCCACCTCCACCTCCACCTCCACCGCATACACCTACACCTTCACCTCCACCTCCACCTCCACCATTCAACATGGAAAACACAATGAAGATGTCGATCTTTAAAGGGGTAGGGAGCGAAGACCCCGAGCAATTCTGGTTTGTTGCAAATGTTGTGTGGACAGCGCAGCAGATCACTGATGATAATCTAAAGAAAGCACAATTGGTCACATCATTGTCCACATAACATTTGCAACAAACCAGAATTGTTCGGGGTCTTCGCTCCCTACCCCTTTAAAGATCGCCATCTTCATTATGTTTTCCATGTTGAATGGTGGAGGTGGAGGTGGAGGTGAAGGTGTAGGTGTATGCAGTGGAGGTGGAGGACGAGGTCGAGGTGAAGGTGTAGGTGTATGCGGTGGAGATGGAGGTGGAGGTGGAGTGGATGGATGAGGTATCCGTGGGATACCCTAACTTACCAACTGCAGCGCACTTCATGGTGTATTCAAAATAGTTCCTTCGTCGTCATTTGAAGAGGATCCCAATAGCGCACTATATTCAGATCCCGAGTCTCCATTCCTTTTGAAGGTTTTTCCACTATTGGGATCCTCTTCAAGCGACGACGAAGGAACTATTCTGAATACACCACGATGTTCACTACAGTTGGTAGGTCAGGGTATCCCGCGGATACCTCATCTATCCACTCCACCTCCACTACATACACCTCCACCGCCACCTCCACTGCATACACCTACACCTTCACCTCCACCTCCACCTCCACTGCATACACCTACACCTTCACCTCCACCTCCACCTCCACTGCGTACACCTACACCTTCACCTCCACCTCCACCATTCAACATGGAAAACATAATGAAGATGGCGATCTTTAAAGGGGTAGGGAGCGAAGACCCTAAGAAATTTTGGTCTGTTGCAAATGTTGTGTGGACAACACAATAGATCACTTATGATAATTTAAAGAAAGCATAGTTGGTCATAACGTTGTCCACACAACATTTGCAACAAACCATAATTTCTCATGGTATTCACTCCCCACCCCTTTAAAGATCAACACATTCATTGCATTTTCCATGTTGAATGGTGGAGGTGGAGTGTTACACAGCATTTTGTCACTGTCCCTGTACTCCATGTTCCTTGATCCTGGAGGACCTCTACAGTGAATCATGCATGCTTTGCCTTCATGAAGAAACTCCTATTGTGTCCCTCTTCATGAGCAGATAAATTCCCTTTTGCACCATTTCCCCTGAAACTTCTGTCTTGCCCAATTTACAAGACCAGCGCTAATGACCTTTGTCTCCCCCGTGCTGATGTGCAGAGATTAGCACTACTCCTCACACCGACCGGTGCGACTGAGATGTGTTCCAGTCACATCGGTCCTGTTATGGAAATTTTTTTAAATTAGAGTCGAAGCTTCCAGCTCTAGAAGCTTCATAACAGAAGTCTGGTAAATGGTTTGGCCGAATGGGGTCGAGGACGACAATTTGGGCTCCTTTCCCCTATAATCATGGAACTACCTCAAGGGATAATTCCTTCTCCCATGAGAAGAGGATCCATCTCCCATCCATATTTCCTATATAAACCTCCCTTCTTCCCAAGCACAAGCGAGTGTGAGTGTTATAGTTGCAAAGTTTTGGTTGAGTTTTGATACTATTTTGGTTTGGAGTAGACAAGCAAGCTATTACTAGTTGTAGCTATCTAGTTGTGTGAGGGAGAAGTGTGTTTTGGTTTGGAGTGAAGCCTAAAGGGAATAGCTTTAAAACTATTGTTGTTTGAAGCCGTTGTGGAATGCTAGCAGAAGTGTGTGGGAACCTGGTCTTGTCAACGGAAGACTGCAACATCAAGACGAATGGTTGTAATCTCTTTTTGATATTAATATATGCAACTATCGATTGATTTCCTATATGTTTTGTAATTCTACATATTCATGGCTTAATGTTTTTTGACTTGTTAAGTAGGTTGAATTACAATTTGTCTATTATTATGTTTGTTTTCTGTTGTTGTTTACTTGTTTCGGGAGCTTGAAGAAGGAAGCGAGAGATAGCTGGAGCAAGCAAGCGAGGACATCATCAAACAGGATAAGTGACCAAGAGGTAGGCCGTCTTGATTGATTCTATCCTAAGGAAATCTTCCATAGAATGTATCTGTTGTGGCTAGACCCATTATCGAGCTAGAGGAATATGTTCGTGTCTGCACTTATAATTTTACTTCACCACATAGAAGTGAAGGTGTAGGTGTATGTAGTGGAGGTGGAGTGGATGGATGAGGTATCCGCAGGATACCCTAACTTACCAACTGGAGTGCAATTCGAGGTGTATTCAGGATAGTTCCTTCATCGTCGCCTGAAGAGGATCCCAATAGTGGACTATATTCAGAGCCCGAGTCTCTGTTCCTTGTGAAGGATTTTAGGCTTTGTGTAGTCTCAAACATCAAGGTAATGGCATAATCCATTTTTCACACAATAACATCTTAGTCAAATTTTTCATAGATTTTAAATACTTACCTCGCGGTCCCTTAAAGAGCCTGCGCTCTGCTTCACTATAGCTGATGGACGTATCAATCGCGAGCTCAGTGATGAATCCTCCTATGATACGATCAATCCAGTGATCAACAGCCCGCGCAATATTATTTTTTGAAGATTCCAATCACCTCACTAGCTCTGGAGTCCACACAATAGGGCCCTCAAGTCTTGGCGTACCTTGACTATCCGCCAATCTAGACAGCCACTCGTGCAATTCGCGAGGGAAGAAACATAAAGTGTTCGAATGAGTGTCAACAGAGTATTGATGTGTTAAAGGACAAGATGGTGACTGCACCCATCTTAGTATTTCTGGATTGGAAGAAAGAGTTCCATGTGCATGTAGATGCCTCATGTATTGCGCTGGGTGCGGTATTGACCCAACCTGGCGAAGGTGATATTGATCATCCAATAGCCTTTGCAAGTAGGAAACTGTCAAAAGCCAAAAAGAACTATTCCACTACAGAGCACGAAGGGCTGGCGATGGTCTATGCGCTGCAAAAGTTTCGACATTATTTGTTGGGCGCACATTTCAAAATGTACACAGATCACTCCGCTCTCAAGTACCTGGTCAACAAGCCTGTGTTGGGGGGAAGATCTGTAGGTGGTTGTTGTTGTTCCAGGAGTATGACTTTGAAGTAATAGTGAAGCCTGGACGGTTGAACGTAGGACCGGATCACCTAAGCCAAATCGAGACAGGTGAAGAACCAACCAATTTGGAAGAAGGATTTTCGGATGCGCAACTCTTTGTTGTGCACGTTGCGGATGACCACTTTGCTGATATCATTCAGTTTTTTACCACAGGTACAGCCCCGGAAGGCTATTCTACTCAATAGAAAAAGGAATTAGTGGTCCGTGTAGCTGATTTTTCTGTTATAGCGAAACATTTGTATAAGATGGGAACAGATGAAATATTGTGCTGATATGTTCTGGGCTTTGAGCGCACTAGTATCCTCATTGAAGCACATGGAGGAGTGGCGAGAGGACAACATGTAGGTAGAGCCACCACGGAGAATATTTTACGTGCAGGGTTATGGTGGCCAATAGTGCATAAAGATTCTAAGGCTTTTTGTAAAGCATGTGATGCTTTTTAAAGGACAAGAAATCCTTTGCGAAGAGATGAATTGCCTTTAAACCCTCAGGTTTCTTTACAAGTATTTGACAAATGGGAAATTACTTTATAGGTCCAATACAACCACCAGGAAGGAAGATAGGCACGTAGTACATCATTAATGCAACAGAGTACTTAACCAAATGGGCAGAAGCACATCAGGTGAAGGATTGTACTGCTGATACAGCTATGATATTCCTGTTTGAATATGTCTTAACGCGGTTTGGGTGCCCTAAGATATTTTTTTTTAATAGGAACGATTAAATTTTATTTAGTGATAAAAGGTTGGGTCAGAGCCTAATCAACCCCTATTACATATTTCTTCAGCGAATTTCTTTCATTTGACACAGCATCAACAGAATCCTAAGATGATTCATTGGCCATGCGATGAGAACCCATCTTCCGCATTAGTTGTTGTTGTAGTTACATAGGATACCTTGGAGACGAAGCACAGGAGCATCAAAAAGAGGAACAAACTTATGATCCATTTCCGTTTCTCGATGATAGGAAGAATCGAATCCTGAAGGCGCCCAAAATCGAATCCTTCAACACATCAGCTTTGTTCTCGTCTACCTTCATGGATATATTTAACTGAGCCGTTGTTTTATAAATTTGTTTGTTTGTTGAATGCATAGAAAATACCTTAAGCGAGAAGGAGTAATGGTCGAGTTGAGTGGGACGAGTAGGGTATGAGGTCCTATCTATAATGTTGTAACAGAGCCATGACAAAGACCGAGTAGTCATCAGAGTTCAAAAGTGATGAGATCATTTGTATGTAACCTGTGAAGTTTATTTGGAAAAAACATGGAGACAGATACTTTGCCGGTTGGAGGGCGTAACAAGGAGAACATTGCCGCCATTGTCCTGTTCTTGCACAGCTCGGAAACTTCTCTCTTATGGAATAGGGTACCAAACAGGTGCTTCGTCATTCTTTGAAAGTTCTCCTTGGGCTAAGAGGCAACCCATGTTTTCCCTTATGTCTGCTTGTTTAGATTTCGGAGGATGTGATAGAAGGAACTGGTGGTGAAGTTCTGCAGCACTTTCCTGAGTCTCTGCAGGGTCTTGTTGAGCGCTGGATTGTTGAGATAGTCACCTGTGTTTAAGATTTTTATCAGGATTTCTGAATCCCCGAAGACTTGAATGTTTTTTCCTCCGTTCCCTTGAGCAAGCTGGCAAGCTTTGAGCAGTCCTAAGATTTCTTCCTAGTTGTTAGTGCTCTATCCTAGGCCCCAACTGAAACTGTCTTTGTTGTGCCTGTCCGGGGAGTAGATTACACCCCCTGCTCCTAATATCCCCGGGTTTCCTTTGGAGGCTTTGTCGAAGAATATTGTGACTTTGCCCTGTTTCTTCCACCACTTTTGAAAATCCAGTTCAAGTTCCGGAGCCGCCACTCTTGGTTGTAGAAGGCCAAGAGGGGTTCTTTTTATTGCTGGCATGCCTCAGAGACTCACTGAGACAGCTGATCTCTTCAGGGAGGAGCGCATTGTCTGGATTATGAGGCCGATTCTCGATAGTTTCCAGCAGCAATGCTTTGGCTTTGGTAACCACTACAATGGGAGAGCGCAGACTGTTTTTGAAAGTGGCTTCATTCCTTGCTAACCACACTTCCCAGCAAATGAATTTTGGTATTGCATACCAGATTTTGGCCCACATGGATTTTCTCTTCAACACGTGAGGGGATCGCCCTTTCCAGGAGGCGAATAAATTAACTACTGTGAGCTGTGCTGGGGTTTGAGCATTGAGCTCGTGCATAGCCTGCATCCATACTTCTTGAGTGAAGGGGCAGTCAATAAACAAATGATCAAGCATTTCCTGAGCCAAGCAGCAGAGAGAGCATCTATGGGGCCCAATAATTCCATGTTTCACTAAGTTGTCTCCTGTCAGGAGCCTTCTATGCATGAGAACCCAGCGGAAATTTTTTATCTTTGGGAGACCAAAGGGATCCCAGACGTGAGCCATAGTGAAGGAGAGTGGATCTGCGGGTGTTGTTCTTGGAGAGCTACAAAGCCCTGCGATGATGTGTAAGCATTGGTCTTCCCCCAACCCCAATTGTCCCTTGAGCGGAGGTGCACAGGAGCCATTCCCGAGATCACAGCAAGGAAGAGGCGATGTTGAGGATGTAGCCTATCTGGGAGGTAGTGGAAAGCCCAGGCGATCCAATTCCCACCAGAGTCCCATGAAGAAATATCTGCCAGCTTGTGGATGCCATGTTGAGTGAGCCAGTCACGCAGATCTGCGAATTCAGGGGCGAATTTGAGGGGTTGGAGGCCCATGATCTTATCTTCCCACAACCTGATTCTTTTCCTGTTTCTAGGGATTATGTACAGGTGATCTTTAAAAAAATCCCAACCTCAGCTGCATAGCTTCCATAGAGTGGTTCCTTTACATGAGGCTCCTTCATCCATATTGTTTATTGAGAGCCCGCACAAATACTTTTTAATGAGTACTTGGCTTACAGGATGTCGATGATTTGAGAATATTTTCCAAAGAATCTTTCCTCCCAAAGCCAGATTGGCCAACCCGGGGTCTCTTACCTGAAGACCACCTTCTGATAATGGCCTTTTCACAATGTCCCAACTTACTAGGTGAATTTTTTTTTTATTCCCCTTTCCTCCTTGCCATAGGAAATTTTGAATCAACTTAGAAATTTGCTCGGTGATCATTTTTGGAGCCAAAAGAAACAAAGCCTGATAGATTGGAAGGGAGGAGAGAACATATTTTACAAGGATAAGCTTCCCAGCTGTGGTAAGCCACTGACCGCCCCAAGCAGTCATTTTTGCCTTAATTTTGCTGATAATTTCTAGCCAATGAGGGGCCTTGCTGGTTCCCAGAGTTAAAGGCAGGCCTAAGTACTTGAATTTATCCCAGGAGGCGAAGCCCATGAAGCCTAGGGATTGAGCAATCCGAAGAATGGTTTGTTGATCTACCGCCCAGCCATACACTGCACTTTTCCTCCTATTGACCAGAGCTCCAGAAACTCTGCAGAAGCTTTGAATAACATCGTTAAAATCCCTTGCAATTTTAATGGAGGCACCTCCCATGAGAAGAGAGTCATCGGCAAACAAGGCGTGGTTGATTGGGTTTGTTCCTCTCATCGCCCTGATGCCTGGAAGTGTCCCATTTAACTTCTCTGTTGTCAGCTTTCGACTTAGAGAATCTGCCATCAAAATGTACAGGAAGGGGGACAGTGGGCAGCCTTGCCTTATGCCCCTCGAAGATTTGAAATAGTTGGTCGGCCTACCATTTACTAAAGGGGCTATCCATGGCTCTCCTATACATGCTTTAATCAATTTTATAAAATTAGAGCTAAAGCCAAAAGCAGAAAGAACTTGGAGGAGAAAAGAGTGCCTTACTCGATAAAAGGTGTTCACCATGTCCAACTTAATGAGCATCACTTGCTCTTGGCGTTGATGGCTGGAATGAATGGTTTCCTACACCAGGATCACATTATCCAGGATATGCCTACCTTTAACAAACCCACCTTGGTTGGGAGAGATGAGTTTTTCCAGTAGAGGCTTAATTCTATTCGCAAGAAGTTTGGAGAGAATTTTGTAGGATGCATTGCAAAGAGAAATTGGCCTAAAACAGTCAAAAGCCACCGGGTTCACTTCTTTTGGGATTAGCGCTAGGAAAGTGGAGTTTGTGCTTCCTCCCACTTTGGCTTTTGGAGGAAGCCTTTGATCATTCGAAATAGATCAGCCTTGATGATGTCCCAGCAAATTCTATAGAAATGAATGGAGAACCCATCGGGTCCTGGAGCTTTGTCTGGTTCCATCATCCAGATGACATTGCTGATTTCATCTTCAGTGAAGGGCTTCATGAGTCTTGAGTTATCCTCCTCGTTTACCATTCTTGGAACGTGAGTGAGGAAGTCTGATGATTCCTCCTCATCGTCCAAACCTTCTTCTTTGTACAACTACTAGAAATGAGAGGTTGCAACCTCTTTTAACAGAGTTGTACCTTTGAGGACAGTCCCATCAGGGGAGGTAATTTCAACAATGTGATTTCTAGAAAGACGAGCTTGAATTTGCTTATGGAAGAAGGAAAATTTTTTGTCTCTAGACACGAGCCAGAGATTATGAGATTTGAGCCTCAAGGATTCTTCCTCCACTCTGAATGATCGGAGAGTGATAAGTTGGGCTTCTTGCTCATTCTGAATTTCTGAAGAGGTAATGTCTTGCAGCTCCATGTCCAGTTGCAGATCGAGCAACTGCTTGGTGGTCTGCTTTCTAAGCCTAGTGGGGGAGTCTGAAGGCTTTTTTATCCATTCTTTCAAGGCTGTTTTGGTGGCCTTTAGTTTTTGTTCCCACACATAGCTGGGCGATCCAAGAACAAGGATGGACCAAGCCTTCAAGACTGTGTCCATAAACCCTTCCCTGTCTGTCCAGAGGGGGCTGAACCGGAAGGGGATGGGCCCCAGTTTTTCCTCTTCTTCGAACAGTAAAAGAATGGGTTTATGATCTGATGTCAACTTTGGCAGGATTTTAGTGGAGATAATCTTATTTTCGGAGAGGAAGGTGCTCTGAAGTAAAAATATGTCCAAACGGGTTGATATATGCTTCGCCCCAGCTCTGTTGTTTGACCAAGTGTAGAGCCCTTTTTTTGGCTTAAAATCCAGTAAGTCCCATTGTTGAATCAAGTCTTCCATGAAGGGAAGGAAATGGTCCCTACTGCTGATTCCTCCTCTTTTTTCCTTTGGCTCAAAGATTAGATTGTAGTCTCCTACTAGAATTATATTCTTGGGGGAGTAAGCATCTAGAAAATTGGACAAGGTTTGCCAGTAATCTTTCTTTTCTGCATAGAGGACTGGGACATAAAGATTAAAGAGGTCGAAGGTGATCTTACTTGCAAGGTGTTGGAGTTCGATATAGATCCAATGCTGCGTTTGGAAGGAGCTCTCGAGATGAAATTTGTCTTCCTCCCAGAGAGTGGCAAGCCCACCACATGTACCCCTTGCACTTACTGCTTTTTCGGCTTTTGTTTTCCATTTTACTTTGTTGAGGTTGAGAAGGGCATCCCCTTCTATTTTAGTCTCTTGGAGCATGAGGATCTCGGGGGATTCTTATTTCAAAAGCTTCTTCACAGCTTCAGCTTTTAATGGGTTCCCCAAGCCTCTGTAATTCCGAGAGACTAGTCGCAATATTTACCAGCAAAGGGGGGAGCAGACCCTTCCTTGGGAGGCCTGGTTCTAGTATTTCTATCGATGGACATCTCAATTGTGGGTTGGCTTCCTTGCATTTTTTGTCTCTCAACCTCTTCTTCCCTTGCCTCTCTGTGAGATTTCATCCCAACTCTTTTCGAAGGCCTCTCGATTGTCTCATCTTCCGAGGATCCAGAGATCTCTGGAGACTTCTTCCTTGTCATCTATGCATAGGATGGGGGGCTAGAGGCACCTCTTGGAGGTCCGACTTGTAGAGGGCATGTTTCCTCCAGTCTTTTATCTTCTACCATAGTAATGGGCTGTTGTTCGGCCTCTTCGACTGCTGGAGCTAGGGGTTCTTCTGGTGTGCTGAGTATTTCAAAGGGATTGTTGGATGTCTCTACTCTTGGAGGGCCTGTGCTCCCCTCTCCTTGTACCATGGGAGGTGCTCTGCTCCCCGTGGGAAATCCTTTCCTTTTTGTTCTGTTGTTCTATTTAGCTGGTGCTGATTTCTGGACCTGATTCCATTGATCTCCCTTCGAGTTCTCGACCTCCTCATTTGTTTTCTTTTTGCAAAGCCTGGCAAAGTGCCCATAGCCATGGCAATGTTAGCATTTAAACAGGAGTTGCTCATAGTCTAACACTTGAATGTGAGACCAATCAGCCACCGTGAGCTTTATAGCTTCAGGGAGGCCTTCCTCTAGGTCGACTTCTACACAAATTCTCGCACAAGAGTACTGGTCCCTCCTTTCTGCATGATCTATGTATTTTCCGAGCTTATTGCCTATGGTTTCTAGAGATTTGGGGTTCCAGCAGTGCAGAGGTAAGTGAGGCAGGCGTACCCAAACGAGGGGAAAGCTGAGGGAACATCCTGAGTTGAATCAAAATCTGGGGTCCATTAGTTCAAGTACAGACCCTGAGGGCCCATGAAATACGGGCCATTTCTGAATATGAGATTCCTATCCTCTATCGAATCAAAGACGAACACGAAGAAGCCCTTACCGACTAAGTGACTTCTGATTCCTTCTTTGACCAGAGATCTCCAATTCCTTTGCACCCAGGCATCAACAGCTTTAGGCGAGGGCCAGAGCCTAGTGAACCACCTGATGAGCCCTCGTTCTGCTAAGTTCAGAGCCGATCTATAGGGTTCTTCTTCAGTCGACAGGGCAACTGTGGGGATGGTTTCCAACCTTTTGACAAACTTCTGTTGGTGTTCGTTTGTTGGGCATTTGTTGCATGCATCTACAAGCTTCCTAAACGTCGTCAGCTTAGGAGGAAGAGGAGGATCGGCCTAAGGACCCCCTCCTAGCGCCATGTCGGTGGAGCAGCACACAGATGCACTCTGGATCGAATCACCGTTGCACCGCACACGCGAAAAAAAAAAAAAAAAAGGGTCATCTAGTGACCTAAGATATTGATGAGTGATAGGGGTACGCATTTCCTGAATGAAACAATCAGCTTGATGCTTGAATAATTCTAGGTTGACCATCAAAAGAGTATGCCCTATCATCCCCAAGTCAATGGTACTGTGGAATTGTTTAATAAGATTCTGGAGAATGCGTCGACAAAGGTTTGTAACGCGAAGAGAAATGATTGGGATGTATGCATCCTCGTGGTCCTATTGGCATATAGGACGACTTGCAAGAAGTTGACAGGTCAAACTCCATTTAGGTTGGTCAATGGAATCGAAGCGGTGATGCCCATGGAATATATTTTTCCAGGCCTGCGCATTACAGCTTTGACAGAGATGGTGGATCGCGAGACCTTGGAGGAAATGCTCACGCAGTTGATGGAGTTGGAAGAAGACCGGTTTCTTACAAGATTTCACCAGCAAGTGCAAGAGGAATGTGAGAAGACCTGGCATGATAGGCATATTAAGTTGCGCACTTTCAAGGTGAAGGATTTTGTTTTTCTCTATGATAGTAATTTCACAAAGTTTCCAAATGCATTGGTTGGGCCTGTATATTATCAAGGAAATTACAGACGCTAACGCAGTTCAGCTCGCGAAGCTGAATGGTGAATTGTTTCGAGGAAGGGTGAATGGAATTCGGTTGAAGTTGTATACAAGGGATCTTACCCCTGCACAATGACTACATGGTAGCAGGATAGTCTTAGTGCTCCATGCAGCTGCAAGGGAGAGTGGGACTATAAACTACACTACCCGAAGAAAAAGAAAACGCAGTAATGTTGCTACGTGACGAACGCAAGGGGTACAATAGAAGAAGTTGCGATGGACGAGTTGCACCATGGGGGTTTGTGTCGTGCAGCTGGGTCCAAAAGTAGTCATTGAAAACACTTTTCATGGTTAGATAGTGAAAATCCCATTAGGAGGAGCGATATGCGACATTTATCGTGAAAATATTTGGAGATCTACCGCTAAAGATGCATTTATGATCAGAAAATGGAGGGAATGATCGGATTTGAATTCGAAATCACCTATAAATCTGGCATGTTGGTCTGTCGTAGAACACTCTGCCTTCTCAAAATCACATATGAGCCCTCTTGTTTTCACTCTAAGCATTAGCAGATTTGGGAGGATTTTTTTTCAAGCCTGACATTTGTGAGACTACCTGACTAGAACCAGAAGATTATCCTTGAAAATATGTATGTTGAGCTTGTAAGTTCTGAAGCCGTTGTCTCTCAAGCGGAAGCCCAGGAAGTTGTATCAATGGAAGCTACGCCATTTGTGCCTACGGTGCCAAGGTTTCCTAGGTTGAAGCCATCTACTGCTAAAGAAAATCATAAGAAACCCCAAGCTCTACTGGTGAGGCAATCAGCAAGGAAGATTCCGACAGAGGTTAGGCAGAAGGGAAAAATGGATAAGTCCAAGCAGCCCCATGAACCCTTAGATTTAGACAAAGAAGGACTCTGCGAAGGAGTTGAAGATTTGGATGTTGATGAGGGAGAGCCTCTCACTAGACTCCTGGAGTATATCCCTCCGCGAAAAGGGAAAGCGAAGGTTCCAAAGGATCCCGATAAAGCGAAATTCACAATCTCTACACCGCTATTGCCAAAAGAAGTGGTATTTGAAGGCGCGCTCTTAGCACGTATCCTTGTGTTAAAAATGGAGGATTGGGATCTAGCCGATCACGAGAAATTTCCACATTTTTCCACCAATAAGTACATGGCCAAGATTTACTATGAAGAGACTGAGGTCACAAAGTTGGAACCAATGAAATGGGTAAAAGGGGTGGAGTAGGCCCGATTGCTACATATGTTGTGTGTGCCACACTTTAATAGGTTGGTTATCAACACTATATGTGTGCACCAATTGCTCACACTGGTGCACGATGGGTGTTTGTGGTTAGGCGAACCCATCCCCATAATAGACATGTTGAGCCACATAATTACAAAATTTCCCTGTAAAGGAGCGGATCCAGCCAAGGAGTTTGGAGGCAAAAGTAAGGAGAAGGAGCTTGCAGATAAAATGAAAAGTGAGTTTGGACTGGTAAAGAATTCGCGCAAATACTCTATCTGCTCTATTACAGACCAAGCGGTGCAGTTTTCCGCTCAAATTTTGGCTAGGAAGGTCATGCAAAAATGTCGCGCAGACAAGGTTCCAACGCCATTAATTTCATTGGTTGCACAGTGCACAAAGGGGGTGTAGTACAACTGGGCGCAGTACCTCTACAAGGAGTTCTTAGCAAATTTTCGTGAAGCGCAGGATGATGGCAAGGCATTTCACTATGCTTGGTTCTTGTTGTTGAATGTGCTTGTTGCATGGCGACTTCTGGAGGATAGTTAGTTCCCTCCGTAGGATGAGGATTTATCAGAGGAAGCGAAGTTCACTTCGCTATGGGCAACGAAGGACCTAGAGAGGGTCATAGAAACAAAAGTCTTCTAGATACTGGTCAAGATGGACCTCCACACGGTGATCAGTCAAAGGCCAAGGTTGTCTCCAACCTTGTTTGAGAAGTTGCAAGCCTACGCGAAATTTAAGGTTGATTTTCATAATGTATACATCTGCGTGAGGCGAGATCCTAAGAAGATATGGCACAAGTTTCCATACCTAGTTACGGAGGCCAATGTATAGGAGATTGTGGGGACATGGCCAGGGGAGTGGCTAAAACCCACAGATCTTTTCACAGGTGCTAGCAAAGGTGGAGACAACTCCTCCACGCAAAAGACAACTTCAAAGAAATGGAAAGAAGCAGCACAAGAAACAATGTAGGAATTGGTCGATCAGAAGAAGAAAGAAATTTTTGCTAAAGTAGTTGTTGCTAAGGTAGCTGCCGAAAAAGAGTGCGCTGCAAAAGAGGCCACAGTAGAAGTCGAGGAGTCAGCTTCCCAGCATAGTGAAGAGAAGGAAGGAGGCGGGGGTGATGCGTAGAGCACTCCCTTCAGGGTGTCAAAGCGCCAAAAGGAGACAACTCCAGACCAAGGAAAAAGCACAAATCAGACAAGCAAGCGTGCATTGACCCAATGGTCCTCACAGAGGGGGACCTTGATGAAATTGGGGATAAGGTCAGAGATACAACAATGGAACTGTGGCAACAGTTTGAGTAGTAGTTCCAAAAATCACTCAGAAGCATGTAGAAAGGTCTGCATGAGCTGCAAATACAGACAGGTCGGCTGCAAGCAAGCGGGGTTCAAGTGAGCCTGCAGTAAGTGAGCGAGAGCGTAATGGAAACAGAATGGACTCTGGACCTCAGAGTCATTCCCTTTCCATAAGGAACATTATACGCAGATTCAGAGGAAGATAATGCCCAACTCAGAAAGATCAAAGGTGTGGGTGTGAATTTAGCCACACTGCCACTTCAGACCCTCCACGTGCTTCATCAGGGGGTCTTAGATGAGCTTTGGATCAGAGAGTAGCACGCGCTATTGGTAATTAGTGAAGTCAAAATGAAAAATGAGTAGATCTTCGTCGAAAAGGCTCAGGCTCTTAAGGAAAAAGAAGAGCTAGCAATGCGAAGCCAGAGCCTTGAAGCAACAATTACACAAGCGTGTAATTCAGTACTAGAACTACACATTCCAGAGGATGCGACAACTTCAACAAAGATTCATAAATTGGCTGCTGCAATGCGACAATCTAAGGATGATGTAGGCCGAGTTACTTTTGACTTTTAGATGAAGATCTCGAAACTGTAATTGAAACTGCAGTCGACTACTCCTCCAGAGGTCAGGGAGCAGCATGGCACAGCCATCAGAGAACACATGTCTACTTTGGATAATGCAGTATCAGGCTACAATGGTCTTTTTGAAAATGCAATGGATCTATGGACCACTTTGTAGGAGGACTTAAACCTGTAGCGACTGGGTACAGAGATCAAAGAGGCACAACAGAAAGTTGATGAGATCAGGGCGACTACGCGCACTTTGGTGCCAATCCAACGCTTCACGCGCTTACAAGAAGGGAAGCTGTTGCATGCACATGTTGAGGAGCTGCAGCGCAAAGAAGTAGTTTTTAAGGCTTAGATTGAACCATGGATAGAGGAAGTGAGCCAAATTACTCTGGCTATCCAAGAGAAGCTGAAGACTTTCCAGTAGACACAAAGGACCATGTGCCCCGCGACGGAGGGGCCAACTACAGAGAAGCTGGTTGAAGAAGTGTAGCAGGCCACAATACAGAGGACAACAAACCTTGAAGTATTGAAGTTGGACTTCAATGACCTCCGCAATAAAGTGGAGAAGCCAGCTGATTGACTCAAGGGCGAGTCACCATATTTGTGTTGAGGACCTATTGGGATGAGGTCCCTTGGGTCAATTTTGAAATAGTTTTTGTTAAAGAATGTAAAGTCTCCATGAAATGTGGAAGCAGAGCGCAAATCTAAGTAAGATTTAAAGGGGCATTAGTCCCTTGTATGGGTAGGCGATAGGATGGTTTTGAGACTCGCCCATGGTCCGCGGGCCATGGTATTGTAATGAAAAGGATATATATAGTTGGGTCATAGCGAAGTCTAAGAAAGTAACTTTAAGTGAAGAATTAGTGTAAGGGAAAGGTGCTAAGGCAGGAAAAGTTTGTTTCATGTACTTAGGCGAAAGGGGAAGGCTCTTGTAGCTGAGTGCGTAGAGACCTTGGTAAGTCCGCAAGCTGAGTGCGCGGGCCCCTACAGCTGAGTGCACAGGGAGGAGAAGTCTCTAATTGAATGCTTATTCATAATAAAGATTGTTTGGGAAGCAATTCTGATGCATTTGTGCCTTGTTATTTACTTCTTTTTAAGCTTATGTATCTTCACTCTGTGATCTGTTTTATGTGAATTAATGCTTATTTTCTGCGCGAAACAGATAGATCTATAATATTCATGCCTAATAAGTATAATTAACCACCTTCGCGAAGATCAGGAAGTCGTTAGATAGATCTGTTGTAGTTAGTTGTTCAGAAAGAGTAGATCTGCACGACGACAGATCTAGGCCATAAGGGCTTCAGAATACACATTTACTGCATGGAACTGGTAGATCTATAATCTTTCTGCATGATAAGTACAATTAAGTACCTTCACAAAGATCTGAAGGTCATTTTGATAGAGTTGCAGTAGTTGATAGTCAGAAGGAATAGATCTGCGTGAAGGTAGATCTAAACCCTAAGAACCTTAGGAAACCATCACACAGGCTTCTAGATGCAGAAACCTGGTTCTAGCATCCCCCAATACTGCTTCGGGTGAGACTGCAACCTGCTCTACGTAGGTTGATGCTAAAAGGGCCAGTAGTTAGGGTTTTTTTGGTTGGTGCAAATAACTCCGAACCTAGGTCAAGCCCCCTTAAGCCAACAGGGGGATACACTAACAATAACAATGAGGGAATACACTAGTATTATAGGGACCTAACATGCCCCTTTCCTTCAAAAAAGTGTTTTCCTTAACATTTGAGTAGTTATAGATGTTTTTGTATAAAATTCTCGTCCTCCCATGTGGAACCTTCAACAAGTTAGTTCTTCCACTTGATGAGATACTTTGAAATTGATCGATTTCGTAGCTGTCGAGTTCTTTTTTTCGTGACTACTTTAGGTTCCAATATTTCCTTCCTCTTCAAGTTCTGGTAATATTGTGAGAGCTGGGAGCTTGTCACCTATAACCTTCTTTATGCATGAAACACAGAAAACTGGGTGCACTCGAGAAGATGCAGGAAGCTCCAATTTGTATGCAATAGTACCAATATTTTGCAACACCTTTTAAGGACCATAATACTTTGGTGATAATTTATTATCCTTCTTAGATTGCTTGAGGTACATTTGTTTGTATGGTTGTAGCCATAAAAATACCTAGTTCCCTACATCACAACTTCTTTTGTTGCGATGTTGATTTGTTTGTTGTTTCATTCTATTCTACACCAAAGTGAGGTTATCATTTAAGAGTTGGAGAGCTTGTTTTTATGCTAGATGTGATCTTCCACTGCTTGAAACTTAGAATTTTCTCTTCAAAATGATGTGATGGACGGTGGATGATATCCATAAAGTACCATAAATGGGGTCATTTTTTATACAGTATGGAAGGAAGTGTTATACCACCAATCAACCAAAGGTAACCACTTGACCCATTATGTATGTTTATCAGATACAAAGCAACGAAGATATCCTTCCAAACATTTGTTGACTACCTCAGTTTGCCAATTAGATTTAGGATGATAAGATGAACTATGAGCTAATTGAGTGCCCAAACAAGAAAATGATTCCGTCCAAAAATTTCCAGTGAAAATAGGATCTCTGTCGCTTACAATAATCTTTGGGTTTCCATGTAGCTTCTGAATTGTTTCTATAAATGCGGTAGCAACTTGACTGGGTTTAAATGGATAAGATAATGCACAAAAGTGTGCATACTTGGTAAGTTTATCAACTACCACCATGATGAAACTCTTTCCTTCGGACTTGGGTAAACCTGTGATAAAATCCATTGAAACCTCCTCCCAGCGTTGACTTGGAATGGATAAAAGTTGTAACAGACCCGAGGTCTTAATTGTCTCAAATTTATTTTCTTGGAAAATCAAACATTCCACCACAAACTTTTGAATATCAGATTTAAGTCCATCCCAAAAAAAATCCTTCTTAACCCTATGGTAAGTTTTCAAAAATCCTGAGTTCCCTCCTAAGGGAGAGGTGTGCAATTCCAGAAGAATCTTTTGTTTAAGTTGGGAATTCTTACAAAGGTATAAGCGATCTTTGTACCATAATGAATCATTTTTTCCAAATAAATGTATCATATGTACTAGTATCTTGTTGCAGCGTTTGAATGAGTGCCCACACTTCTTCGCCATTCTTCCATTCATCCCTTGCTTAGGTTATCCAATCTGATTGGATAATAGAAATGGCACAAAGCAATGCTTCCACATCCTCATCCTTTCTTGAGATTGCGTCTATAACAACATTTTGCTTCCCATTTTTGTAGATGATTTCAAATTCATAACCCAACATCTTTGTGACCCATTTTTATTGTTCTTCTAAAGATAATCTTTGTTCTAAAATGTATTTAAGACTATCATTGATCCAAATGGAAAATGGCATCAACCCATGGTACTCATCCACCCATATTATTCATTGACCCATGGAATTTACCTAGGTATTGTAAATGGCATCTGCCCGTGGTATTGTAAAATCCACCCATGGTATTCATTCACCCATGGAATTTACCGATGGTATTGTAAATGACATCTGCCCGTGGTATTGTAAAATCCACCTATGGTATTCATTCACCCATGGAATTAACCCGTGGTATTGTAACTGAAAAAAAAAACTATAAGTAACAAGTCACATTTTGTAAAAGGATAGGTTGTCTGCCACAATGTAGAGGCATGTAGCCGCCACATATCTTCTCAGAGATAAGCTACCATCGCCCTAGCCGGTTTATTTCCACTTCTGTTTGTAAGCATATTTCAGTATTTTACAGTAATGAAATGAAGTATTATTTCTGCTGCATATCTGTCTTTATGGTTATCTCAGTAATTTGTTGCGTTCCTGTTTAAATCCAAATCAGTGGGTTTTAATAAAATGTTTCTTTGTGGTTTTTTTTATTGGTCATTCTCCTATTTTTCTTCTGGCAATTCAAGTTTTCAGATCTTGGGGTCCTTTCCCCCAAGATCCATTGCGAGTTTTCATATCTTGGGGGTCTCTCCTCCCAAGATCCATTTCAATCTTTTAGATCTTGGGGGCCTCCTCCCAAGATCCGGATCAGTGGTATCAGAGCCGGTTATGATTCCATGGGCGGCGAATTTGCAGATCATATCTGAAACATTTGGTACAAAATTTACAAAAACAAATACCAGATCTGGATTCCTCTCGAAAAATCACCCAATTTTAAAAAAAAATGCGTCGAATCGAAGTTCGGATGTGGGAGATCTCGCTGATTTAAAATCAACTATTTTATCAGAATTTTTGTGACGGCGGAACTGTTGCAGCACGAATCTGAGATCTCATAGTGTCTAGATAAGGATTTCCAACTCATGGGAAGATGCAAAATGATCCTTCTACTTCCAAAAACAGGTTATAATAAATATTCTGAGTTATATTGGCCGAGTTATGTCCATTTTAATTCTGGAGCAGCATTCGGCTTGGGTTATTTGGAGATGTGCCCTCCCACCCCAGGCTATGTAGGCACCTGCTACTTCATCAGCAACCAACATCATGGTTATGGGTCAACCGCATACAATCCTTGTCATCGAAGTCCATTTGCTAGGCCGCACACTGTCAGAATCACAGTTGGTCACAAGCATTACAGGGTATCTCTATCCTCGGATCTTCGTTTATCAGGGTTTTGGGTTAACCACATAAAACCCTTATCTTCAGTGGCTCTTCATATTCAACAAAGGCTTTGCAGGAGGGAAATTTACGCAATGGGGACCATTGCTTCTTAAGGAGGGAGGAATGAACCAAATGGAAAATGGCATCAACCCATGGTACTCATCCACCCATATTATTCATTGACCCATGGAATTTACCCATGGTATTGTAAATGGCATCTGCCCGTGGTACTGTAAAATCCACCCATGGTATTCATTCACCTATGGAATTTACCCATGGTATTGTAAATGGCATCTGCCCGTGGTATTGTAAAATCCACCGATGGTATTCATTCACCCATGGAATTGACCCGTGGTATTGTAACTGAAAAAAAACTATTAAGTAACAAGTCATATTTTGTAAAAGGATAGGTTGTCTGCCACAATGTAGCATTTACAGTTCAGAGGCATGTAACCGCCACATCTCTTCTCAGAGATAAGCTACCATCGCCCTAGCTGGTTTATTTCCACTTCTGTTTGTAAGCATATTTCAGTATTTTACAGTAATGAAATGAAGTATTATTTCCGCTACATATCTGTCTTTATGGTTATCTCAGTAATTTGTTGCGTTCCTGTTTAAATCCAGATCAGTGGGTTTTAATAAAAAGTTTCTTTGTGGTTTTGTTTATTGGGCATTCTCCTATTTTTCTTCTGGCAATTCAAGTTTTCAGATCTTGGGGTCCTTTCCCCCAAGATCCATTGCAAGTTTTCAGATCTTGGGGGTCTCTCCTCCCAAGATCCATTTCAATCTTTTAGATCTTGGGGGCCTCCTCCCAAGATCCGGATCAATCATGATTCATTTTTACCTTGAAGTGTTTTCCCATTAGGTAAGGTCACCTTTTCTTAAGTGCATGTAGGATTTCCAACACTTCCTTCTCATAGATAGCTTTGTGTAAATACTTTTCTTTGATAGGATGATTTTCAAAAGCAGTGGGTTTTCCCTCTTGCATTAAAACAACACCAATTCCATTTCTTGTGGCATCACATTCCATAATAAAGGTTTTTGTGAAGTCTGGCGTAGCTAAGACTAATGCTTGGCACATTTCCTCTTTAAGATGTTCAAAGGCCTTAGTTTCTTATGGAGTCCAAGAAAATGCATCTTTCTTCAGTAATGTTGTTAGAGGTGCTGCTATTCTCCCATAATTCTTAACAAACTTGCGATAATACCCTGTAAACCCAAGAAATCCTCGCAGATGCTTTATGGATGTGGGGATTTTCCATTCCTTAATGGCTTTAATTTTGTTAGGGTCTACCTTAACACCCTTATGAGATACAATATGACCCAGATATTCCACCTCTTGTACTCCAAAGAAACATTTGGAGGTTTTTTCATATAATTGTTTCTCCTCCAATAGTTTGAGCACCCTGTCAACGTGTTGAACATGATCCTTCAAGACTTGTTGTAGACTAGTATATCATCAAAAAGTACTAACACAAATTTTTTAAGGAAGGGTTTGAAAATGGAATTCATCAAACCTTGAAATGTAGAAGGTGCATTGGTAAGGCCAAAATGCATGACCAAAAATTCATAATGACCCTCATGGGTTCTAAATGTTGTTGAATGAAGATCCAACTTGGTGAAGTAAATTGTTCCATGTAATTCATCCAATAATTTATCAGTGACATGAATGGGAAATTTATCTTTAATAGTGATCGTGTTGATCTACCTATAATCCAGACACATGCGCCATGATCCATCATTCTTGTGCACCAATACTACTAAAGTAGAGAAAGAACTTTGACTAGGTTGAATTATACCAACCTCTATCATTTTTACAACCATACGTTCAATTTCACTCTTTTGGGCATATGGATATCTGTAAGGCCTAATGTTTGGAGGAACACTTCCTGGATCAAATGAATAGCATGACCATGATCACAAATAGGTGGGAGGCCATTGGGAGAACCATGGAATGATTGTCCAAGACTTTTTGGAGATTTGGAGAAATAGATGATTTCGATTTTTGAACTGTTGTTCTTTATTTAGAAGCTTTGTCATGCCATTAGAGTTGATTATATTTCCTGGTTTCCCTGCAATACCCCTTAATTCAACTTCCTTTCCTTCCCAAAAAAAAAATCAAGAAAAGTTCTTGAAAATTAAAAGTTATCGTACCCAAAGTTGTAACCATTGGACTCCTAGTACAACATCAGCACCACCCATTGGAATGGAAAGCATTGGACTATTCAATACATATTCTCCCATGGATTGCTTGATATTATGGCACTTTCCAGAGCAATTTATGGTTCCTCAATTTGCAACCATCACTTAACACTCTAGTGCTAGATATAGGAAGCAATTCAATTACTTGGTTAGCTTACAATGAATAAAATTATAAGTACTACCTGAATCAATCAACACTATTACATTTTTCTTCTTTATATGTCCTTCTATCTTGAGAGTTTGAGGAGTGGTAATTCCTATCAATGCATTACAAGATATGGTCGGATTCATTTCTTCTTTCTCTGGGGTTGGTTCCTAGTGTATATCCTCTTCTTTTGACATTTCTTGTTCCTTTTCTTCCTCCTCTTCACAATCTATTTAAAATAATTTCTTCTCAACACACTTATGACCTTTAGTGTATTTACTATCACAATTGTAACAAATCCCTTTTTCTATTTTTTCATCCAATTGTTGTGGTGTCAACCTTGTAGGTTGTGGAAGGCTAGGAGCAAGAACACTTCCATATTTATAGTTGTGAGTGGTAGGCTTGCTTGTTGCCATAATTTTTCTTTCAATTTTTCTTGCCAACCTGAATGCCTTCTCCAATGAATCAGATACCTAAAGGCTCAAAGTGCTCCACCATTGAAACCTTTTGTTTGAGATTTATCAACTGGCTAAAGAAGGTGTTTCTCTTTATATCCTCATGATGTGCTATAATTTCCTCCATAAAAATTGACCAAATGACAATTTGTTTGCGAGAGAAAATTCATCGATACCATAAAAATTGATTGGGTTCTAAATATAAAGTTGCAATGCATACCTTTTGTGTGTTTTTCACATTATGGAGATCAAAATATTGCTCCATTTGTAGTATCCATGTTAAGGGATCTTTGCCATCAAACTTCCTCATATTGATATTTGGAATATGGTGGGTCTTCCATCCAATGTTAGGGTCTATGAAATCATGGTTAACATTTCTTTTGTTCTCATCATGAGTTTCCTCTACTACCTTTTTTCCATTAGGAAGCATTTCTTGTATCAACTATGTCAATTCTTTCTTCAAATATTCCACGTTGCCTTTTAGTTTTACTTATATACCATCAATCTTAGCTTCCATGCCATTCTTCAAACCATCCATCTTAGCTTCTGTTACTTTTTGTGAGAAATTTGTTGCACTTGGTCTCGTAATTTTGATATATCATGTTGCATTTCTTCCTCTTCATCATGTGTCATAGTAGAGCTTTCGGGTTGCTTACTAGGTGTTTCCATTTTTTTTCTTTGGGGAATCAATTAATGATAATTATGCTTCACTGTGCCCTTTGAATCACTTCAAAATAATTATTCAAACAAAACTTATGTAAATTTTACAAAATACACATTTTTTTCACTTTGTAGGAGCTCAATATTGAATCTGTTGTATCTCTATAATTTTAGATCTCCAAGGTGTTGAAGTTTCTAAGTCTAACAGTTAGAAACCCTCCATGCACTTTACCGATTTATTCCTACCTACTTGTTCTGTTAATTAACAAGTTATTTACCATGTAAATACTGAAAATAAATACGAGTGCATGCTCAACACATTACAGATCATCAACTAAAGGAAACAGAAACAAGCACACAAATGACACTGTTATTTTTGGATTAATGTCCCTGGAAAAACCCAATGCAGAAAAACCAATGCAGCTATCTGAGGGTTTTACTATTAAGCAGCTCTTTTCTGAGTACACTAGGTGCCAAATTGGCTAACCCGACAGAGATCAAAAAAATCTGGCAGCAATACCTCTCTTTGGAAACAGGTATATGGAAAGCTTGTTCCATGAAATCCCTCTCCAGCACAATCTGAAGCTCAGCGTCAGCCCTGCTAGCCTCTGCGTCAGCCTACTGAGGCTCTGCGCAGCCTCTCTGTCTCTCTGCATCACTCCTACAGCCTCTCCATGGATGACGCAGGCCCTTCTAGTTATGCGTAGTCTCTGCTACCTCTGCATGGCTCCCTATGGCTCTGTGTTTTCCTCTCTCTGCTTCTGCGCTGGTCTCTCGACACTGTTCCTGCCTCTCTGCCTCATACTCACTGCCCCTCGCTGCAACTGATCACTAATTCTATCTCTCTTAGCAAATCCTGCTCTAGAGAATTGAATGATTGATGACTCTAGTGTGTTCTCCATCTGAACCTTAAGCCTGCTCTTATACTTTCCTCGTTGACAAATCAACGGCCAAGATTAAGTCCCTAATCGAAGGCTAAGATTAGATCTGACTTGATCCATGTATTTTGGACCATTCTAACACAGTTTTATATTAATTCACATTAATATTTTAATTTCCCTAAATTTAGACTTAGGGACTCCATTAAAAGTATTAATTATTTTAATATCTCCCAAACTGTTTAGAATCTACCCAAACCCATTCTAGGTATTGGAGATCTCATGTGCCCTAACATCTCCATAAAGTTTCGTGGCTAGAGCACATCCGATGCTACACCAAATCAACACAAGGTTTGAAATTTCATCTTGTGGTAGCCCTTTGAGTCTTCTTTCCCACCCCACAAGTCAGACCAATATTGGAGTCTTCATGAAAGAGTTATGCCCAATCTCCCACGATAACCTGAGTATAGACTAGTTTAGTAGAGTGAACTTGTACGGATTTCCACGTGTCATTGTTTCGACCTTCAAATCTGAAATTCCTACACGAAAAACTACAGTCTATGCACTTTCATCCACTTTTTATAGAATTCAAATCTGAAGCCTGAAACAAAAGTTATGATGATTTTCCCTAGGTCACCTATTTGAGACAGAATTATGGGCCCTACAAAAACCCTAACTTCCCCATATCATATCTCCAAAAATATAGCGAACCAAGATCTGAAATTTTTACATTAAGTTCATCAGAATTTTGAATCCACGTGATAAAAAATTCAGCTTCTGAAGTCTCGTAGAAAAAAATTATAGTGAAAATTCTAAGATGTCATGTTTGAAGAAGTGAAACCCTAGAATCCCAAATTTTATGCAACCAGCTCACAAAATAGAAGAATAGATAGATCAACAACTTCAAAATTAGCCTCTTCGGAGGGGAAACCTCCTTTACATTACACAAATGAACAATTATTCGATGATTCAAATGAAAAAACCTCCTTTCTATATATAGGAGTCTAAGGGATCATAATATAATCAGATTCGGCATAATAATAATAATGTAAGGGCACAACAATAACAAGAGTGGGCTTCTATGGGGCACAATAATAACAATATGGGGACTACATGGGCACAACAAGGGCTACACTAATAATAAAAATGAGGGAATACACTAGTATTATAGGAACCTAATAGAATATAATCACAAACTTGTCTAGATAAGGACGTAATACATTATTCATTAAGCACATAAAAGTAGTTGGGGAATTAGTCAAACCAAAAGGAATCACAACAAACAAATAGTGTCTATGCCTGGTCCTGAAAGCAATCTTGTAGATGTCCTTTTCTTTGATGCATACCTGATGATATCATGACCTCAGATCAATCTTCGAGAACACTGATGCTCCCTTCAACTGATCGGATTCTCCCATAAACGGATCAAACAAGTCATGAATCCTTAGAAATGGGTACATGTTCTTAATCGTCACCTTGTTTAGTTTCTTGTAATCAATGTACAACCTGAGAGTACCATCCTTCTTCTTTACGAACAATACTGGTGCACCCCAAGGCGATACACTTGACCTAATGTATCCCTTATCAAGCGTTTCCTTCAATTGCAGCTTCAACTCTACTAACTCTTGCATGCTCATCCTGTAAGGTGCCTTTGATGTTGGTATTGCTCTTGGTACCAACTCAATAGAAAATTCCACTTACCTGTGGGGACGCAACTCTGGAATATTTGTTGGAAACACATCCTAAAACTGCTACAGTACAGGGTACCTCTTGAATAATTTTGCATCCTCAACATCCTTACCCTTGTCACTGGAAATATGAACTGCAAACATCACACGCCCTTTCCTGCAACTGTGCCTTGCCTGCATAGATGTGACCATCCTAACTGATGTAGGCTTCTTCTTTCCCTGCAAGATTCTATTTTCTCCATTATCATCTAAGCACTCAATGGCCTTGTCATAACAGTCTAATTTGGTCCTGTGAAGGTACAACCAATCCATACCCAAATGCATATTATATGATCCCAATGGTCGTACATTAAGATGTGCTTTTGTAGGCATACCATTAAGCTCAAATGCACAATCTCTTACCCAATGATGAACTCTCTTCTTAGTACTTGTAGCCAACTGCACCAACCAAGACTCTGCATGCACTTCTTTTCTCAAGCCACACTTATCCACCAGGTTAGGATTAACATAATTATAATTATATCCAGGGTCAATCAAAAGAGAAACAACTTGACCACAAAGATTACCTTCCATATCAATAATGTATGCCTGATGATCTGCCTGCTTGTTGTCTACAGCTACATAAATCCGAGGAATGATATGACCAACACCCCCAATTGTCTATGCCTCCTGAGCATTATAGATATGAGGCCTGCCACCCTAGTACTATGGATAATCCTTCTTGCGATGACATTTGCCACATATCCAACACTGCAATGGTCCCCTGCCATCACCTTTGTTCTACTGCTCTTCAGGCTATGACCCATGTCCCTTTTTAATTGCATTGAACTTCTTGTAAGGAGCAACATTTTCTTTCTCACCTACATCCTGAGGTTTCCCTCGATTCAGTGGCCATTTCCCTTTAACTTTTCATTTCCCCTCAACTCGTGCTTAGGCTTAGCTTTATGCTTTAACTATTCGTAACAATGCTTCAACTTCCGAATGGCCTCCTCCAACGATATAGGCTCATCAAACTTAATCTGGTTTCTATATGTTGTTGGAAACCCACTGATGAAACTATGAATCTTAGCCTTCTCATCCTTGAGGTAAGACACATACATTAACAGCTCCAAGAACCTGCTATTATACTCATCATCTTTCATATAAACCATCTACAACTCATAAAACTCCTTAACTCTATCGTTGTAATATCTCTCATATAAGTACTTCTTCTTGAAGAGTCTCTCAAACTCATCCCAAATCAACTCTTCTTCTTGAATGCCCTTGAAATTCTTCACATCCTCCCACTAGATATCTGCTTTACCTTTAAGACTGAAGGTGGTTATTTTCACTTTCATGTTCTCTGAGTAGTTATGCAATCTAAAGAATTTCTTCATCCCAAGCAACCATGCCTTTACATCTTCTAACTTCTTCATTTCTCCATCAAATGTAGGCGGCTTGAATTTCTTGAACTCTTGGGCAAGTACTCAATCCTCCTATAAGGATGATGACGATGATGATGTCTCCTAGATGAGGAACTAGTATGATACCCATACATAGCAGTCTGCCTATCAGGTGTATCCAATGATCTTCCACCTCTGATTGTATCCCCTTTATCCAAACTATATCCGGATCGAGACCTGCTACCATATGCTCCATTAGTTTTCTCTTCTTGCTCTTGACTGATCCTCAATTGTCCCTGTCTCTGCAAATCTGACAAGCTATAAAAATCACTGGATTGACTTTTCCCTGCTTTTCCTAAGCCCTTGAAAGTTTTTCCTAAGCCTCAACCAACCTGTCATTGTCTGCTTTGTAACTTTTGATCTCTACCTTCAAACTCCTCAATGTATCTGTTATATCTGGAGAATACTCGTCTCCTTTCTACCCAACTGATCTGTAGGGAGATTCACGTGAACTGTAGTCTACCATTTTGCTCGTCATCTCTGATTATCTTCTTCCTATAAGTAGGCCATGTCATATAAACCAAATAGATACCAAAATCAAAACCATACCTCATTGACGTTCAGGGGAGGCTTATCTCATCTGCAAAATCAGTCCACATTAGCATGATACATATATAATCATAATCATATCAATATAACAACATCATGCATGACCATACCAATTGTATACCATGACCCCATGCATGACAACCATAACCTTGACAACATCATATTTTACCAAAGAGAGCGCAACCCACTCTGATACCACCCTATAACTGCCTCCTCCCACATTTACCCACTTTCACCAATTTTCTTGGGGTAAACATGAGTTGAGGGTCACTATGATAAGACTCAACCTCCTATATGACCTTAAGGAAATGGAGTCAACCCTTAAGACCTTACTGGCTCCCCTTAGGTGGTACAGGACCTCTAGGAGCTACCCAACCCCTCTAGGTGTCCAACTCCTAAGCTACATCTCTTTTTCACTGACCTAGAGCCTCAGTCACTCCCTTGAAAAGGCCTCCAAGTGAAAGTAAGCCTCCAGTCACTCCCATAAGCATGCTTCCTAGTGACTGTGAACATTTTTAGTCAATTTTGTGCGAGCGACCCAAAATTCTAAGCCACTTTTTCAGGGATAGGACTCAAGCCTCTGCCCAGAACTCAGTGAAACTTCTAGAAATGATAAATAACATAGAAATAAGGCTTCTAAACCAAAAATTAAACAAGGATTTGACCTAACCCCTCCCAAACAAGACAGGCATTATGTCAAACATATGGTAAACATGCAATCTACAGGTCATAAATGCATATTTGAATATAGGGATCTGAAACTTATCTGAGGTTTAACAAGAAGGACCAATGCCTTCTCACAATAGCTCCCATAATTTAATTTAGGTCATGCATTCATTAACTTTACATTCATTAATTAAAATGTGATCAGATTCATACTTAAATATGTCATAAAACCATGCTTATAACCAAACTAGATAGATAACAATGATAGAACAAGCATTAAAGCCACATAATAACAAGTATAATTACTCATCAAAGATAAGAGGAACTTAGCTCTTATTAACCATATGCAAAATCCAACCAAGTCAGGGACTTCCACGTACCACCCGACCATAGATTGGCTGAACCAAATCTTTTTTTCAGCCAATCACCCTCGTTTCATATTCCAAGCATGAATGTGGGATATCATGGGATAAACCAATCCATAAACAACCAAGGGAATCTGGAGGTTAAACCACCTCCACCCTCACCATACCATGATCTCACCTAAACCGGTCTCAAGATCACAAAACCAAACCGAGCTTGGATGCCTCAGAATTCCTTCACCATCCCTTGAGGAATTTTCCTATCTCCACCCACCTATTGAGGGCTTCCCAAAGAAAACCATCTCCACCCCCAACCCTTGGGATTTTCCTGAGACCACCTCACCCAAATCCAAAACCTTCTGGCAATCCAAAGCTCAACCAAGAAAGAATCCCATCACACCATGGATATCCGAAAATGGAAAGGCAAGGCTAAAAACCACTGTCGAAACCTGACAAAACCCATGCCAATGACAACAAATGAACCAAATGCACACATGCACATACCATGCATACCAAAACTAGTTAGGAAATCATACATGCAACTTGTTACCTGCAAGTATTCCCGCTGAAGCTACTTGATCCAACCTTTCCTTGCTTGATCCTTGCTTTCCTTGTCCTTCCTTTGCTTGCTTTCTTTCCTTCTCCTCTTGGTGCTCTTCTCCTCTCTAAGACTAATTCCAAAACCGAACTGACAAAATGCTGACAAAAAGACGTGAACTGATCCTCAAAAGCCTTTTTATCATTGATGCCTCTAATTTCTTCATTTTCCTTCAATTTCCTCCTCACATGCAACTCGTGACCTTTCACCTCCCTTTCTCCTAATTCCTTTATTTTCATAAATAAAATACCAATAATGCATTTTTGCCTTTTCAAAGCCTTTGCCACTGCCTTTGCTAATTTCCCCTTAGCCATAATACACAACAAGTGATGCCCACTAGGATTTTTTGCCCAACATTCAGCTTGGAATAAGTGTCCCATGACCTTGGTCTTATTTTGCTTCTATTAACTTTATTACATGAGCTTTTAACCTGGGGCTCTTACATTGTGCATCTTTGTAACATCAAATCGTACTTGTGAAATAAATAACTTGAAATAATAGGTACTCGGACTTTTTTTATGTAAAACAAATTCAAGTATAACTTAAAAGAATGTGTTGTAATCTTTTTAAAAGAATACATATACAATATGCATCTATAGGTATATTGGATGCCTAATTCTATTTACAACTACAAGCATGATTATAACAAAGGATGGTAAGATATATTCACTCAATTAAAATTATGACTAAGAGCCCTGGGTTGTTTTGAGTTCAAAACTAACTGGCTTTCACGGATATTTATTATATGTTTATAAATAATCACATAATGGACGTTCAATACAACTCTTGCCAGTATGACAGAATATGTGTTAGAATAGAAATGAATAGGTGGGGACAACCGGCTAGTAAATCCCAAAGGTATGATCAACCAACGGGAGAAAAATTAGATACGAATGGCCATGGTCCCAACCATAACGACAAGCACTGGATAACTTCATAGAGATTGACTAGTTAACATATATCCCACTTCATTTGATAAGGATCAAAGGCCATGTATAGTATCATGATGACCTAGTTGAGACAGTGAACCAACAATGAATCGATGAGAAATTCGATCACTATTTGGTGCATACTTGATTTCGGGTTAGTTATAGCAAGGCCTAAAGTATGCATGCAACTTACAACAAAAGAAAAAGCAAATGCTAGAATAGATTCCATTACAATGCGAGTATGGTTATACCTTCCTCTCTAATACTCGAAAAATCAATTGGGGAGCTAAACAAATCATCACAGATTAATTCTATGTATAGATTCGAGTGGAAGATTTTGTGCATTGCCATATGCTAGGCTTCATTATTTAATATATTTCATGCAATAATGGAACGTAATCTCACACAACAATATATTTAGACTCACCATGCACACACCATATAGTTGGGAAATGTTAATATAAGAGTTCTACAGGAGCGTAGTCCCAATACACAGAGATAAATGCATGATTTACATTCACCCACATAATTATATGTAATTCAAATTATGTATAATGCATAAAAAAAATGCATAAACACTGTAAAAATTACATGAATAGAGACAGAGTACTTGGATTAAAAATTAAAAATAAAAATACGTGAATATTGTTATGCACTATACAAATTTCCATGTTCATGTTATATGCAATCTTTGTAATCTCTACTAGGAAGAATTTAAACATTTACAAAAAAATTAGACACGTTTTTAACTTAATATCATAGACATACATCAAACATTCTATGGGTGATTTCATTGGGCAACTGAAGGACAAACTTCCACTCTCCCCCAACCATAGATTAGTTTCACTGTGAACTCTCTTGTAGTTGATCACCCTTCAGACAGATCTAGGGTATGAGGAAATTACAGGTCACTAAAGCAGCATACGAGAAAGGGAAGTTGTCAAACGATTCTAATAGGGCTCTCGAGCATAAGATGGTTAACAGAGTGGGGAAGACATCCCACTTAGTGGGTGGTGATATGAATTTATATTATTTTGTCCCAGCGCCCCACTACCTCTAATTGTGGCTGAGTGGGGAATTTCCCTGGTTTATTATTAGGGATGTTTTGTCCCTTCAAAATTCAAGGAAAAATGTTGACTTCTTGTCAGAAAACAAAACAACATTCCATTATTTCAGGTCTTGTATTATGTGCCACCATGTGATAAAGGATAATAAATGCTTGTTACTTGAAATTTCACGGGGCTGGCATTTAATTTAGGCATAAAGTAACATTTAGGATTATCAATAATTAATTATGGTTAAAGTATAATTTAAAATTAATTATTGTAATGAATTTGTAATTACAGTTGCAACATTTAAGAATTAATAATTTGTATTATTTAATTATTGAGTTATCATTAAACATGTTCGATTACAAAAAACATATAAGGATCATATTAATGTGGAGTGATACAACCACATTAATTAATAATTTAGTCAAAATAGTAGTTCTCAACTGCAGAGGGTTCAGTACTTGACTCTGTGGATAGCGGTGCGACGTTTTAGGGCTACAAGCAAAACCCAGTAATTTCTTCCTTAGACCAAGGATCCGTAAGGCGATCCAACCTTTTGTTGTGTTAATTAATTAATTATATTAATCATTAATTTGGGTCTTGACAAGTTGTGGTTGTCTCCAAGCTAGTGTGGCCATTGCTGCTACATTTACAGTAGCAAGGTAGACATGGGGGTGTTACATGGTTTAGAGGATAGTCTCGGTGAAGTTGAATTTACTACAGAAAATAGTAGTTTGAAGGACTTTGAAAAAGTTAAGGAAATGACTCTCATTAACCAAGAAAGGTATATTCAATGGCTCGCATAAAGGCTAAATAGGATAAATCCTAAGATGATTGTATGGTAGTTGTCCAAGTTGATCCACCATGGTAAACTTAACGTTATTATAGATTTCAGAATATTTCACAAATTTAATGGATATTTCAAAATTTGCAATCAAGATAAGGATGGTCCATCCTCACATTGTGGTGGGTCAACCTTAATGTTAGAAAATTATATATTACAGAGCAATGGAACACATAAAATATTGCAGAAATATAAACACAGAAAACGCATAAAACAAGAGAGACACAGATATACGTGGTTCACCCAGTTTGGGCTACATCCACGGAGAAATAGCCAGTCCTTCTTTTATTATATTATCCAGCAAACTAAAGAGATACAACCTACAGCAGATCTGTTGTAACACCCTCTTTGCTCTCAATATCCTCTCTCTTCCTCACTCAGAATCCAGATATGTGTAGATGTAATACAATTCCCTCATATATAGTGAGGGGTTGCCTTCTAGGGCAAAAAACCCTAAATTAAACATAACTTCTACCGTTAGATCATCTGCCTAATGAACGGCCCAGATTGACTAGAAATTACTAGGCTTTTACAAGGTAATTTTACATCTATTTTTAGCTTCGGGGGCGCTGGCCCCTGACCGCGTGGAGGGGTGTACAGTCTTCCTGGGGTATACATCCGACTGAAACCTTTGAATACAGAATATAATCAGGCTCCACACCCAACAATTTCCCACTTGGAGACTAACTATAGCAACTCCACCGCTGCTTCATTTGCTAGACAATGACTCCACTTTGGACCTGGCTGTTTCTCATCTTGTTCATCATACTTGAAGACCAATTGAAACTGAGCAGATTCTCAGTTTCTCCCTGGTTACAAATTTTGTTAGCATATTTGCAGGATTCTGGCTAGTATGTATCTTTTCCAACTTCAACTGTCCATCTTCCACTGCTAACCGCATGAAATGGTACTTGAGCTATATATGTTTAGTCTTGGAATGAAATGCAGAGTTCTTTGCAAGATGTATGGCACTCTGACTATCACTGTATAACCTGCCCAACTCCTGCTTCTTACCCAATTCATCCAGAAATCTTTGTAACCAAATCATTTCTTTACTAGCCTCTGTAGCAGCAACATACTCTGCTTCTGTTGTTGAAAGTGCAACAACACTTTGGATTTTTGAAACCCAACTGACAGTTGTTCCACCTACAGTAAATACATATCCTGTAGTGCTCCTCTTGTTATCTCTGTCACCTACCATATCTGCATCAACATATCCCTGTAGAGCAATGTTTGAACCACCAAAGCTTAATGCTTGATTTGTGGTACCTCTCAAATACATGAGAATCCACTTCACTGCCATCCAATGTTATTTTCCTGGATTTGTCATGTACCTGCTTACAACTCCCACTGCATGTGCAATATCAGATCTTGTGCAGACCATTGCATACATTAATCTTCCAACTGCTGATGCATATGGAACTTTAGACATATGAGCCATTTCTTCCTGAGTATTGGGACACGCCTCCTTACTTAATTTGAAATGGCTAGCCAAAGGTATACCAACTGGTTTTGAATTCTACATATTAAACCTTTTCAACACCTTTTCTATGTACTCACTTTGAAACAATGTTAATTTGCGATTCTTCATGTCTCTAGTTATTCTCATACCAAGGATTTGTTTTGCAGCACCCAAATCCTTTATTGCAAATGAGTTTGCCAATTTCCTTTTGAGCACATTTATTTCCTGCATGTTAGAACCTACAACAAGCATGTCATCTACATACAATAACAATATAATATAGCTGCCATCATTTTGCCTTTTGAGATAAACACAATGATCAGAGTGACATCTAGTATAACCTTGTTCACACATAAACCTGTCAAATTTTAGATACCACTGCCTTGGAGCCTATTTTAAGCCATACAATCTCTTCTTCAACCTGCACATTTGTTTCTCCTTCCCTTTTACCTCATATCCTTGTGGCTGCTGCATATATATCTCTTTCTCCAAATCCCCATGGAGAAAGGTTGTCTTTACATCTAATGCTCAAGATGCAAATATTCAACTGCTACTAGACTTAAAATAGTTATGATTGAAGTCATTTTAACAACAGGAGAAAATATTTCATCAAAATCAACACCTTTCTTCTGTGCAAACCCCTTCACTATAAGTCTAGCTTTGTACCTCTGTTTTCCTCCATCTTCTTCCTTCAGCCTGTAAACCCATTTATTCTGCAATGTTGTTTTACCTGTAGGCAACCTGCCTAAGTCCCAAGTCTGGTTATGTGTTGAGTCCATCTCTTCTTTCATGGCTTGCTCCCACTTCTTCTTGGTTTCTACCTGCACTGCTTCTTCATAACATTCTGGTTCACCAGAATCAGTCAACAATACATAATATAATGAAGGAGAGTATCGTTCAAGGGGTCTACTTATCCTTGTAGATCTTCTAACACCACTTTCAGGTGTTTGAAGTGCTTGTTGTTGTTGTGGTTATTGTTCTGGCTATTGATCATTATGATTTTCAGGCACCATCACTTTTCCAGTGATATCGTCAAGCACTGTGTATTCTCTGTTTTCTTTTTCTTCTTTCTTTTCCTGCAACTGATTCTTATACAAGACCTTTTCATTGAATATTACATCTATGCTCCTAATGATTTTGTGATTTTCATAATCATATAAGCGATAACCAAAATCATTAACACCATATCCAATAAAGGTACATTTCTTTGATTTTGCCTCAAGCTTTGTTCTATTTTCTTTGTTAATGTGGACAAAGGCTTCACAACCAAAAGTCTTTAAAAATGAGTAGTTTACCTTTTTACCTGTCCATGCCTCATCTGGAATACCGCCACCCAAGGAACTTGAAGGCCCTCTGTTTATTAGATAAACGGCAGTATCTACAACATCTACCCAAAATTGTAAAGGCAATCCTGCATGCAATCTCATGCACCTTGCACGTTCCATGATTGTCCTGTTCATCCTTTCTGACACACCATTTTCTTGTGGTGTTCCTGGAACTGTCTTCTCTCTGTGAATTCCATTCTCTGAACAGTACCTATCAAACTCTTTGCTACAATATTCACCTCCATTATCTTATCTGAGACACTTCAACCTTTTCCCTGTCTCATTTTCAACCAAAGCTTTCCATTTCTTGAAAGTATCAAATACATTATATTTATTTCGAATATAATAAATCCAGGTTTTTCTGGTTGCATCATCAATAAAAGTAACATAATAACGAGAGCCACCAAGAGATGATACCTGAGCAGGTCCCCATACATCTGTATGCACAAGCTCTAATTTTTCGCTCTTCTTTTCTTTCCCAACTCTAAGGAATCTGACTCTCTTCTGTTTTCCATAAACACAATTCTCACAGAAGTCCAAATCAACATTCTTCAAACCTAGCAACAAATTCCTTGAGTGAAGAATCTTCATCCCCTTCTCACTCATGTGTCCGAGCCTATGATGCCATAATGCTGCATCTGCTCCTTTGGAAGTTAAAGCATTAACAGAGTTAGAAATACCATTGCATAAATACAATGTACCAACCTTTTCACCTTTTGCTATTACCAAGGCTCCTTTGGTGACCTTCCAAGCTTTATCTGTGAAAGTTGTCACACAACCTTCATCACTTAACTGCCCTATTGAAATCATATTTTTCTTCAGATCTGGAACATGCCTTACCTCCTTCAATAGCCATTGATTTCCATTCTGCTGTTTTATGAAAACTGTACCCATTCCAACAATTTTACAGGGTTTATCATCACCCAATCGAACTTGTCCAAAATCTCCTTGAACATAGTCATGAAAATATTTCTTATCAGGTGTGGCATGGAATAAGGCCCCTGAATCTACCACCCAAGAATCAGTAATATTTTCAAAAGAAAGAATCAAACCATCTTGTAACACCTCACCTGTCACATTTGCTTCATGATTGTTTTCTTGATGTGCATCTCCTTCTTTTCCCTTCCGAGACTTGCAGTCTTTCTTCAGGTGTCCTTTCTTCCCACATTTTGAGCACTCTATCCCCGATCTGGACTTGGATCTGCCTTTTCTTGACTTACTGTGATATCCTGGGCTCTTTCCTCTTTCCATTTTTCTTCCCCTAGACTTTGCACTCAAAGCATTACCTGATGTCTCACCGGAGCTTTTCTGTCGCATTTCCTTGCTAAGGATTGCATCGACAACATCATCAAACTTTAAAGTACTAGATCCAGAGACAGAGTTACTAATGGCCATAACTAAACCATTCCAACTCTCTAGCAATGAGCACAAAAATAACAAAGCCCTAACTTCATCATCAAAATTTACCCCTACATAACTTAATTGACTTGTAACTGTATTAAAATCATTTAAATGGTCTGCAACAGATCCACCTTCTGACATCTTCATATTAAATAAATGCTTCATAAGAAATACCTTATTTGAGGCTGAGAGTTTTTCATATAGTTTGGCCAATGCCGACATTAAACCCTGTGTTGTCGTTTCCTTTGAAATATTAAATGCTATCGACGCTGCTAGGCACAACCGTATTGTTCCAAGTGCCTTTCTGTCGAGAATATCCCATTCTGTGTCTGTCATACTCATCAGCTTCTTTGTCTTTCCACTCAATGGTAGGTACAGATCTCTCTAATACAGATAAACTTCCATCTGCATCTTCCACAGCTGGTAGTTTTGGCTATTGAATTTTTCGATCCTAAACCTACCATCTTCTGCCATTGCTCCCACTCGAACCAGGAACCCTTCTCTCCTGCGAGTTTATCAGCCAAATAGACCTTTGGCTCTAATACCAGTTGTTAGAAGACTATATATTACAGAGCAATGGAAAACATAAAATATTGCAGAAATATAAACACAAAAAATGCATAAAACAAGAGAGACACAAATATACGTGGTTCACCTAGTTTGGGCTACATCCACAGAGAAACAACCAGTCCTAATTTTATTATATTATCCCGCAAACTGAAGGGATACAACCTACAACAGATCCACTGTAACACCCTCTTTGCTCTCAATCTCCTCTCTCTTCCTCACTCGGAATCTAGATATGTGTAGATGTAATACAATTCCCTCATATATAGTGAGGGGTTGCCTTCTAGGGAAAAAAAAACCCTAAATTAAACATAACTTCTACCGTCAGATCATCCGCCTAATGAACGACCTAGATTGACTAGAAATTACTAGACTTTTACAAGGTAATTTTACATCTATTTTTAGCTTCGGGGGCGCTGCCACCAAACCCCCGCTGGGGGACCACTAGCCCCCAGACCCCTGCAGGGGGGACAAGTCCCCCCCGCACCCCCTCGCGTGGAGGAGTGTATAGTCTTCCTGGGGTATGCATCTGGCTGAAACCTTTGAATATAGAAGATAATCAGGCTCCACACCCAACACTTAACTCAATTGCAGATTCCAAAATATTATATAGATTTGAGGGACAAGAGCGAAATCAAACAAGTATTCTAGAGTTCTAACAAAAATGAGTGAAGTCAACTATTTCATTTCACTTATGTCCATGGGATCTCCAAACTATTCTAAAATCAAGAATTGAGTTAAATTCAGCGACAAAGATGAAATTCACAAATAAATTATTTGTAAGGATTGTCCAACTTTTTGGGGATATGGATAATTGGAGGAAAGCAATGGAAAGAGTTCATTGGGTTCACAACTATGGTATGCATAGACAATAGTGACTATTGTCCTTGAAAAGGCTAGGAGGCTAATTTAAGCATTGAAGTCCTTTCATATGATGCATGAGCACATATTTTCTTACCCTAACATGCCAACATATCATAATATTGAAGTTACTCTTGGGAAAATTAGTTACTCAAAGATATTTGAATATTATTAATTCTTTGTAGACAGGTCCTTCCAAGCCGAAGAAGGATGTGAAATTTCTACTTTGAGATCTCGAACCAAATGTTGTAGTCTACAATGTTGTGTTAAATGTTTGTGTCCCTTCGAAGCAATAGAAAGGATCCTTTTGGTTGTTGCAACAACAAAGCAAAGTATGTTTAAGCCATCTAGCCCATAATATGGCCTTGCAATGGAGGTGATGTTATCCTTCGAAAAAATCGGTGAAACTCCAAGGGTAGTTGAGTAGATGGAACGTCGAAGAGTGCTTGCAAGAGTAAGTGTTTATTTTGAATCAGCTCACTGTATTTACAATGTTATAAGATGACAAGATGCTTTATTACAGTGGTGATTGTTGGACAATGCATTTGACCAAAGTTTAGAGATGGGTGAAATAGAGAGGTTAAGTGACGGACTATTTAAATGTTTAAGCAAAATGGGACTCAATCCTAAACATTTTCTTTCAAGATTAATGCACTCCATTGAATTCAAATAGTAATAATAAATTTATGATCAATCATAAATTGAAAGTTATCCATAAAATAACACGTAATGAAATTATAATAATATATTTATCATTGATAATAGGTATTAGTTATATATGGCAAGAATAAAAACATGTACACCACTACTCCGACAAGCTTAATACTTGGTCTTAGCGAGAACGATGAATAGTGGAAATAAAGAAATTCTTATGATATATTCTATACATCTGATATTGTTATCCTAAGATATCATGTTTATCAAATATATATTCTTCAGGGATGTGACAAGTTGGCATGTGAATTTGATGTTATGCCCAAAGGGTGGTCATGGAACAATGAATGTGGAGACTAAGAGAAATAATAAATCACAATCGAAGAAAGAAATAACAAAAACTCAGGGAAGGTGAAATAAATTATAAATCCAATGCATCTACATATGAGTCTATCTAAAATGTTATCCACATTACAAACCCGAGAAAACATGGTCAATATCATGAGTAATTGTTAGGAGAAAAGCATTGTTACCTTAAGGAGTATTATAAAATTGTTCTCTTAAGTTTCAAAGATAAGGTTATGTGTAGATGAAATTGGGTTGAATTCAAGGGCAACAAACTCATGGTTGTATATGACTAAAAGTGTCAATAGGTATTTTACCTAAGTGCAACAAAATCTGGAGAATTTGGAGTGAATCTATGATCTCAAATTGAGGAAACATAAATTATTTAGTAATTGAACTTAGTTTATCTATGTGTAGCATCACTAGCGAGGAATAACATCTAATATACATGAAGTATATTACTCATTCAAATACAAGTAAACTAGACATATAATTTATTTAAGGACATAATGATTGTCTGGAGGGTTGCAACTCATTATACCACACATTCAATATATATGGTAGATGTCCATTTATTATTGTAAATGTCACAAAATAATAAAATATTTATTTATTTATTTATAGTTATTCTTTTGGTTTGCTCCAAAGTGAATATGTCTATACATAGTGGAAAGTGGGGAGCATCAAATTGTTTTTGGATGATGTGTTGCATTGGTTATGTTTGAGTTCCTAAAAAACGTCATTATGTTCCTTTACTTTTGGGTTGCCCATCATTGCTGGACGAAACACATACCAACCACAACCTCTCAGGTGTAGATATGCAGTTGTGGCTCACAAACAAAATTGGCAAATTAATATCTTGAATTAAACAAGTTTGTTAAGAATAAAACATCGGTATTTGATGCAACCATTGTTGTCATTCTTGAGCTTCGATTCCCTTCCATTCTCCATGTAATATGCTTCTTCGAAATATTTGCTATATTGCCTTGTAAATCTATTTGCAAATAGAAACAATAAGTTGTTTCAAGAATTTGATCCATTTTATTCCCAATTACAAATTATCACCTAATTTCCTTAGTGAAAGATGTCAAAGCATCGATAAATGGTGCAACATATTTTTGGATTTAGGAAGTTCAATGATCTTTGAACACAAGAACCTTAAAGACAAAAAAAAAAAATCTCAAATTTAACTTTCTAATGTTTAGAAGAGTCTAAAATAGAACATAGTACTTAAATAGACTTATTCTAGAAAACACATATTTATATTGACCCTTAAGGATGAAATATCCTAATAAATAGGGTCAATGTTGTATTTCTCTATAAAAAAACATCAAATTGATGATTGATGCTTCATTAAGAAGTCTAATTAGAAGCTCATTGTGCATTGAATGTTGCTCACAAACATGACAACTTACTTTGAGATGCTCAGCTATAAAAATGAAATAGAAATGCCAAGAAGGTTGTTCATAAATATTGTGCTTATATTATATCAACCTAAATCCATATTAACTCTATATCTACCAAGCCCAAGAGGGATCAAATCTCTCAAGGTGCAAACCTCTTTTTTGAGCACAAAAGAGATGTGATCCCTCTCAACGCTTGATAGATCCAAAGTAAAGATGGATCTAGGTTGGTTTAATTCCCCACTTTAAACAGGTTATATTCCACATGAATACCATGGGCTCTCATAAACCTGGAGACCAAAAACTATTGGTACCTTGACCAATTTTACCTTAACCACCTCACACAAATTAATAAAAATTAATAAAAAAATAATGATAACATAGAATTTTTATTTCTATTTTATTTCCTCAAAAAAGGTCCTGTAATTTTATTACTGAAAACAAAAATACATTGTGTATATGCCAAAACAAATTCAAGAGGTATGCAAATGGCCTACATAAAACTGAGCAAAAAGCTCCAATATCAGTACCCCAGCAGAAGAATCTTGGAGGACCATGTAGAAAAACCACAACCCAAGGCGGAAACCCCCCAAAAACTACATAATGGTGCAAAGACCCACATTTAGTCAACCCCAAAGGGGACCAAGTTAACAATGGTTGAATCCATAAGATAATAAAAGAGGGTCCACAATCCCAACCAATCACCAACAGAACCCAAGCCACTAATCTGTCAGTAGCCACGCCCAAAAAAAGAACTCAAACCGAGGAACCACCAACCAGGCATCAACAAAAAATGCCCAAACCATGAGCCTCAGTACGAGCAACATATCGACCCACAACAGGTGGAGAGATGCAACAACAATCCACACCAGAAGTAGTGGCAATAGGAAAGGGGTGCACCAGAAACACCGGAAGGAGACAAACCACAAGCAAGGATAAATGTGGAACCAACAACACAAAAACATAGAGCTAACAAATAAAGGGAACCAGTTGCCAAAGTCCATGCCCCCTCAATGTTGAGACCCGTTATACGCAGCGACAACAACAAACAACCCACCAGAAAGTGGCCCGGAGGTGACACCATAACCTATCACAAAGAGGATAAAGAACCATGAAGACGAGGGTTGTAGAGGCTAGGGTTCTAGCCTCTAAGCCCTCCAAGATTTTTATTTTTATTATTTTAATTTTGAAGTTATTTTTATTTAAACATATAACTTTTTATTTTTTTCTTTTCATGACATAATAGGACATGATGGGACATTATAACATTTCTTCTATACTGAGGTGAAAAATGCCTCTCAATATAATTAATATTTGTAAACAAATCCATATCAATTTCCTTTAGTACAAAACGAAAGATGTGATAATAAATAATATATTCATAAATATAATAAATATAAATATGTAATATATTCATGGGAATATTTAACATGGTAGAATGCCTTAATATGCTCACAAAAACATAGAATCTTCATATAACTTCTTGTGTTGCCTTCCATATTCGTTTTCCATGTTTAGTGATTGTCACCAACAAATCCTCAAACACTTGGCAATTGTAGAAATGCTAGTGGGAGTCTAGCATTAGTTCATAAATATTAAAAGTTTGTCAATTGGGGTTATCTTAGGTGGTTGGGAGGAATGAATGGAATCCTCCCCACCCAAGTTCAGTTCCTGCAAGTGACATGACGGATGTTTGACAATATTGACAATATATGTATATTTCTCATATGGAATGTATAACAATGTACTTGTGAAAAATATATATTAATAGTTTGTGTTAGACCATAATTGATCAAAGATGTATAATGCACTGTGTGTGCCATGATCCACCTCACAACCTTTATATTCTTCTTTGCATTGACACAATATTATTCTATAATGCTTGCTTTTCAATTTTTAGGATCTAAGGCCACCCACATAGATTTATTTGTGTTATACATCATCTATTAATCTTTTATTTTTGCAATCATTCTTCTTAAAATCACTTTCTACTACAACAAAGAAAAAAGAAGAAGAAGAAAACAGAGTTGTATCCTTACTTTATATCAAGTATTAATTTATCCTCTTTTACACACTTCAATAAATCATGGAGTATTGTTTTGAAAAATTAACTAATCAAAGGATTGTCCATGCAAAAACATTTTAGGTTTCTATACAATGTAGAAAAATTCACCTTCTCATGATTGTGAATGCTAAACTAAATAGTGCTTCTCATAGGTGAGATTACTTGGAAAGCCTCCCTTGACATGCCTTGTTCTAACCATTCCACCCTTTGAGTATCCACGATACTTTCATAAAAAAGACAAAATGCTATGCCATTGTAAGAGATTACATGTTTAACTTATTCCATAAAAAATTCCAAATTCACATTTTTTATGTTCTAAATGAAAATAATTGTAAGTGATTTTTTTGCAAAAACAAGCTTTTTCCTAATGAAATTGTTACTACTAAACACATAAATTGCACAACTTTACTACAATAAGTATTTGCCTTTCAAAAATCATGAAACTATGTTATTTGTTTCAAGTCATTCCCTACCTTAGCTATCTAGGGAAGGGGGATATAATGATTCCTAGTTGATGGATTTCATACTTAGTTGGTTGTTTTTAATTACCCTAAAGAGCAAGAAAAAATATACTGAATTACCTAAAAAATGAAATCCTATCTCCATTGTTTGGTTAGACCTAGTGTTGATAGGGAAGACCCTTTCTCCTACATTTCACTTATTCACAAGTTACGTTACCTCAATGCATGTATTCCAAGTCAACAAATATCAACAAAACATAGGTGGGTGCACCTTATTGAGAAGGCATGTCACCAATGGTTACTAAGGTGAAGACATCAAAGAAAGTAGTAGAAGAGTTAACTAGAAGAGATAGGAACCATGACAAGGTACAACTCGACCCCCACCTTTTGTAGTGCACTATAGAGGTCACTTAACATTTGTTGATTTGTAATCCTAATCTATGTGTCATAGGAAACATAGGGCTATCACACTAGATTTGGTCTCATCTTTGCTTTTGTTTGAACAAATGCTACTACACAGTCTCAATCTTAATGGATGTTGGTGATGCTAGACAAATCAGTGTCGCTAAAGAACCTTATGCCCCTTCCTTCATAACTATCTATTTTGATGCCAAGCAAACTTCTCCTAGTGCATTTGTATATGCCTCTAAATAAGCACTTTGATGATTCGTTCATGTAATAATAAGTTCTACCTCTTTAACTATTTGCACCTTTACTTGAGCTACCCTATTGAGTGGTTTTGTCTCTTGATCTTGATATGCTAATGGATATGCTACTGGTGGAGAACCTTAAACTAGATATGGAATTGGATATTTCACTTATGGATAAGGCACTGGAGGATCTAAAACTCACATTATGAGATATGGCCTTGGAACCAAATCAGCTTCAATTGGTCCTTATTGGTGTTGGGACTTCCATGGAGTGATGTGTGATGTAACAAAGATACATGTTTTCTCAACTAGCAACATGCTTTCCCCATACGTCATATGAAAAATGTCGTAGGACAGATGGAGATGTATATTGTGAAAAAAAATCTGCCTATGAATAAAATGATTTAGATTACTTGTGATATATTTCCAGGGGATGATAATTGTGTTTTAAAGCTTATATTTTTTACTAATAACACTCACCTTAAATAATATGCACAATAAGGTTTCTCACTTATTTAGTGACCACATAAGGGAATTTTGTATAAAGCTTTCTTTGTCTCTTAGTTTACTCACATGATCTCACATACATGCACACACCCACACACATATAAAGCAACATTGTAAAGTCATCTTGAACCAATATTTACCATTTCCATGTAAAATCATATAACAAATGATGCCTTTGAAACTCACATTAGTCCAAAGAGGGGAGTAGCTAATGACATAAGCATCCTTGTTTATCAAATATTTTTTAAAAGTCTGGATTTCTAAAACCTTCCTATGACATGATTTAAAATAAAATTTAAATAGGATTACAACACTGCTAAAGGAACAAGGAACATAACGAGATAAGTATTAATTTCAAAATTGACATGATTTAATTATGAACATTTTAGATTCATTTTATGAAATTGGTCACTTAATCTATATCTAAGCTACATTGCTAGATGTTTGGAAGTAATCTTGATTGAAGGTAGATGAGCCATACTAAATGTTGTAGTTTATTTGTTAGACATTTTGGAGTTTCAGGTCTAGTTCGCCCATAATCCAACAGGAATTTGTTGGAGTCACAAGTTCGAGTTGTCAACTCTCTATAATTCAAGTGCTCCAAGGGTTTTTTAGGGTGTTGAATCCATATATATGGTCAAAACCCCAATTTAAACAACACAAATCAAGATTTGACCCAAAAAAATTGCCAAATTTTGACCAAAAACTCCAAAACGTCTAATAGTTAGACAACACTATACTAAATTAGTTGACAATCTATCATTTTATGATACTTTAAGGAACAAATAGAAGGCATATTGGATAAAAGAATGTTGGCAATAATTTAATGGTTAGAATGAGGCATGCTCTAAGGTAGTGCCTGGGAAGGAATAGGACTTAAGACCTCATGCATGAAGCTCAAAGAACTCAACCACTTGAGCTAATCTATTGAACTAGGTCTTTTGACTTTCGCATGTGTATTATTCAAACCTCAATTAGTTCAAAACTAGGGACCCAATTGCTATGGTGTTTATGTGTGCTTGCACTTATACATGTGTATTACTAAAACCTCGATTAGAACAAAACTAGGGACCTCATGTTGAATTTGACCTTGAAACAATGTGTTTGAATTGATAAAGCTAACACAATATATATTAGAATATATATTAAGTTAGCTCAATCAGTTCAAACACTTTGTTTGTAAGTGGAAATTGTCGTAAAGTCATCGATTTTGGTCTATTTGAGCTTTGAGTAATATATATATATATATATATATATATATATATATATATATATATATATATATATATAAGCTAATATAATTCATTTTTTTTTTTAAGATTTGGGATTACATTGTATAATCAAAATGAGCATACCCAGATAACCAAAATTCTTTGAAAACACAATTCAAGCATACCCATTAAATATGGAAATGCACAAGTTTAATTTTGAATCGAAATATGCAAAATCATTGTAGCAATGTCACTGTAGCGATGACGTTATAGCAACATTATTGTACCATGATATTGTAGCGAACTCTAAAATCCTTTTTGTTTCCACAAATATCCTCAAATATGCTCTAAAATACCGATATCAAACCATTAACGAAGCCCAACTCTGATTTTTGTGTTAAATCACTAATATATTATCTAGATTATATCTCTCAATAACATGGAGAATGTCACCTGAAGTAATCTCCTCTAGAAAATGGCAATATCAAATATCAAAACCAACATATTAAATGAACTCCACAAATTTGCTTTTATAACTCTCCCAAGAAGTTCGACTCTCTTCATCAAACCATGTGAGTCTAAGTAAAATCAATTTTACTATCCCAATTAAAGGCCTCATTCTTCTTCTTTTCTAAATAAAGCATCTTTCAATTTATAACTAATCCTTATAGCCCCTTCATTAAAAATATTAAAATAACAATAAAGTTAAATCTTTGATATAACTTTATTAATTAACAAATTATCATTATTTTATTTAAAACTACCAGATTATATAAAATTTTGAGATAGTCATCAAAAGTTAACCCATTGACAATACTAACAACAGTAACCCTATCAACTGATCCAGTTAGTGCTAAAAAATAACTTATTAAAAATAGTAAGTATTGGAAAACTATCTCGAAGTCATTTTAGAAAAAATGCATCATGCTCATAATCCTGATGAGATCTCAACTGACCATCAAATAATTCCAAACTGTTGGATTAATTACCTCCAAGATTCCCTAACCCTAACCCACTAGTTTATGGGAAACAATTGATAGGTTATAGGTCCACCAAATCATTGGTTAGGAAGGGGACATTACAATCTGCCCTTCCCAAAATTGCTTGTCCTTGATCAATCTCAACTCTGGATGTTGCAATATATGTTCATTTTCCCATGAGGCATCCTTTACTAACAAGTTCTTCCATTTGACCAAAAACTCTTTGATGACCCTCTTACGAAGAGTCCTCTCTCTAGTATCAATGATGGCCTCTAGAATTAATATCAACTTCCCCTCCTTTTCTAATGGTGGCAACTCAGATGAGGGAACCAAGCTATTACCAAGTGCATTCTTGAGCTTGGATACATGAAATACATTATGAACCCTATTGCTAGTCAATAGCTCAAGTTCATAGGCAACCTCTCCAACCCTCCAAGATACTTTGAATGGTCCATAAAACCTTGGCTTGAGCTTCTATGCTCCACCCTTCTTGAGATTATACTATCTATATGGTTATAATATCAAAATGAACCATGTCCCCAACCTCAAAAATATGCTCTATCTGTTGTTGATCACCATACAACTTTTATTGATTCTATGCCTATTCCAAATTTTCCTTTAGTGACTTCATGATGTCCTAACTCTCTTGTAGTAAGTCCTTTTCCTTAGGCACTCTACTATCCCAAAGTAGTAGATCCATGAATTTGGGAGCCTTATGACCATATAAAGTTGTGAATAGAGACATCCTGATAGACATGTGATAAGTACTATTATAACAATAATCACCAAGGTGTAACCATTTGATCCAAGCTCTTTGTTATCCAAAAACATAGTTCCTAAGATACCCACCACTCATTTGTTCACTATATCCTTTTGACCATTTGTATGTGTCAGGTAGCTAGTGCTAGGAGTGAGCTTAGTCCCACTCAACATGAGTAGCTCCTACCAAAACATACTCAAGAACTTGTCCCTATCAATAACAATATTATTGGGCATCCCATGCAACCTGGAAATCTCTCTAAAAAAAATTACCTACCTGCACTGTTGTATAAGTAATTGAAGTGGCAAAGAAGTGTGCAAACTTAGTCGATCTATCAACCACCACATAGATGCAATCTTTACCTATTATATTAGGTAGCCCTATGATGAAATCTATAGAGAGAGATACTTATTTTTTATTAGGAATGGGTAGGAACGAAAGTAGACCAGCTAGATAAGTATGTTCATTCTTGTTTTCTTGGCAAGTAGAACACTCTCTAACATAATTAATAATTTCATTATTAAGTACATTCAAAGTGAATCTCTCTCGGATCTACTTGTGGGTTGTAAATAAACTCAAGTGACCAGTCATAGGTGCATCATGAAAGGTCCTCAATATCTTTATCTTAAGCTGTGAAGAAGGCACCAAATAAATTCAACCCTTATACATGATCAACTCATTTACCACTATATATTTGTCATCAATAATTATGCCTTCCATAACTCTTATTGCCCATGAATCTTTGACATACTCTATTGTATTTAACTCCCTCCAATCAGCAGAACTCTTCATCACCGAACATAAGTGATGCCTCCTGAAAAGTGCATCAATAATTGCATTCTTCTCTCCCTTGACATATACAATGTCAAAATCATATGCCTACAATCTATTAACACACTTCTGTTGCCTATCATTTATATCCTTTTGGTTCATGAAATATTTTATGTTGTTAGGATCCATTTTGATGATAAACTTACCCCCAACTAGGTATGATTTGAATTTAGCCAAGGCATGCATAATGGCCAACATCTATATATCATAAATGAGTAACTCCTCTCCACACCTCTTAATTTTCTACTCTCAAAAGTGATTGGGTGTGTATCCTACATCATAATGGCTCCTATCCCCTTTCCTAAAGCATCACACTCCAACTCAAAGGGGTTTGGAGAAATATGTCATTTCCAACACAAGGCACGTAGATATCCTCATCAATCTAAAGGGTATTACCAAAAACTCAAAATGCCCAAAATGACATATGCAAGTAGTCTTCTCAATATCCTCTTCCCTCATTTGAATATGATGATACCCTAACCTCAAATCTATCTTAGAAAAGTACCATGGCCCATGCAACTCATCGATCAATTCATATATCCTGGGAATTAGATACTTGTTCTTGATTGTCTTTTTGTTGAAGGCCCTCTAATCGATGCAAACCCATGTCATTCCATCCTTCTTTTTTACCAACACTGTTACTGATGAAAAAAGACTTTTGATGGGTCTTATATGCCCCATCTCCAATATTTCCTTGATCCTTTTCTATTCCATCCTTGTACATATTAGATGTCAATAAGGAGTAGTGACCATTAGTTTGGGTTATCCCACTAGCTCAATGACATGCTTGATTCCCCTCTCATGAGGAACTCCATGAGGAATACTCCTAAACAAATTGCTATGTTTGGATAACAACCCTTGAATATTAGGATGGTAACTATTATTTTGTTAGTCCAACATTGCAAGTGTCATTGGCATGATGAGATACTCTATTGCCCACTCTACCTTCTCATGCATGTTTAATCACTTTATACCCTTAAGTGATAACACTCTAGGCACTCCATCTGAAATTCCTCGGAGTATTACTTTCCTACCTTGATGTTCAAGCTCTATTTCCAACTTTTGTAAAATTGAAAGAGAAATTTGCAAGGGACGCCATCCATGCCATACCAAGAATAACATCATTGTTCCCCATGTCTACCACATAAAAATGAACTTGCAAATGATAACCACCCAACTATATACTTATATTTGAAATCTTATGAGTACAAGGAATCTTATACTCGTTAGCTACAATCACCTTAAACCCACTATGTTCTTTTTGTTGAAATTCTAGTGTTGCAATGGCTAAAGTAGTTTTTCACGATTGATAACTACTTATGTTGATATAAATTGTTCCTTCTTTATACGTTAGTCAACAAGTAGTTATACATGAAAAACTTCAACCATTAATTCTTCAATATGAGTAGTAAATAAAGATCACAGTAGACAATAAACAATAAACAATAAGCAAGAGACAAGAGACACCAAGATTAAGCTCACAGCTAGGGGAAAACCCACAAGAGGAAAACACAAATTATTTCCTTATGAGAGAGATATTTTGTCCATCAATAGTACATCAAAATATTCCAATAGCTAATAATGAAATACCTAATCAAAGTCTGCTTGTAAAAGGAGAGAAATTCCACTTTTGTCCAATGAGAAAGGTCTACACAAGGATTCCAAAATATATGCATGTAGTCACTATGATAGGAAGCTGAGGTTCTCACCAAGGTCACCACAAAATTCTACCAATGAACTGTTAAGAACTCAACCCTAAAACCCTAAAAAAACTTTAGAAGTATGTCACATAAAAGGAGCGAGCTTCTCTGTAATTTTTGGCCTCAAAGAATCAATAGAATAGAAGTCAAAGACACCCAAATCACTATAGTCAACGAGCCTTTAAAAGAGACATGAATCGCAGTAAAAAGATCCCTTATTATTCTCTTTGCACATGTGGATATGCTCTATAATAGAAGATCGAACTTGCTTGCGAATGTAGACTGAATTGTTATGGTTGATAGTGGACGAAATGAATGCCAGCAAACTTGTATAAATAAGCATCATGTGAGGGCTAGTTAGCCCTAATGGGGCCGACATGATGATCTTCAAGGAGCCAACTTGTAGGGCTTATTTGAGCTGACTTGTAGGTGACCAAAATTGATTTCTTCTTTGTGTATGCAATGAAAAATGTTGACCATAGCTACATTATATTTCAACACTCCCTCTTAGCTAGGGAGGTAGTTTTTCATTCTCTCTCAAGATCCACCTTCCCAACCAATCCATAGGTCTCATGGACCATAGCCTAAGGAAGAGAACACAATCTAAGTTTCTCTCTCCCAAACTCATCATCATGAAATATACATACCATCCATCTCAAAGCATCTTCCCGACCACAAGGTCTCATGGCACACAACCTAATGTAGGAACCAACAAAGCATCTCCCAAACCACAAGGTCTCATGATACACATCCTACAGGAGGAATCATCAATACATCTCCTAGACAACAATGTCTTAGGACACACAACCTACAGGAGGAATCATCAATACATCTCCCAGACAATAATGTCTCACGGCACACAACAAACAATAATGTCTCACAACACACAACCTATAGGAGGAATCATCAATGCATCTCTCGGATGACAATGTCTCACAATGCACAACCTACCAAAGGAATCATCAGTACATCTCTCGGACAATAATGTATCACGACACATAGCCTAAAGGAGGAATCATTAATACATCTCTCAACAACATTGTCTCACGACACACAACCTACAGGAGGAATCATCAATCTATCTCTCGAACAGAAATGTATCACTGCACAAAACCTATAGGAGGAATCATCAATACGTCTCTCGGACAAGAATGTCTCACGTTGAAACAACCTACAGGAGGAAAGGAATCCATCAATATGATGCTATGTCATCAATGTTCCCTCTTTAAGAGGATTCTCGGTCATTCCAAATCCTTCATATAAACATCAACAACCAATTTAACATCATAAATGTCACCATGGTACAACAACATTCATTTGTTCATTCAACTTCAGCTATGACTTCTCTCGGAAACAAACATCAACAAATATCAACAGAAAATAGTAGAGCTTAGCAGTGGCTTCTCACAGAAGCAATCATCGGCAACCAGTAGAAAATAAGAAGCTTATGACAGAAGCAGGCATCGACAACCATAGTAGAATCCAATAGACCATAATCGAACAATAAACTCCATCAAATAGATCTACAAACCAATCAATGAATTAACCAAGTCAACATCAAATATTTTCAGCTTCTTTAAATCATTTATTAGGGAGATATCGATGGACCTGCAATCCATTGAGCCATGATATCACCAGGCTCATGCCAAAAGCAACTCCCTCTTAAACAAAACTCCTCTATATAGCACCATATCAACATCAGTCTTCAAAACTTTTAATCATCTTCATAGAAATGTGCTTCTGAGTATAGAGCCTATCACAAATCCTTTTTTCACATTGTTCTTCCAATATTTCCAACGATTTGCCACACCTTTGCAATCTTCACGAGGATGCTATGGAAGAACAAGAACAACCTGTTGAAGAATGTAACTAGTGTTGGTATTCATAATTGTATTTGAGCCATGATGTAATGTATTTGTCAAAAGAGAGAAAGAGGAATTTCATTATTAAAGAATTTGACTTATTAAAGCATGGGTTTCATGCTTGGGTCAATGGTTTATAGGCAAAATCCTCCATTGTAGGCTTCTAGGGTTTATGTCAAGTGCCCTTGTCCATGTCATAATGTAATAGACCCTTCTTGGGCATTATCAATCAAGAAACAAATTTATTTTGATGTAAAATAGGTCTTTTAGGCCTCCTCCACCAAGTTAGCCTCAAACTGGACAAGTCAGCCTAATTGAGGAGCAAAATCTCCTATATAAAGGAAACAACTTGACCTCATTTAGAACACTCACTAAACAAGTCCAATCTGCAATTTATGGGACAAGAAAAGGTGTGAAATTCAAGGAATAGTGAGGAAAGGGCTAGCAAAAAAAGAGGAATTTGTCCACAAGAAGTCGGAATTTTCTCTCTTTCTCTCACATGTGTGAAGCTGTTGAGCTGCTGGAAGGGTCGAAATTTTGGGTTGAATTTGCATTTGAGAAGTTGAAACTTGGTGACTTTGGGAGAGATCATCTATTGGAAGGAAGCGCTGACTTGGTGGAGGAGGAAGGTCTTTTGGTCTAGGGTCTTGGTCTATCTCAACTTGAATTTTTTAGTGGAAGAGTTTGACTGGGTTTTCCCCAATAGAGGGGTTTTAGCCCTGGGTGAGTGCCTACATCTAATGTCATTGATCTTCATGTTTTGTTTTAATGATTGCTTGATGAAACAAAAATAAAAGAAGAACATAGGAAAGTTAACTTGAAAACAAATATATCAGAAGTAATTATCAACATAAGAAAATCTTTCTGCCTTTCCAATTTTCTAACATGGTATCGGAGCTAAGGTGAAGAAGGAATCAATAGGTAGCTTGAAGATCTATTGAAGAAAAGGGGATCAAAGGAAGGTCATTAAGTAAAATGAATATACAAGGAGACTACTATCTATAGGAACTATGTCAACTACAATGAATGGAGAAAACAAGCTAGAAGGATCCTCCAACTATAGGTCATGGAAAAAGAGGATAGATCTTATCCTTGCTAAGCACAAAAATTTGGACCTTGTTCAAGGAAAAGTCAAGAAGACTACAAATGATGCAGAGAAGGAGAAGTTCAGCGAAACCGAAATCTTGGCCATGAATCTGATAGTAGATGGAGTAAAGGACAACCTAATTCCATACATATCCAACATAAAATCTGCTCAAGAAATGTATGAAGCTCTTTCCAAGTTATTCACCATCAAGAACATTGGTCATATAGCTAGCCTCAAGAATGAACTAAGGACAATAAGGATGACAAGAGACGATACCGTGTCATCATATTTTGTAAGGATATCTAGAATAAGAGATGAACTCCAAGCAATAGATGAGGTTGTACCAGAAAAAGAATGCATAGTTGTCGCTCTTATAGGTCTACCAAAATATTGGAGTGATTTTGGAATTAACAGTTGGAAGGATACTCCAACCTTTGAACAAATGTGGAATGCATGCAGTCAAGAAGAAGTCTGAATATCATTAGTAAACAATAATAAGGAGTATGAATAAGACAACACATTTAATGCTTATTATGCTCATCACAAGAAGAAGGGAACCTTCAAGAAGTTCAAAGGACCAAAGAAGAAAGTTGACCTATCCAAAATTGAATGTTACAACTGTCATAAGATGGGTCATTACAAAAATCAATGTCCTAAGAATCCAAGGAATAAGAAGAGAGATAGGGAACAAGAAAATAATACAGATGAAGATCCACCTAAGAAGAACAAGACTGAAGAATCGAAAGTCAAAGACTTATACTATTAAGTCCTCTCTTACATATCCTTCTTAGTCTGTTGTTCTAAGTTTTGCAGTGTTTTCCTTTATGTTTTGACTTCTAGAGTTTGTAGGTCTAACATGTTGTGTTAGAGCATTTTTAAATTATTTTTATAAGTTGCAGGTGTCCCTCAGAAAGATTCAATTAAGAGGGAGCTTCCACCATTTTACCAAAAGATAAGTATTTTGTTATTTGTTTCATATTTTCATGCTTGGTTTCCTCCTCACATCAAGATTTGTTTATATTGTATGCTAATAACCTTTTATTTATTGCAACAACCTTAGTGAAAATTCCATGTAATAAAAGTTAATAAAGGCAAAAACGATAACCACGATTGATGGGACACTTCTTCCAAGTTGAATGTTGGGCAAAACATCCTAGTGTGGGTGTCCATCGGTTCATTAATGGCAAGGAAATTTGCAAAGGCATTGACTAAGGCTTTGGAAAGGCAAAATGGCATTTTTTGGCACATTTATTTATGAAAATAATGGAAATTAGGAGAAAAGGGAGGTGAAAGGTCACAGGTTGCATGTGAGGAGGAAACTGAAGGAAAATAATGGAAAATGAAGAAAATAGAGGCCTCATTAATAAAAAGGCTTATGAGGATCAATTGGTAACCTTTTGTCAGTTCAGTTTTGGAGCTCTCTCGTTATTCTCTCTCTTTCTCTCTCACTCTTGGACACTTAGAGTTTCTTGGAGAATTTTGGCATTGGATCAAGAAAGGCAAAGAAGGAAAGAGGAAGAAAAGTTCAAGCAAGGAAAGGTAGGAGCAAGCAGCTACAACAAGATTCTTTGCAAATATCGATTTGCATGTCTATTTTCCTTGCTAGATTTGGAATGCATGGTATTTCATGTGGTTCTTTTGATATTAGGGCATGGGTTTTTCCAGGTGTAACAACGTTTTCAGCCTAGCTTTTCCATTTCCGGATAGCCATGGTGTGATGGGGTTCTCATGTTTTGGTTGAGCTGGATTACCGGATGGATTCGAAGCTAAGTGTGGTGGATCTCCGAATGATAGAACACATGGCCTAGTGGTCCCTGAACCAAACTGTGGATCACGGTAAAGCCACTAGCCTAGTGACCCCTAAGCCAGACTGTGGGTTGCAATATATCCAGGATTGTGTTGCCTTGGTGGGCCTAGGAATCATTTCCGGTGAATGACAGGATATACGGTAAACCCAAGAGGTAGTGTGCTCTCCATTGGGCCTACTAATCCCGGGTTTGGGGTATGCGGTAAAGCCTACAGAGTGGGTCTCAGTTTAGGGCCTAGTGATCCGATTTTGGATTACGGTAAATCCTGAGAGACTAGGAGATAGGAAAATTCCTCACGATTTAGGTGGAGAAATTCGATGGCATCCATGCTTGTTTTGACCTACTGATCTGGTGGAGATCATGGTAAATATTGTTATGACATGTTTATTGTGTTGGCCTAGTGATTCGGGATGGATTGCGGTAAAGCCTGGTTTTTATTGATGAGGGTGAGGTGCTTTAGCCTCAGGATGCCCTAGTTGGTTCTTTTGGTTTGAGTCCCACATTCATGCTTGGAATATGGCATAAGAGTGAATGTCTGAAGAGAGATTTGGCTTAGCCATTCTATGGTCGGGTGGAACGTGGTAGTCCCATCCCGAGTTTGGATTTTGCATGATTAATGAGAGGTTATTTCTCCTTGTATTTCTGAGTATTATATTGATTTATATGTGGACCATATGGTTGTGATTCCATTGGTATTTATGCTATTTATATATGTGTTTTATGACAGTGGCTATGTATAGATCTCGTCATGTTTTTGCTTGTAAATGAATGGACAATGTATCTATGACCTAATAGATTACCATGCAGCAAATGATATGAGGGAACAATGTTTCTTAGCGATTCTCATATAAGTATGAGATCCCTATGCTTAATTTTGTTGTTTACACCTGTAGATTACATGTTTGTGAAATGTTTGATGAAATGCCTGTTATGGCTAGTAGGGGTCTGATTAAGGGCTTGTTCAAGTATTTTATTTAACATCATTATTTCCCTGTTAATTTACTATTCTGAATATGTCATGAAATTATGGGCAGTGACCTAGGCTCTGAGCCTGAAAAATTGGCTTAAATCCCGGGGACACTGGCACAGAACTTGACAAAATAGTCCCTGGACGTTGGCATGCTTATAGCATGAGAGCATCCAGAGCCTCCTGGATGTTGGCAGGCCTATGTCATGAGAACATCCAGAGGTCAAGTGATCAAAAACTTCAGTGGGACCTAGGGGCAAGCTGTCTGAAGTGTTGGGATGGTTCTCAGGGGTCCTAAAGCTAACATGGGAGGTTTTTATGTTGAGTTTCTATCAATTCCATTTCCTTAAGGCCACATAGGAGGTTGAATATGACCATAGTAGCATCTCGTCCCATGTTTACCCCGGTTGGCCGGTTACTTGGGTAGATGTGGGAGGAGGGTGTTACATTTATATTTTCCTTGGTAGGAAACATTGCAGAATACACAAAAGTTATGGAGGAGACTTGAAGCATGGAAGAAGTTTCGTTACAAAGAAATCCCTTCAAGAATTTATGTCCTACAATGTTTGTTAAAGAACAATTCAAGGTATGTCTTAAATTACAAGTTTTCTTACAAAGTTCTCTTCATAGAAAATGTATGCTCATTCTCTTTTGAAATTTGTTTTACATTATTGACATTGTTATGTATAGGGTTTTAAATCTTAATATTCTTGTTAGGGTGATTAATCATTAGATTGAATCTACCTTCGTTATACTATTTGATCATTCTTGTGAAACACTAACCTTTAGGGTTCACTATAAAACCCCAGCCTCTAGATGTTAACGGTATGTCAATGTTGATTATAAAACCCTAGTCTTCTTAATGTTTTATTGATAAAGTCTATAACAAATGATGAAATCATATTCTTTTGAAGTTTAGGGTTTTGATAATGTTATGTTAAAAACCCTAATCCTTTAGGGTTTGCTGTTAATATGTAAATGAAACCCTAGATATTTAGGGTTTGGTGGATTAGAGTTTATGAACAAAACCTTTGTAATAACTAAAGTAAGATCCTAGGAATGAAACCCTAGGTGTATATTCATCTGTTTGATCGAAACCCTAGCCTAGTCAAAATTATTCAATGTACTAATTTTGGGTTTACCTAAAATATATTAATGTGAAATATATATGTATATGTGAGTATGCTAACTTAATGTTTTAGTTTGTAAAATCTAGGGTTTATAACAAAACCCTAGTAGAGATTGATATTCTAGGGCATGATGATATTGATATGATTTAGCTTTGAACTAAGGTTTGCAACAAACCCTAGTAGAGTCTGACATGTAATTCTAAAAGCATATTGTTGAAACCATTGATGTATAATTGTTATTTGATTGAATTGTTGATAGCTAAGTCTTTATGCCTTGAAGATGGAGTCTAGGGTTTATAACTAAACTCTAGCAAGAAGTTAAAGTCTAATATGTAAAAATATGTGACCCTTGTTGATTATAAACCTAACTATGTTTAGGTATTTGATGTCTAAAGCATGAATGATTTGATGCTTCCATTGTAATGACATGATTTTGATATAGTTAACTTCATGCTTCGATTTGTATTTGGTTGTACTTGCTATTAAAGTTTTGCAGGTACATCATCTTTAAGATCTTGAAGATATTCATAATGATGATCTTGATAAAGGAAGCTATAAGAACGATGATGATCAAGATTACCTTGATGCCATGAGAAAAAAATGAAGCCCTGAAAAGATGAAGTTTCTTAGATGTTACAAAGTTGTTGAGAGGGAGCTTGGATAGAAGAAAAATGTATATCTCTCAAGTTGAGAGGGAGGGCATATTATGATAGTCATAATGAATACCTTGAAGAAAGAATGAAACCAAAGATTGAATGAAATTAGTACACATGGAATTGAAAAAGATTTAAAGAGTACGAAAACTATTTGGTGTTGATGAAGAAGTGAAAGAAGAAGAAAACTTCTAATAAGTTGTATTTGATAACTTGATGGTGATATAAGTAGCATCAAGATGATTGAGGACCCCGAAGGTTTGTGTTTACTGAATATATATTTGAAATTTTATTACTGATTAGGGTAGAGATTGTGCATGATCTCTCCATAAATAAATTACACATTTGGAGCATGCTTGGATTGATGAGTATATATTTGGTAAGGAGAGGTGAAGCATCTTGCGGAAACAAGATGCTTGGGAGGACATCTTGTCAACATATGTGTTGATGTCTAGATTCTGAAGTACGGAAAGTGGTGTTGGTTATGGAGATTTGACCTTGGATACACATCTCGATCCCTGGGTTGGCGATAGAGCTTAAAAGCCCGATGATACCTAGAGTGGATAAAGCTTGAGTTCACCTTAGTCCCATTCGATTAGAGTACCTTGGTCAGGTATCTAATCTGTAGCATTGCATGTGCTGGAACTCTTCATAGTTCATATCATTTTGAGATCTTTCATGTACCTTTATACGAGTGGATAAAGCTTGAGTTCACTTTAGTCCCATTTGATTAGAAGACCTTGGTCGGGTAGCTAATCTATAGCACTGCATGTGCTAGAACTCTTCATAGTTCATATCATTTTGAGATCTTCCATGCACCTTTATATGTATATAGTTATGAATACCTCCCTAGTTAAGAGGGAGTGTTGAAGAATGTAACTAGTGTTGGTCTTCATAATTGTATTTGAGTCATGATGTAATGTATTTGTTAAAAGAAAGAAAAACGACTTTTATTATTAAAGAAATTGACTTATTTAAGCAGGGATTTCATGCTTGGGTAAATGGTTTATAGGTCAAAGCCTCCATTGTAGGCTTCTAGGGTTTACGTCAAGTGTCCTTGTCCATGTCATAATGTAATATACCCTTCTTAGGAATTTTCAATCAAGAAACAAATTTATTTTGATGTAAATTAGGTCTTTTAGGCCTCCTCCACCAAGTCAACCTCAAATTGGACAAGTCGGCCTAATTGAGGAGCATAATCTCCGATATAAAGGAAGCAACTCGACCTCATTTGGAACACTCACTAAACAAGTTCTATCTACAATTTTTGGGACAAGAAAAGGTGTGAAATTTAAGGAACAAGGAGGAAAGGGCTAGTGAAAAAGGAGGACTTTGTCAAGCACAAGAAGTCAAAATTTTCTCTTTTTATCTCACTCATGTGAAGTTGTTGAGCTGCTTGAAGGGCCAAAACTGTAGTCTTGAAGCTGGGGGTCAAAATTTTGGGTTGAAGTTGCATTTGAGAAGCTAACACTTGGTGACTTTGGGAGAGATCATCTATTGAAAGGAAGGGATGACTTAGTGGAGGAGGAAGGTCCTTTGGTCTAGGGTCTTAGTCTATCTCAACTTGAATTTGTTAGTGGAAGATTTTGACTGGGTTTTCCCCTATAGAAGGGCTTTAGCCCTGGCTGAGTGCCTACATCTAGTGTCACTGACCTTGAAGTCTTGTTTTGATGATTGCTTGATGAAACAAACATAAAAGAAGAACATAAGAAATTTAATAAGAACATAAAGATATCAAAAGTAATTATCAACATAAGAAAATATTTTTGCCTTTCTAATTTTCTAACTCAACCAAGTAAGCCAAGAGACTCAAAATGAAACAATCAATAGAAATAATCAATATAATTCGTATCTTTTGAGAGTGTGTCAACTCCCTCTTGATCTTAACCTTCTTATATTGAGTCAATATCATTACATCATAAAGGGGTTCATACAATCATCAAAGAGTTCACGTCATTATTAAGGAATTATCATCATCAAAAAAGAGTTCATGGAGTCCAAGTCATCAAGGAGTCCATATCATCAAGGAGTCCATATCATTAAGGATTCCATGTCATCAAGGAGTCCACATCATCAATGAGGCAACATCATCAACGAATCAACAAGGAGTTCACATCATTATCAAGGAGTCTCCATCATCAACGAGTCCACATCAAGGAGTCTACATTATCATTGAGTATCTATCTAGTCCAATTTATCATCAATGAGTTCATGTCATAACAAATTCCATGTCATCAATAAGTCATGTTATCATCATCATCAAGGAGTCTAGTCCAATTAATCATCAATGAGTCCATGCCATCAATGAGTTCACATTATTATCGTTAACATCATCAACGAGTTTAAATTATTATCATTAACATCATTAATGAGTCCATGTCATCAATGAGTCCACGTCATCAAAAAGTCCATGTCATTAGCGAATCCATGTCATCAACAACTCCATGTTATTAATGAGTCCACATTATCATCAAGAAGTCTAGTCCAATTCATCATCAAGGAGTCCATGTCATCAATGATTCCTCATTATCATCATCAACAAGCCCACATTATCATCATCACCATCAAAGAGTAAGCATTAAGGAGTTCAAATCATCAATGAGTCCAATCACATCATCCACGTCATCAATGAGTCATATATCATTGTCAGCAAGGAGTACTTATCATCATCAACAAGGAGTACACATCATCAACATCATATAATATGCATCATTCATCATTAAGGAGTCCACATCATCAACATCATAGAATATGCATCATTCATCATTAAGGAGTCCACATCACCATCCTCAAGGAATCCATATCATCATCCACAACATCAAGTAGTCCATATCATCATCAAAGAGTTCTCATCATCATCATTAATCCATATCATCAATATTATCATCAATGAGTCTTTATCATCAACAAGCCTACATCATTTTCAACTCCCTCTTGATATTAGTCCTCTTGAGTCTAGTCATTCTTTCATATCATCAAAGAGCCCATATCCTTAGTAACAATTTAAAAATAAAAATAAAGCACAAAAATACTTATCTTTTTTCATATCATGACAAATCCCTCTAAATTTCTTTACATGTTTTGTCACCATATTGCTACAAGATTTTGCTTCATTTTTCAATAAATATGTTTCACCAACTAGAAGCTTCAACATCATGAATATCAAGGTCCTTACAATTTCCTCTTTCCATCATTCTCATCATTATATTGCTTCCTTCATAGCGTATATGCAATTTTTATTGACAAGTACAACCAAGCAAAATATACAAAAACAAGAGCATGATGTCAATTTTGACAATCTAGGGTTTTTATGATTTCTCAAAGGTGTGCTTCTAGGATTTTGGGTACAAACCCTAGATATCCCATGACCTGTCCTTATAATTATTTGAGTTTCTAACCCTATGGATTTGAATTTCAAGCCATAGGTTACATTTTTACTTCAACCCTTGCTAGGGTTTTACCACATTCCCTAGATTATCCTTTCAAAATTTAGATCTTGCAAACCCTAGATGATATTTTCCAATAGTTAGGTTTTCTATGAAGGAACAAATCAATTAATGTTTTTCTAGGGTTTTATAATCCAAGTCCCATCTAGGGTTTACAATCCCTAGACACCAAACCAATGTGAAGTCTACAAACCCTAGATTCAAAACATGCAATAAAACCCTAATGCATTACATGTCATTACTTTCTCTTGTAATTATACAGACCCTTTATTCATCTTAAGCCAAAAATGCATAAAAAAATTATACATACCTTATAGAAAAAGACCATGTACCTTTGTCTTTCATGATTACTTGGAAGCTGCTACAAAGCCTTCTTCAATATAACAAACTTTATAAGGATAAGTCTCTCAAAATCTTGATCTCACAATCCAAAGCATTGTAAAAGTATTTGTCACTTCCAATGTTGTCATGATCTAAGATGCTCTTCTCAAGGTGACTAATTGTTGCTCCTCTTGAATTTTGGTTAGGGTATGCAACAAATGCTACTACAAATCCTCAAACTAGACTTCCATTACAACTCCTTGCTTCAAACGAACTTTGAATGGGATACCATAATCCTTCTTTACTTCGTTATCTTTTAGAAAGAGGTCTGGTACCTCTATCAATTCTTTGGAACTTCTAAAGTTTATACAATACCTTTGGATTTCTTGGTTAGAAATTTTTAGCAGTCACTGAAATGCTTTTATATTAGGCCTAAAATACCTCTAATTACTGTGGTCTAGATCCCTCTACAAGGTGTTATTCTTTGTTGGCTATAAAGGCTACTACTAGTCCAAAAAAAATGAAATTACAGGGCTCTTTCTTCCTTGTACATATGCACATGACCCTCGCACTAGAATGGGTCTCTCTCTATGCACCTCAAACATCTTGAAAGATGAAGCGTCTACCTGAAGTGTGCTTATATGACCCTTCTAGACATCTCCGAAACCTTGGATCCCAAGCCCAGGATTTCAACCATATTTGAGAGGTCTAATATTATTGTGATTTGCACAAAAGTATCCCATAAAATATCTCTTCTAATTCGGCTCTTGATCTAGTTGTCTCGACCTTTAAGACTAATGCAAACAATTCCTTTTTCTTTACTCTGGTCACTTTAGAAATGTCTAAATCTTGGAGCAGTCAGTGATCTTCAAGTTGTTAGAAATCTTGACCTTAGCCCTGAAACCATGTTGAAATTCTAGTATTGCAATGACTAGAGTAGTTTTTCACAATTTATAACTACTTCTATTGGTATAAATTGTTCATTCTTTATACTTTAGTCAGCAAGTAGCTATACATGGAAAACTTCAACCATTAATTCTTCAATAAGAGCAATAAATAGAGATCACAGCAGACAATAAAACAATATATAATAAGCAAGAGACAAGGGACACTAAGATTAGGCTCACAACCAGGGAAAAACCCACAAGGGGAAAACCCAAAAATTCTTTCCTTATGAGAGAGAGATTTTTTCCATCAATAGTACATCAAAATATTCTAATAGTTAATAATGAAATACCCAATCGAAGTCTCCTTGTAGAAGGAGAGAAATTCCACTTTTGTCCAATGAGAAAGGTTTGCACAAGGAGGCCGAAATATATGCATGTATCACTATGATATGAGGTCAAGGTTTTCACTGAGGTCACCACAAAATTCTACCAACGAACTGTCAAGAATTTGACCCTAAAACCCTCGAAAAACTTCAGAAGTATGTCACATAAAAGGAGCGAGCTTCTTTGTAATTTTCGACCTCAAAGAATCAATAGGACATAATTGAAATACACCCAAATTACTTTAGTCAACGATTCTTTGAAGGAGACACAAATCACAATCAAAATATCCCTTATTATCCTCTTTACACATGTGGATATGCTCTACAATAGAAGACCGAACTTGTTTGTGAATGTACACTGAATTGTTATGGTTGATGGTGGACAAAATGAATGCCAACACACTTGTATAAATAGTTGTCATATGAGGGCTAGTTAGCCCTAATGGGGCCAACATAATGATCTTCAAGGAGATGACTTGTGGGCTTTTTTGAGCCAACTAGTAGGTGACCAAAATTGCTTTCTTCTTTGTGTATGCAATGAAAAATGCTGACCATAGATATATTATATTTCAACACTTTTTTTGAAAATCCCTCTTAGTCACAAGAATTTTATCAATGAAATCATGAGTTTCCCTTGTATCAATCAAAGCAACATCTCATTGCCCCTATCATCCTATGAATCTTCCTTTGAAGTGTCAAACTCATCATTATTGACTCTTCCTTTAAAGTGTCAAACTCATCATTATTCTCCGAATCAAATTATTGATTTGATTTTTCTAATGCAGATTATTTAATAGAAAAGTACTCTAACTACTTAGCTTTTGGATTCAAATTGCATTTATGTGAGGGGTCCCATGACTCTCTACAATGGAAACACAACTTCTTCCTTCTAAGGTTGTTTAGCTGCTCAGTATCTAACCTGTTAGAATCATTTTGTGGCTATTGTGATTATATATGAAATTGATTTTTTTGTCTTTATTTTTCTTGTGTAGGAACCCTTTGGAATAAAACTTACTTCTAGAAGTAGAATCTTCCATGTAACTTGATTTTTTGATGGATTTTAGAAAGGTAGGTGGATTGAGGGCCTTAATCCAACCTCTCAAAGGTTCTGTCAAACCATCCATGAATAGCACCATGAGTATTCTTTTTGAAATATTAATGAATAACATTGCAAACCTCTGAAAATATGCAATATAAATGTCAATTGAACCCTAATTCTTAAGTTGTGCCAACTCTTTGAAATGCAACTCTGGGTCTTTTTTATCAAGTCTCTTTATGAAATTTACGTATGACGTTATCCTGTCATGTCCCATCATGATCATCCCATGATGCCACCATTTGTGTGTTATGCATAAAGGTGTATAACTACATATTTGATGGCCTCTTCCTCTGGCATTGGGTTGAGTTGGAAATAGGTATCAACCTTTTGAACCTAAGCTCGTGTTGAAGTCTTCCTTGAACAATCACAATATGGGAGCGTCAATTTTCCCACTTTCTTCTTTAAAACATAATTTTGTTATATGTTTCATATGTGGAGCCTATGTTTCATCTTGACATCAATATAATCTCCAAGTGATATAGTAGCTTGAAACTTCGGGCCACTATTTACCTAATCATGCATAAGTTGATTATGCAAATCAATGACTTGTGGCTCATTTTCAATTGATTTTGGTGCTCTAGGTGAGAAGGTAGGCATAAGAGGCCTCAAACTAATGGTTCTAGTTGGTTAATTTTGTCTGTCCCCATGATTGGAATTCTATCCCTAACCATTATTATCTCCATTATTTGCATTATAACCACCAATATTAACTCCTAGTTGTTTAGCCATCAACTATGTCAAAAGGTCAAACCACTGATTCTATGCTTAGGCTCTTTGCTCTACAACTTGTGCCCTCTAACCAAGGCATCCCACAAATTCAGAAAATGTTCTTTAAGGTTTTGATTTCCATGGTATTTGTCACACACATTACTTATATATTTGTCCCTCAATTTCCCTCTGCTTTTTTGCAGCCAAATTTGTAGTTTACTTGTTTCTACAAGTATTGTAATGGTGTGTATAAGGTTGTTGGTCAAATATTGAAATATCATTGTACTATCATATTAAACCCCTTAAGGATGACAAGATACACTGATATGATACCGCTATAACATATACCCTTGTTTTTTTTTTTTGGTTTTATGTTTGAATGTGTTTATAGAAGAGAGATATATGAAGAAGATTTGTTTGACAATGATAGTATTGACAACAATGAAATAACTTAGAAAATAATAATATTTAGGAAAACTCACAAATTGATATAACTTAGATTTATTTTTAGAGTTGGGATTAAAATGTATGATCAAAATGAATAATAATGAGAAAACCACAATGCTTTGAAAACACAATTAAAGAATATCGATTAAATTTGGAAACGCATGTATGCTTTTTGTATTGAAATCTATAAAATCTTTATAGCAACGTTACTGTAGCAACAATATTGCAGTACCGACACTATACATGTTATTGTAACGAGCTCTAAAATCCTTTTTGTTGCCACAAATATCCTCAAATTTGCTCTAGAATATAGAGATCAAACCAACAACAAAGCCTAGTATTGTAGTGAGCTCTAAAATCCTTTTTATTGCCACAAATATCCTCAAATCTTTTCTAGACTATAGATATCAAACCAACAACGAAACCCATATGTGATCTCTATGTGAAATCACCAAGATATAATAACATGTTAATGTTGTCTACAAGGGATTCTGTAGTCACAAACCAAGAAGAAGTAATCTCCTCCAAAAAAAAATGGCAATATTAAAATCAAAACCAACATATGAAATGAACTTCAAAAATTTGTTTTTACAACTCTCTAAAAAAGTTCAACCCTCTTCATCATGCCATGTGGGACTAAATAAAATCACTTTCAGTCTCCTAATTAATTATAGACCTCATTCTTTTTTTCTCTTCTTTTTTAAATAATTTTTTCCATGTTATAAGTGACCCTTATAGTTCCTTTATTAAAAATATTAAAATAATGATAAAGTTAAATATTTGATTTAACTTTATTAATTAATAACTTATCATTATTTTATTTAAAAGCACTAGACTACATATGAGATAGTCAGCGAAAATGAACCCACCAATAATACTAAAAATAGTAACCCTACCAACTAACCTAATTGGAGCTTAAATTTGACTTACTAAAAATAATAAGTATTGGAAAACTATCCCAAAATCATTCTAGAAAAAAAGACATCCTGCTCATAATCCTGATTATATCTCATTTTACTATCAAACACTACCAAACTATTGAATTAATTACCTCCATGGTTCCCTAACCCTAACCCAAACCCAGTAGCCTAGTTAGGAAGGGGACATTGCACACAAAAATACATATATTTATCAAAATATAGCCCAATGGGTTAGCTTGTTTGGTTCAAATGGATTGTTTCAAGGTAGATTTCACCATGAGGTCTTTGGTTCTAGTTTGATTGAGCCCTATTGGGTCACCCGTTGTTATTGTGGCCAATGGTTGAGCTACCTTCCACACACACACACATGCTTCGAGGTAAATGCCACTAACATATAACATGTATGCATGATTCTAAGGGAGTAAGGTGGATTTCATCTTATGACCTCCTTGGCTATATGTGTTATGAAACCAACTCAAGAAAAGATAGAAAAGATAGTTCAACGCCTTAGAATTCAGCCTCTTCGAGGGGGAAACCTCCTTTACATTACATAAATGAACAATTCTTGGATGATACAAATGACAAAACCTCCTTTCTATATATAAGAGTCTAAGGAGTCACAATATAACCCAGCCGACCTAACAATAATAGTATAAAGCCACAAAAATAACAATAGAGGTTTCTATGGGGCACAATAATAACAATATGGGGGCAATAGGGGCACAACAATATTAATAAGGGATACAACTACAATAGTAATGGGGTAATCACTAGTATTATAGGGATCTAACATGCCCCTCTCCTTAAAAAAAGTGTTGTCCTCAACGCTTGAGTAGTTCTGGATGCTTCTCTATAAAATTCTCATCCTTCCATGTGGAATCAACTGTGGAATCTTTAGCGGATAAGTTCTTCCACTTGATGAGATACTCTGAAATTGATCGATTTCATAGTTGTCTAGTTCTTGTCTCTGTGACTGCTTCCAGTTCCAATATAATTTTTCCTTCCTCGTCAAGTTCTGGCAATATTGTTTGAACTGGGAGCTTGTCGCATATAACCTTCTTTAAACATGAAACATGGAAAACTGGGTGCACTCGAGAAGTTGCAGGAAGCTCCAATTTGTATGCCATAGTACCAATCTTTTGCAACACCTTGTACGGACCATAATACTTTGGTGATAATTTATTATCCTTCTTAGATTGCTTCAGGGACATTTGTTTATATGGTTGTAGCCGTAGGAATACCCAATCACCTACGTCAAAACTTCTTTCACTGCGATGTTGATCTGCCTGTTGTTTCATTCTATTCTGTGCCAACACGAGGTTATCCTTTAAGAGTTGGAGGACTTGTTGTTGATGTTCGATGTGATGTTCCATTGCTTGAACCTTAAATTTTCTCTTAAATATGATGTGATGGATGGTGGCTGATATCCATAAAGTGCCATAAATGGGGTCATTTTTGTTGCTGTATGGAAGGATGTGTTATACCACCATTCAGCTAGAGGCAACCATTTGACCCATTGTGTCTGTTTATCAGAGACAAAGCAACGAAGATATCCTTCCAAACATTTGTTTACTATCTCAGTTTGCCCATTAGATTGAGGATGATAAGATGAGCTATGAGCTAACTAAGTACCAAGACAAGAAAATAATTCTGTCCAAAAATTTCCAGTAAAGATGGGATCTCTGTCACTTACAATAATCTTTGGATTTCCATGTAGCTTTTGAATTGTTTCCATAAATGCAGTAGAAACTGTACTCGCTTTAAATGGATGTGATAATGCACAAAAGTGTGCATACTTGGTAAGTCTGTCAACTACCACCATTATGACATTCTTTCCCTCGGACTTGGGTAAACCTGTGATAAAATCCATTGAAACCTCCTCCCAACGTTGGCTTGGAATGGATAAAGGTTGTAATAGACCCGGGGTCTTAATTGTTTCAACTTTATTTTGTTGGCAAACCAAACATTCCACCACAAACTTTTGAATATCCAATTTAAGGCCATCCCAAAAAAATTCCTTCTTAACCCTGTGGTAAGTTTTTAAAAATCCTGAGTGCCCTCCTAAGGGAGAAGTGTGCAATTCCATAAGAATCTTTTGTTTGAGTTGGGAATTCTTACAGAGGTATAAGTGATCTTTGTACCATAACGAATCATTTTGCCAGCTAAATGTATCAGATGTATTGGAATCTTGTTGTAACTTTCGAATAAGTGCCCACACTTCTTCATCATTCTTCCATTCCTCCCTTGCTTCGTTTATCCAATCGAGTTGGATAATAGAAATGGCGCACAACAATGCTTCCACATCCTCATCCTTTCTTGAGAGTGCATCTGCTACTACATTTTGCTTCCCTTTTTTGTAGATGATTTCAAAGTCATAACCCAACATCTTTGTGACCCACTTTTGTTGCTCTTCAGAGGATAATATTTGTTCTAAAAAGTATTTAAGGCTATCATGATCCGTTTTTACCTTGAAGTGTCTTCCCATTAGGTAGGGTCGCCATTTCTTAAGTGCATGTACTATTGCCAACATTTCCTTCTCATAAATAGCTTGGTGTAAAAACTTTCCCTTGATTGGACGACTTTCAAAAGCAATGGGTCTTTCATCTTGCATTAAAACAACACCAATTCCATTTCCTGAAGCATCACATTCCACAATAAAGGTTTTTGTGAAGTCCGATGTAGCTAAGACCGGTGCTTGGCACATTGCCTCTTTAAGATGTTCGAAGGCCTTTGTTGCTTCTGGAGTCCTTGAAAATGCATCTTTCTTCAATAATGTTGTTAGAGGTGCTGCTATTCTCCCATAATTCTTAACAAACTTGCGATAATACCCTGTCAACCGGAGAAATCCTCGCAGATGCTTTATGGATGTGGGGATTTTCCATTCCTTAATGGCTTTAATTTTGCTAGGGTCTACCTTAACTCCTTCATGAGATACAATATGACCCAGATATTCCACCTCTTGTACTCCAAAGAAACATTTGGATCTTTTTGCATATAATTGTTTCTCCTCCAATAGTTGTAGCACCCTATCAACATGTTCAACATGATCCTTCCAAGACTTGCTGTAGATTAGTATATCATCAAAAAATACTAACACAAATTTTCTAAGGAAGGGTTTGAAAATGGAATTCATCAAACCTTGAAATGTAGAAGGTGCATTGGTAAGGCCAAAAGGCATGACCAAAAATTCATAATGACCCTCATGAGTTCTAAATGTTGTTTTTGGAATGTCTTCAGTCTTCATTCTGATTTGATGATATCCTGAACGAAGATCCAACTTGGTGAAGTAAATTGATCCATGCAATTCATCCAGTAATTCATCAATGACAGGAATGGGAAACTTATCTTTAATAGTGAGCTTGTTGAGCTCCCTATAATCTGGACACATGCGCCATGATCCATCCTTCTTGTGCACCAATACTACTGGAGCAGAGAAAGAACTTTGACTAGGTTGAATTATACCAGCCTCTAGCATTTCTGCAACCATACGTTCAATTTCACTCTTTTGGGCATAGGGATATCTGTACGGCCTGATGTTTGGAGGAACACTTCCTGGAATCAGATGAATAGCATGATCATGATCACGAATAGGTGGGAGACCTTTGGGAGTCTCAAATACCTTGGAATGATTGTCCAAGACTTTTTGGAGATCTGGAGAAATAGATGATTCCGATGTGGAAACATCTAGCGAACATAATTGTGCAATTACACCTCTTTGTTCCTTTTTTAGAAGCTTTGTCATACCGTTAGAGCTGATTATCTTTCCTGGTTTCCCTGCAATACCCCTTAATTCAACTTCCTTTCCTTCCGCAGAAAATTTCATGAAAAGTTCTTGAAAATTAAAAGCTATTGTACCCAAGGATTGTAGCCATTGGACTCCTAGTACAACATCAGCACCTCCCATTGGAATGGAAAGCATTGGGCTAGTCAATACATATTCTCCCATGGATAGCTTGATATTATGGCACTTTCCAGAGCAATTTATTGTTCCTCCATTTGCAACCATCACTTGACACTCTGGTGCTGGATATAAGAAGCAATTCAATTCTTTTGCTACCTTACAATGAATAAAATTGTGGGTACTTCCTGAATCAATCAACACTATTACCTTTTTCTTCTTGATTTGTCCTTCTATCTTGATGGTTTGAGGAGTGGTAATTCCCGCCAATGCATTACAAGATATGGTCGGATTCATTTCTTCTTTATCTAGGCTTTGTTCCTGGAGTATATCCTCTTCTTTTGACCTTTCTTGCTCCTTTTCTTCTTCCTCTTCACAATCTATGTAGAATAATTTCTTCTCAGCACACTTATGACCTTTAGTGTATTTGCTATCACAACTGTAACAAAGCCCTTTTGCTCTTTTTTCTTCCAATTGTTGTGGTGTCAACCTTATAGGTTGTGGAAGACTAGGGGCAACAACACTTCCATCTTTATAGTTGTGAGTGGTATGCTTCCTGGTTGCCATTTCCATTTTTCTTGCTAACCTGAATGCCTTCTCTAATGAATCAGGTTCCCAAAGGCGAACATCATGTTGGATATTATCCTTTAAAGACCCTATGAACACATCAATCCTATGCTCCTCTGGAATATTTTTTACCCTTATGTTCAATTTTTGGAACTCCTCAATGTGCTCCATTATTGAACCCTTTTGTTTGAGACTTATCAATTGGCTAAAAAAAGTGTTGCTTTTTGTATCCTCATAATGTGCTATCAATTCTTCCGTAAAAATTGCCCAAGTGATAATTTGTTTACGAGAGCAAAGCCATTGATACCATACAAACTGATTTGGTTCCAAATATTAAGTTGCAATACGTACCTTTTGTGTGTTTTGCACATTATTGAGATCGAAAAATTGCTCCATCTGTAATATCCATGTTGTGGGATCCTTGCCATCAAACTTCCTCATATCGATTTTTGGAATATGGTGGGTCTTCGATCCAACATTAGAGTCTATGAAATCATGATTAACATTTCTTTTGTTCTCATCATGAGTTTCCTTTACTACCCTTTCACCATTAGTAAGCATTTCTTGTAGAAACTTTGTCAAATCTGTCTTCAAATCTTCCATGCTTGTCTTTAAAAAATCCATCTTAGCTTCTACGCCTTTCTTTAAACCATCCATCTTAGCTTCTACATCTTTCTTTAAACCATCCATCTTAGATTCTGTTGCTTTTTGTGCTAGTGACACTTGTTGCACTTGGTCTCGTAATTTTGATATATCATGTTGTATTTCTTCCTCTTCTTCATGAGTCATGCTAGAGCTTTCAGGTTGCCTACTAGGTGTTTGCATTTTCTTCTCTCGGGTCATCAATTACCGATAATAATGCTTTACTATGCCCTTTGAATTCCTTCAAACTAATTTTTCAAACCAAGCTTATGCAAAAATTTAAAAAAACTACACACCTTTTTTCACTTTGTAGGAGCTTGATATTGAATCTGATGTATCTCTGTAATTTCGAATCATCTAGTTTTGAAATTGCAACCTGTGATAGCCCTCTGTGTCCTCTTTCCAATGCCACTAGTCTGATCCAAATTGGATTCTCCACGGAAGAGTTATGCCAAATCTACCATAGTGACCTGATTATAGACTAGTTCAGTAGAGTGAACTTGTATGACGTGCCACGAGTCACTGTTTTGACCTTTGGATCTGAAAAATATATACAAGCAAACTATAGTCTGTCCTCTTTCTACACCTTCTTACGAAATTTCAATCCGATGCTCAGAGAGAAAGTTATGACGATTTTCCCTAGGTCACCTGTTTGCAATTTAATTAAGGAGTCTGCAAAAAGACCAAATTCCTCAGATCATATCTCCGCAAATATAGAGCGAAAAGCTTTGAAATTCAGACCCGAGATTCAGCGCGTTGTCTTCTCAAATGGGTTTTTTTTTAGCTTCTGAAACGTCGCAGAAAAACAGTTATAGTGAAAATGCCACGATGACCTGTTTGGATAGAAAAGATAGATCAACGCCTTAGAATTCAGCCTCTTCGAGGGGGAACCTCCTTTACATTACATAAATGAACAATTCTTGGATGATACAAATGAAAAAACCTCCTTTCTATATATAGGAGTCTAAGGAGTCACAATATAACCCAACCGACCTAACAATAATACTATAAAGCCACAAAAATAACAATAGAGGTTTCTATGGGGCACAATAATAACAATATGGGGGCAATAGGGGCACAAAAATATTAATAAGGGATACAACTACAATAGTAATGGGGTAATCACTAGTATTATAGGGATCTAACAATATGACTTCAACATGATGAGCGAAACCACTTGAACTAACTGTTGGTGTTTCATTGTAGCACATATATATCAAATTCCTAACAATGGCTCTCCTTCATTGCGTTGAGTTTGCCGGATGTGCTTAAGGATTATATTAAATATTGTTGATGTACCATTCAAGTGGAGTATTGCATGGTGTTAACAAGCTACCAACAAACCATACTCTTTGCTTAAGTGTGTGAGAATATGTCAAGCTTCTTTCTAAGTTTACATCAATAAAGTGAAAAGTTTCCATATATTTATATAAAAACATAATATATAATTTGCAATAAATATATAATAGTAGCTTACACATATTTATCCAAAATCTCATTGGTTGAATCAAAGGTGCAATTATAAATGTTTAAAAGTCTCAATCACACCCTTGATTACCTCTGCAGAACTAGATCATAGCCTTGATTATCTGGAGAAGCATATATCAAACCTTTAATCATACTTCCATTAGTCACATAACCCAACTCCATGAGCTGCTCTTGAATGCATTTAGCAAAAATGTAAAATAACAAAATTTCAAGCTTTATTTATATATTTTTTTACCATCTCGCCTCACTAGTGGGATGTTATCATGAGGATTGTGCGAAACTTGGTTGAGCTTAGACACCCCTTGGGATAGTTCATTTCGCTCACAAACATCTCCCACCCTCAACCCATACCTATGAGGTTTGAACCTGAGATCTTATGGGATTAAACCCCATAGAAACAAATTAGTTATTTAAATTACACCTCATGGGTAACAAGACTTCAAAGTTATCTACATCACAAATGCTAAAGGTGCGAGAGTTGGCATAAATCCCAAATGATTTTATAGAAGAGTTAGTGAAGATCCCAAATGACGTTAGACATGAACTCAAATCACTACAAATAATTGTGCTCACTCCTTTGGTTTAGACAACATTTTTCCATCTTGTGAAACAATGGCTGTTCAAGTCCATATGACATGTAATAAATGGTGGACTTTAACATGGTGTCTTTTTGCCACTTTTTTTCATATTAAAAAATTTGTAATTTGTAATTGCTAAATTTATAAAGTCCAAAATCTTATTAATTTTCTAAAATACAAAATCTATATCCAAATATATAATTTAAATAATAAAACATTATGATATTACCAAATATATATAATTTATTACCAAATATCATATAATCCAATTTTAATAAAAGAGTGAAAAATTACCTTCTTATGGTGCACGGTAAGAAACCTATCCATTATTTGAACGTTTCACTACATGGTAAGAAACCTCTTAATCATTTGAACGATTTTACATTGCGCGTTTACGATGAGAGATAATTAAAGTTTAAGATACTGATTTAATTAATTTTTAAATAAAAAATTTAAGATATTGAATAATTTTTTTATAAATATTATAATGTATGGTTCAATTTTTATGATATCAAACTGAACTTTAAAAGCCAAATTTGAAAGGCAGGACAATTCTCTCAGTGAAATCTCGTGGAGACTGTTTGAACCTGTCACCTCTGCTCCATGCCAAAAACAGCAAAGACCAGCAATGACATAGGATGATTCCTGCTTTACCCTAATCGTTCCCGAAGATAAGATTTATGATATACGTATATAGATTTAATTCATGTTTCACTGTGTGCCTCAGGCCGATCTAAATATGGACCTACGGTGCTTTTCTGTCGTAACTAATCAAATGCCCATCTCTATTTTCAAATTTCAAAATCTTGCTGTGGCAAAACATATTTATATTCACTGCTACCCTTGTACTCCCAGTTCTTCAAGGAATCAATGGATAACTAGTGCTTGCTTTAGTCCTTCCCAAAGGCTCCAAACCCTACAATATAAGGTACATTTTATACTGCTGACTTACATTTCTATACTTACTCTGCAATTTTTTCTAAAGCTTATCGTAGTTATTCATAGAACCGTAGTTGAATCCAGCCCTTCTTCACGTGGAGAAAAACCGTTCTCTGTGAACTCCATATGCCCGAGTCTATTAAAAATGAAGAAATGCATTACAATTGTACAATCATCTTAAAACCTCTTATAAAAAATTCAATGGAGAAGTCTTCTCTTAGGGGCTTCAGTTCTGAGAGCATCTAGGGCTTTTTTTCAGAGCAATGGCAGGCGAAATGGGAACAGAGCCAGAGCCTCTGACATTCACAGCGAAAACAGGAGGGATTCAGTTTCCACGAAAGAGGATGTTACGGACAACAATGACAGCGAAGTTTTTGATTATCCCCTTTATGTGGATGAAGAAGATCCTGACTGGCCCGAAGAGGAAGAGGATGGCTGGGGGCTTCAGCTCTCCCAGTTTTTTGATAAAATGAAGGTTAAGAACGAGAAAGATGATGATGACGTAGACTATCTAACCGAGGATGAACTGGATTGGGACGATGATACTGAAACGCATCTTCCAGTCAAGGATATCACTGCTAAGGATTGGGAAGATGCCGTGTTTCGTGATCTCAGTCCTTTGGTTGTTCTTTTCTTTGATCGATATCATCGGTAAGGTTTCAATGCTCTTCCAATGTATGTTTGTAGTGAAATTAAAAAACGAAGCAAGCATCCTGTCAAAATTGAACTTATCATTCAAGACCAACTACTTCTTGTAGGTATGGGTTCTTAACCAAATTGCCCAACTGTGGCATTTGGCAAGGAATCCACGTCATTGGCAGAAATTCAACCCATGGAGTTCCAGTGCTTCACTTACATCCTTCTTACGGAGTCAATTCCATGGGTGACTCCTGGGAATTGAATAACGAATTCCATGGCCAAAATATATTGGAGAGCAACTCCATGTTGGCCTCCTTGCAATACAGAGCTGGGCTTAATCATTTAGAAATCAACCTCCCTGATTGTGTTCTAACTTTATAGTTTAAAATTGACTGGCAAAGACAATTAACTTGACATGCTGCTTCATTCTTGTGGATGGACTAAGATAAGTGAGCGAGTCTATTGATTCGGTATAGGAGTCTGATTTCAGTTGCAGTCAAATACAAATTCCCAGTGAAAAATTCAATGTAGTTGGCAGTTGCACTGAGAATGATTGTTCCATTGTTATTTTATAAATTCAATTCAGAACCCTCATATAATTAGTCCAGAGAATTCATCTTAAATGGAACTTACTGTTATCTGACCTGTTTGAACTTTCATGTAACGGGGAGGCTTTGATATGCTGTCAAGTGCTTCCTTTAACTCAAGAAACACATTACAACTAGCCTGAAGAGTTTGGGTTCTAGAAGCGGCTTGCTTGGACAGGTGAAATGACCCTTAAAGGATTAACCAGTGCGTTGTCCGCTGAGATATATCCTTTGCAGGAAACAATGCCAGGGCATTTATGAGGGATGAAACCTCCCCGCCCTAGGCTTGGTAGGAAGAATCATCCAACCAAAGGGGGTGACCCTTAAATTTAAGCAGAGCCTGCTGCCTATTATCACCACAACAGGTGACGACAGCAGCTCTTTGCTATATCAAATTTGGAATTGAGGCTCATCAATATATAAAATGGTTGGTAGTTGAGTAGTGAGAGGACATCGGAAAGAAACTTAGGAGGATTAAATTCAAATGGATTGGTGGGCAAACCATTGGCCTCTGGAGACAAGTTACTTATGATCATGGGCCAAGGTAGGACCTGGAATAGTAAAGAATGCAATGGCCTTTGCAAAGTGTCCTACTTTTTAATTTAGAGACAGTAAGTAGAGAGCATAAATACACAAAATCCCCTACATGTCGGGCACCTTTCTCCCAGACTAAATGACATGTAGTATCGAGTATGAAGGTGTAAAAGATATTGAAGAAGATACATTCATTAGAAAGTCATGAGAAGGTGGAAGTACAGGTTGCAGAAATGAAAACGTACTAGGCATTGCAAGAATATAGTCCAACAGTTTAATATCATACAAATAGAAAACAACATATGAAACCAGACAGTACAGCATATCCCTTTATATTGATAGCATGGTGAATTAATTACAACCCTGTACACAGAAACTCCAATACTGTCCAACCTGTATTGTCTAATAACACATCTTCGATAGTGACCATTCCCATTTGAATTTGGTATCAATTCCTTTCAATAGCTGCCCTCCCACTTCAACTCCAGCCAAAACCTTTGAACTTGACTGTTCCAATTTTTCTTCAACCAAGCCCCCTTTTCTGAAACAAGTGCAGCAATAGATGGTTCCTCCAAGCATTTATAAAGATGCCTCTAGTGAGCTGATGGCTCACCCAACTATGTTTTTTGAGATGAGGAGAATTGATATCATTTCAAGTGCCCTCGCTTTCCTCCCTTAATTACTTCCGCAACAGACTGATTTCTTCAGGTATGATAGGCACGTGCCTCTCAACAACTGGTCTCAAAGGTGGAAGCAGTTGGAGATTGGAGCATTAAAATATTATTTCTTCTCTAAGAAGAATGGCTGCCATGCTTGAATTGGTTGGTCAGGGCTTCTTTGGCTTTAGCGGTCAAAGAGTTGGTGTGTTCTTGAAGGAGCAGTCTAACTTTTCTATGTCTTGGCTTTATTCGCTGCAATCTGGCAATATAATTTATGGTGAAATTGTGGTTTTTGTTGTTGTTTAAAATGCAATTTTGAATCCACAAGTGGATTTAGCGCCTTGAAAAACCCTTGAAGCACTCAAATCATGCAGATTTCCCAACTCAAACTTGTGATTCCAACAAATTTATGCTAGATTTTGGGTAAAATTGACTGGAAAATATTCCCATAAAATAGCCAAAATGTAGAAGAGTTAGACTACAGCATTCTTGAACCCTGATTTTTTCCTGTTTTTCCTTTAAAAATTCCAAGCTCAATCCTTTCATGACTTTATAATACTATTTAATATCATAAAGTAACGTAACACAATTCACTTCTAGGAGTTGCTTCTGTTTTAGTAATAAAGAAATCTTGGTTATTAAAACCAAGAGATTAAGCAAACTGGTCATGCACTTTTGATTAAATGAGGGAGGACCCACCAAGCGCATCACATCTTAAAACATTCATAAACTGTATGATAAAACCCTGTATGATTCATTGACATGCATGGTTTCATGGGTGGTTATGGCATTTGGGATGATCTCACAATGTCAGAGGGAAAGGCCATGTGTCATTCATCACCCACAAACCAGCAGCCCACAAGTCCTCTTATTTTTGGTGCTGCAGAAATTGGGGGCTCGTGTCTCCTCCACATGGACCCATCATGGCCCACCATTCTTTCAGTCTCATGCTTTTAACCTTATGCAAGACTGCATTGCTCTTTATGATTTACGTGCATTTCAAAAGGTCCATATGCTCTTCTTTTGGTAATTTAACTTTGGTTTGATGTGGGAGGGACCACCAAGACCTGGCTATTCTAAAACTAGTCTGCGTGTTTTCTTAGTCCACATTGATATATGCCATTCAATATGTTTTATGCCTTGGAACCTTGCTTAATTATCCTGGAACCAAGAAAAACCATTCTGCACGGAAGGAAGAATGAAAAACACTTATGAGCCTTGTTCTGGGAGCTATGGTTTTCCTCCGACTCTGCAAATTTTACCATGGCTTGACATCACTGAGGCCTTTAATTACCCTGAAAGAAATCTAGAACAGTTGACTAGAAACAAAGAATTTCCCTGTTCAGTTGTACTTCATGTCTGCGTGTGAAATTGAAGACATATCATTCCCATGGCCATACTAAGCATTTGCTTCTGACGGGTACAAGTTCCATCGGTTGAACCATAGATATCAGTCTTTGAGCCAAATAGCTTCGAGATTTTCTTCCTACCAATCTACTCTCTGCTTCGGGCCATGAAATTTTGACTGCAACTTGCTCCTATGAAGGCCATGGGTTAAAACAACTGTGCCATTGGTAACCTGGTGGCCATGGGTTAAAACAACTGTGCCATTGGTAACCTGGTTCATGAGTTACTAGCACCTGAAGACTGCAAAACAAACCTAAAATATGAATTAAACCAACATGAGCAGCCAACTAAGGATATCTGGACGAAATCATGCCATAACCTGGGCTTTCGAACCCCAAATTTGAATCCATCATAAGTAATACAGTGCAAACTCAGAAGGCTTTTCATTGAGTGTCTGCATGCTACACTTTTGCTCTATCTAGATATCATTTTTTAAATGGAACCATGAGTCAAGTCCTCAGTCCTTTTTATGTGAAGCATTTCAGCACTATTTGAGCTCTTTGTTGCTCCACAACCTCCATAAACATATGCAAACACCTCTCATGCTCTTGGAATTCCATTACATCTGTATGTTCCATTTTTCCATAATCAGGCCCCACCATCAGTTTAAGAAATTGGCATTGAAGATCAAATTATGGAGGGGGCCACTTTTTGCTGCAACATTTGGCTCCAAATCAGGGACCATCTCCCTATGAGGTGAATGAGAACCATAGATATTTGAAGAAGTAGACTAGTGCCTTTTCCTCTGGCCATGGAGTCATATATAGTCATCCATCACAAAAATTCGTCTTTCTTCCTTCTCACCTTGAAAGTTGCAACAACTCATGCCCTGATTGAAACGACACTAAATTTCAAAACATATAAGAAAAATGCAAGCTAGAAGGTGCCCCATGAATACAAAGGGAAAACCTACCTACCTACCCTAGCTGAGATAAATGTCGATCGACTAGGCAACATGAGATCGCTAATGGAGCTGAGCCAACAACTTGTTTAATGTATGGGACTTGTTGTCCTCTGAGATAATTCTAGGTTAATTAATCATGCTAGAGCATCTAAAATGTTTTGTTGTTTTAAAGTTTTTTGGATGACCAATGTTATGAACAGTTAAAGACAGGTGCTTAAACCTTAACAATTCCGAATTTAATGAAATGGCTGTTTGTTTGTCTCTAAACAGTTAATTGATTTTTAGTTGAATGAATAGCAGAGTTGAAAGGGTTATAACTTACTAAATATTCAAATTGAGTATTTAGTTAATTATAAGACAGAGTGCAGGTAAACAATGTTTACCTGCTCAACAAAATGTATTTAATTTTATGAAGATGGGTGTGACAATTTATAGATATAGAGGAGTTTATAATAACAGATAGTTTTATAAACTAATCTCTAATTATTGATTATAACTTCACTGGGGATTTCAGATAAACTAACATTCAGTTTAATCTTACCCAAGGTTCTCCATTAAAACTTAAATACATGAAGAATAACATAATGAAATGAAAACATGAGAAAGACTCACAAGGAGACAAACTATTTGAGGAAAATCCAGAATCCTTTCATTAATTCGAAGCAAATCTCCAGTTTGATTACAATTCTGCTTTGAAAAGCTCATCCAAGGGTTCAACCCATAATAACTCGAAGGAAGAGTTATTTATACAAAATATTGATTTTCTAGAAAGATCCTTTAACAAAATATAAAAATAGTACAAAAATATAGGAATCCAAAAACTGCTAAGCTGCTGGCACTATCTTCAAGGAAGTTGTTGATGATCTGGCCCCCAAAATGTGCTGCCTCGCTGTCTGTCAGTTGGTGATGAAAGTTACTCAATGATTTCACACAAGTGATCCCATATATCTTCACTTGGTATAGAAAGATTAATTAATTTCCTGTAGACTTCATCCACCTCGATATATTTTTCAAAAGTAGGCTTATTGACAAAGATATGTTTAATTTCATGTTTGATCATTAAATCAAAGTTCAAAGCCTCTAAGAAAGCCTTCCCTGTAAGATGACCTTTGATACCTGCAAATTTAGCTTTATCAGTTGCAATTGTATAAAGCTTTTGGCAATATTCCTCCAAACTGATCAATCTGTCATTTGGTGCTACTAGTCCTGGCAATCCTCTTTGGTTAAGCAAGTTGAACTTAAAATGAAATCTCTGGACAACAATTTTCAAAGTTTGGCACTTTGTCTCCAACTGAGTCATAAGATTCTTCTTCTGCAAAACTTTCTTAATCTCTAAAATAGTTTATGTTCTGTTTGCAATCTGAATCTCTTCTAATTCAGCTCTGGTTTTTGAATTCAACACCTTAATCATATCTGTGGCCTCATTTGGTTTTTCTTTAAGGGCTGCTCTGACTTCTTCAATAGTTGTTTGGCATCTAGTAATAAGCTCTTCCTGTTCAAAAATAATTTGTATAGAGGGCCAAACTTCAATTATAGCTTGACTTATATTTGCCCAAATGTTTTCCTTGGCTTGGGCCAAGGTCTGAGCCATTAGTGACTCATTTTCCAACTCTTGAATCTTCTTGGTCAGTCTATGGGTCTTCTGCATCTCTTCTACATAAAGAGTGTCATTCTTTATTTTCTGTGTCTCCAAATTTTTGAATTTCTTCTGAAGTTTTTCATTTTCCTGTCTCTAGAGAGACAACTCTTGTATAACTTTATTTAGATCACTTGTTGTTGATGTAGACTCTGCTGTTGCTGATGTCGATTCCCCTGCTGTCCCTGCCACTGTGATTGGTATAACTGTGATTGGAGCTATGGCACTTGTGTAGACTGTTCCTTTTCCTTGAGCAAAGTTTCTATCTGTTCCTCCATCTTCTTTATTTGTATATTCTGCTCAATGATTAGTTTGAGCATTTCTTCTTTATGTTGCTCGCTTTCTTCTATCTCCTTGGTTTGAGGATCCTCTGTAGAAGGTAATTTGAGCTGCTTCCTTAGTGCTGTGATGTCTGCATTCTTCTTCTTGATGATGTCCTCTACAGCTTTAACATCAGTAGGATCATATCCAATCTTGATCACTAAATCTTCTAATGATTTGACCCTGTTATCCTTTGCCAAGGAGGATATCTTCTCTATCTTCAACTGTGACTGCACATTTGAAAGAGTTGTTCTTAACTTTGACAGTGCCATGGCAGTGTTAGTCATGGTAGAGAAAAGCATCTCCCCAGACTGTCTATGCATGTCCATTTGGTCAATAGGATGTATTTGATTTGCATCAAAAGAAAATATGGTTTTCTTATAGTCTGAAGAAGCCTTTGGAAAAGGCACTTGAGCCTGTAAGAATGCCATTTGCATCCTTCCCTTTTCACTGTCAAATGCTGTCAACAATCTATGCTGTGAAGTAGATGTCTGCTTCCAAAATTGAGCATAGACATTGGCCTTCAGAGATTCATTATTTTGCTTAATTTCAAGAAAATTAGTGAAAATGTTTGGTTCCTCTTGTTCACTTGCTCTTGCTGACTGTGTAATTTCCAATAGATTTTGTGAAACTGAAGAGGAAGATGGAGTGTTAAGGACAGTTTCCTCTGATCCTGTAGAAACCTGTGAATCATCCAGATTGATAATTATGGGCTCTTTTTGACCCTGAACAATGGTAACTTTAGAGTCAGTCTTCTGTTTCTTTTGATAAATGACAAACTCCTTTTCACCCTTTGCTGAAGATGATGATTCTTCTCTCGACCTCTTTTCCTACTTGCTTTGAGAAGTGGGAGTCTAGAGGGTAGAAGGAGGTAGAATTTTCTCTTTTGCTTCCTGAAGTGTGTTCTCCTCCCACTGTTCTTGATTCCTGTATTTCTCAATCTCTAGTCTTGGAGTGTGATTATAAGGTGTGGTTTTAAGTTCCACCCTTAAATTAGAGATTATGTTGAATGGGTCATAAGACCAGGTAAAACTTGGTTGAAATCCCATCTGCTTGAGAATTGAATCTGCTTCAATTCCTACTGCTCTGGTATTACAAATAAAAGGCCCCACTTGGGACTTGATCTTAAACTAAGACTTCCTCTTACCTGAAACAAAATGAAGCTCATCCATGTTAATCATTTGCCTTATATATTCCAGAGAGAAAATTCTCATTGGAACATATTTAGGCAACTTGTATGGAGCTAACTCACAGCCATACACCCTAATCTCTATGTAATTCTGGTAAAGATACCAGTCTCTAGTCTTAGCTTGGTCACTCAGGTGCAGGATCCTTTTTATCTCCGAACTGATTCTTGGTTCACTCTGGCTGTTAAGAAGCTGTGCAACTGGATGAATAAAACAATCAATAAAATCTAAAAATTTAAACTTAGTTGAGTTTCTTCTGACCAATGAGGTCCATTGTGTAATTGATTGATTGATTTGTTGATCATCCTGCTTGTGTAAAGTTATTGGTAGCATGTCTCCTTGTTGAAAAAGGAACATATGGACCAATACAGAAGAGTATTTGAACACACCTTCAGTTGTGATCTTCATTATCTGTTCATGCATATTTTCAACTAGAAATGAACTGTAATTATACATGAATGCTGGCTTGTGCTCTTTGGAGAAGATGGATAGATAACCTAGAATAGGTTCATCTACCCATTGGTCTGTCTGGTAACCTAACAGGCAAGAAACTAGGGAGATGATATGTTTGGCTCTTTCAGGGAACATTGAGGCTGGATATGGAGGATTATTTTTGGGAAGTTTAGCATCTTCTGGAAGAAAGATTTCAAAAATTTGAGCTCTTTGGGGGAAAGTAAGTTTATGGTATAAATCCATGAGGACAACAATAGAGAAATGGCTAAGGGAGTCATTCTCAGGAATGAGCAGCATTTTGTTTATGGTTTTAGGTGTGATAGAGATCAGAATGTCTCCATTCTGAGCTACAACAGTTCTTTGAAGGGGATTATACCTAGCCTGACACCACATAACTAAATCAGGGAATGAATGAGTTTGAGGGAACATGAACATGGGCAACAGGGATTCCCATAGATTAATTTCATCCTCTGAATCTTGGTAAGTTTGTTTTAGCCAATGGTGTAATTCGAACATATCGAATTCACACTCTGTGTCAGTGATCTTAAAAAATTGATCTGCTAAAGGGATATGGTCAAGATCTAGGGTATCAAAGGTTTTTGGATTTTCCTGAGCAGGGGTCTTGCTACCAGAGGGCTGGTCCTTTCTTTTGGGTGCCATATTCTAAATAATGGAAAGAAATAGTAACAGAATGCTGACAGTATGGATACTTGAACAGAGAGCAGTCTCTGTGAATAGTGGTGTTTGGTATCTGCTTGAAAAAGCAAGCACAATCTATAACATAAATTAACTGGAGCTGAGCTGAAAACCTGTAATTCAAACAATTGTGATGAAATCAGGGAAATTGCGCGAAAGGGGTGAAGGGTTTATTTATAACAGCGAAGTGGATTATCGTTAAGATCAAACCGTTACCAACGGGACTAGTGTGCATTAATGAACAACGGGAGGCGGGTAATGGGTAGGAGGAACGGGTATGAGTGTAACAGATATGTAGGAGCGGGTATGAACACGTGGAAGAGACTGATAGGCGGAAGGAGGGCGCGGGAAGTGGTGATGAGCGTTGGCGGATGACGTAGTGATGTGATTGGATGGGCGGATTTTGGAGGGGGGGTAGTGGTATTGAGCGGCCGGGGGGGAGGGGTAGTGGTATTGAGCGGTGGATGGGGAGTGCGAAGTTATGAGGAGACGATACGTTGCAAGGGGCTTGCTGAAAAGAGTACCATTTTTCGGACCCCCTTGTTGTTAATGCAAAACGGTGGAAGGGGGTGTGAAATGGCTTCCCTGCTGTTGATCTGGGCGGGGAGGAGGATCATCGTCGGAAACCATCCACTTGATAGTGCTTAACGACAAAATAAATTTTGTCGTTTTATGACTTTGACTTAAAACATTACATGGATTTATTACATAATTAATCACCCTTTAAAAGGTAATTAACCCTAATTAAAACAAAATTAATCTAAGATTTGGCGCATTTAAACAAGCGGCCAGTTTATTTCCCTAATTCTATTTTAACCCTACTCTAGTACATAATTTGGCCAAGTTTTGAGCATATTGGGCCAATTTTTCATCTTATTCTATCCTATCTAATCATGTTCCACCAAGATTAAATAATTTGGTGAACTTATTCACTAATCTAGAGACAAAAATTTAAATGATTTGATCATGGTTAAACTATATGATTCAAACCAGAATATTAGGTTGTGGCATTTTAAACAAGCTGCACACAAAACCCTAGTTTATTTCTAATGCAATATTATTCTTTTCTAGTGGCATTTAAATTTGCTCACTTATACAATTGTTTTTCTTTTCATGGGGTTTCCTTTCATCATTTTTTTTATTGCATTTTCATTTTTTATTCTATTTTTTTATACCCTCTTTTATAAACAAAAACTAACTTATCAAAACCAAATATGTTACAACGAGATTGGATCATGCATTTGATTGCCAGGGAAAGACGAACATGAAGGGATGAAGTGCAGAATGAATGGGAAATCCATATATGCCACTTATAAAAACTACCCTGAAAGGTCCAAAAATACTTGAGGCCTTAACTTAAATAGACTCGAAAATGACCAAACAGGATTAGTGAAAACATGGGAGTGGTAGGGGTGAAAGACATGGATAAAAAGTGAAGATACCTTTCCCCAGGACGCCTTTGTCATTGTTGTATGCAAACATGTGTTCCTTTCCCTTTATTCCTGCAAGTGAACACATCATAGGTATGTTGTTGTCCCAGAATAGGGGAAGCCTCCTCAAGTATCTCATTCTTGGAGTGAATGTTACATTGATCCAAAACCTCATGGAAACCAATCACTAAATCCGATTTTCGGATGGGATTGTGAAGATAAAAGCCTCTTTTCGTTCCTTTTGAAGATTGGCACTGAGGAGCAACAACAAATCACACTGCAATTTGAGCTTCCCCCTTTTACATTACTTTGTATCAGTGTCATAAATGTTAATTGAAGTTAGAGAAGGAAGGGTTCTGCTAAATTTAAAAGTGCACTAAATTTGGCAGAAGAACCCACATGTGAAGCTAAGGCGCAGTCTTACTTTCTGTTAGTGTTGACTTAGTAAAATTTTCTAATTTTTCTATAGTCAAAAATAGTAAATTGAACTCAACATGCATGGAGATTTTATCTCAGTTCAATTCAGTTCAGTGTAGCAGTTTGACTCGAATTCAAGAGGCTAGTTCGCTTGAGTTCAAAATATCAGTTAGTTCACTATTGTCAAAAATAGTAACTTGAACTCAACATGGATGGAGATTTTATCTCAGTTCAACTTCAATTCAGTGTGACAATTTGACTCTAGTTCAAGAGGCCAGTTCACTTGAGTTCAAGATGTCTATTAGACTTGAGTTTAGTGAGGTAGATCGACTTGGGTTTAAGGAGCTAGTTCGCTTGAGTTGAAGAGTAGTTCGATTCTATATAGAGAAGGGCACAAACTTGGTGAGACATATGATTATGCACTAGCGAGAATTTGTGTGTTTTGAGCTCAGGAAAATAGTTCCAGATCATCACGTGAGGTCAGGGAGAGCCAGAGCACATCACTTGAGGAGGTCGAGATAGCTTGCGCAAGGAGTCAATTCAACTTGTACAATTAGTAAAACCTATACAAGAGAGAGGCCAGATTGGTATAGGGTGTGCAAGATATTGTGTTGAGGAACAGAGAGTTGCAAGAGAATTTTTCTAGTGCTTTGTAATTAATCACTGAGATTTTTTCTCTTTCTGAGCAAATCAATCAAATCACACAAATTAGCAGGTTTTCCGTAGTTGGGGTTTCGTTGGTATTTCTAGTATTTTTTTTAATTATGTGCTCGTGTTTTCATAAATTTATTTTCCGCTGCAATTTCGTTAGTATGCTCAGTATATTTGATCAGTGAATTTAGCAGTTCAGTTTCTAGTTCTTGCATCTCAAAACACTGTTCGAATTAGCCGCTGGGTATTAGAAAAATAACATGGTATTAGAGCTACAGATTGATTGAAGATTAGGAAGCAGTATATTTTTTTCTCAGAAGCAAATGACAATTACATTGCAGGGTGCACAGTTTCCACAAGAATGCAATCTTTTCCCGTGAAATCAAGTGCGCAAGTGTTTTCTCTAGCAAGCTTGCGCAAGGGTATTTTTGAGCAGTTCAAGTTTGAGCATGGCATACCTAGGTTTGAAATTTGAGGACTGCCTTGATGGGGCCTCAAATTTCTGTTCTTAGAAGGAGAGGATTGGCATAGTATTGGAGGAGCAGGGAGTTTGGGGATTTGTGGAGAGTCCACTAGTTGCTCCAACAAATTCTCAGCAGCTGGCCCAAAAGAACAAGAAGAACGCAAAGGCCAAAAGAATAATCCTTGAAGGAGACAAGGATCACATCATACCTCACTTTTCCAGAAAGAAGATAGCTCAGGCCATGTGGACAACTATCTTAGGGTTGTACCAGGGTACGAGTGAGACCAGAAAGTTGGTACTTCGAGATAAGCTCAGAAATATTAAGATGACTAAGTCTGAGTCCGTGATTTCTTACCTAACTAGATTCACCCAAGTGAAGGACGAGTTCACCGGGGTTGGAGAGATAGTCTTAGATGGAGATCTTGTCAGTTTTGCACTACTGGGCTTTCCCAATTCATGGGAAAATGTCATTGATGCAGTGAGTGGCAACGAAAAGCTGCCAAATTGGGAACGATTATGGAGTGATTGCGTGCAAGAGGAGATTTGGAAGCGGGCTAAATCTAGTTCTCATGCGAAGATTGGGAAGAAGAAAACTTTACCCTAGTTGGCAAAGGGAGCGAGGCTAAGAGCGAGAAAATTACAGGAGGGCTTGAATCCAGTTCAGGAGGCAAGAAGAAGAAAGATCTCTACAAAGTGAAGTGCTTCTCTTGTCAACAGTGTGGGCACTATTCCACCAAGTGTCCAAATAGGAAGAAGGGATCCAAGAAGGATCACGTGGCAACATCAACAGAGGTGGAAGAGTTCACTTCTCAGTTTGAGAAGGAGTTTTTGCTCATAGCTTGCATGGCAAGCTCAGTGGCCAACAACGTATGGTATATTGATAGTGGAACATCCTTTCATATGACTGGGAACAAGAGTTACTTCAGCCAGTTGATAGAGAAGGATATGCAGTTTCATATAGAGATGGGAGATGATGGCAGGTACCTAGCGCAGGGTGTGGGTATAGTCAAGTTTGAGAGGGAGTCCGGAAAACCTCTCTATCTTAGAGATGTCATCTATGTCCCAGGGTTGAAGAAAAACCTTGTTTCAGTCTCAACCTTGGAGAGGAAGGGGGTCTGAGGTTATCTTCAGTAGAGGGAAGGTTTTCATCAAGCCTCTCAACTCAGGAGTAGTTAAGCAGGTTAGGATTAGGGCGAGGAACCTCTACAGGCTACAGTTTGAGATAGAAGCGATTTTGAGCAACATAGAGATCAATGTGCATAGATGTGACCTTGGGGAGCTTTGGCATAGGCGTATGGGTCACTTACACCATGGAGCGTTGAAGATTTTGAGGGAGATTGCCACAGGGTTACCATAATACAACGTAGATCAACATGACGTGTGCAAGGGCTACACACTTGGAAAGTATGCCAAGACATCCTTTTCCAGCAGAGACAGTAGGGCCAAGAGCATCTTGGAGCTGGTACATTCAGATGTATGCGAACCATTTTCCTCTCCATCCCTGATGGGATACATAGATTATGTCACCTTTATTGATGACCACTCGAGAAAGACATGGATCTTCTTCATGAAGAAGAAAGATCAGGTCTTCTCAAATTTCATGGAGTTCAAAGCCTTGGTGGAGAACCAAACTGGTAGGAGGATCAAGGTGCTGAGGTCAAACAATGGTGGGGAGTACATCTCCAATGCTTTTAGAGGCTTGTGTGCCAAGGAGGGCAACATGAGAGAGTTCACCGCACCTTATAACCCTTAGTAGAATGGGGTGGCTGAGCACAAGAACCTGAGCATTGTTGGAGTGGCCAGAGCTATGTTGCATGACCAGGGGCTACTCATGTTTCTTTGGGAAGAGGTATGCAACACTATAGTCTTTTTGTAGAACAGGAGTCCACACAGGGTGCTAGGAAAAGTCACACCAGAGGAGGCTTTCATAGGCAAGAAGCGTGGCATGTCTTACTTTTAGATTTTTGGCAATCTTGTTTATTGCCATGTATCTTCAGATAACCGGAAAAGCTGGAGCTCACAACAGAGAAGGGCATTTTCATGGGCTACAACATGACATCTAAGGTGTACAGGGTGTGTATTTCAGCACTCAGAAAGACAATGATTAGACGTGATGTGAAGTTCGAGGAAGGAAGGGCTCTAAGGCTAAGTTGCACGAAACACCGAAACGTTTCGGAGTTTCCGAAATGTGTAATTTTAGAAACGTCACCTTCCAAAAATGGAAACGTTAGCTGAAACATCATATATGTATATAAATATATATAAAAAATTATAAATAAGTGAATAACACATTATCTTGCAAGAAAAAGGGGAATAACACCCATAGATGACAATTTTGAAGGAAAACCAAGTCTATATTAACTCTCATAGATGATTATATGATGGTCGAGTTTCGACAGAGTTCCAACGGAGTTTCGGGTACGACATAGTTGAGGAGAAAGCGCAGAAACAAGAGGAGAAAGCAGAGTGAGTGGAGCCCACTCAACCAATGACCCCTAGTGTAGGGAGAGGTCAAGCTAGGTGGGTAGACCAGTTGATTAGGGAGGCTCAAGAGAGAGTTGGAGCTCCCAGTACCACATTCAGACAGAGTAAACAACCACAAAGATATACGGGGTACATGGCACTTATGACTGAGGTGATAGACTTGGAGCCTTCTTGTTACAAGGAGGCAACTTCTCAGTAGGTTTGGCATGATGCTATGGTGCAAGAGTACTCTTCTATCATGCAGAACGATGTCTGGGAGATAGTGCCAAGACTGGTTGGAAAATCAGTTGTGGGATCATGTTGGGAGTACAAGATCAAGCATGCGACTGATGGGAGTGTGGAGAAGTGTAAGGCTAGGTTCGTGGCCAAAGGGTTCTCTTAGGTTGAAGGGATTTACTATGATGAGATGTTCACACCGGTGGCCTGATATTCGTCCATTAGGACTATTTTGGCGATTGCATTGCAGATGCGGTGGGGGATCCACCAGATGGACACGAAGATCACATTCCTTAACAAAGTTGTTGAGGAAGAGATTTATGTTGAGTAGCTTGAGGGATTGGAGACTTTCAATAGAAACACGCATGTTTGCAGGCTGAGGAGAGCTCTTTATGGGCTCAAGCAGGCACCAAGGGCATGGTATGCCCGGATAGACAACTCACTGTTTTGAAAAACGGCCAGTACGAAACGGACTCGACTGAGTTGGTTCGAGTCATGCCTCCACCGGGTCAACTCGGCCTTCGAACTAGAACCGCCGGCCGAGTTATTACTAAGTTGATTGAGTTGTCTAACGACTCGGTCGGCTCGGCCGAGTCCAAGCCTACTCGGCTGGCTCGGTGATAGCGGCCCGAAAAAGCCAGAACAACACGGTTTTTTTTTGAAAATTGTTTTTTGGGGACCCCAAACCCATTTCTAATTTTCCTTTAGGTTCTTTGGGGTCCATTCCCCTCTCCTAAACCCTATAAAACCCACCCAACCCCTCTCATTTCCTCACAGCCATCTCATTGCATTTGAGTGAGAGTTTGTGAGGAGTTGTGGAGTTTGTTTTTGGAGCAGCAGTGAGGAGTCTTGGGCAAGCATTGTAGCAAGAGTGAGGAGCTTCTTGGGCAGCCATTGGAGCAGCATTGAGGAGTTGGTTTGTTGGAGCAACCTTGAAGAGGCAATTTGTGCCTAGAGGTATTTTTTTTCACTTGTAAAAATCTGTTTTTGCTTATTTATTTTTTTGTGCAAATTTGGAAATTGAAAAGAGTGTTTTTTGTGAAAGAAATGAACATTGAAGCAATGCTATTTTTTTTGTTTTCATTTTCAGATTTTTTCCTTTGATTTCCAAGTGAAAAAATGGCACCTAGAGTGAAAGATGCTGCTTGGGCATATGTTGAAATGGTTGATAGTCAAATGCATTGCAAATTTTCCCATAGAAAAATTAAGGAAGGTCTTGGGGGCATTAATAGGCTGAAACAACACTTGGCGGGGATTAGAGGCCAAATTACTCCATGTGAATCACCAGAAATTGGGGAGATTAGGAAGGATTTGTTAGCCAACTTTGAGAAGTTTAAAGAAGAAAAGGCTAGGCAAAAAGAGTTAGAGGCTGAAATTGGGAGGAAGAGGAGTATACAAAAAATGCTGGCTATCAACCCCCATTTTGATTTTGAGGGTTCTTCCTCTGTCCCTTGTATTGATGCATCCAACCCCTTTCGATATGTTCCTTCCACTTTGGAGTCTATTCAAGAAAAGGGTAAGGGTAAAATGAAAAAAAGGGTGATATGAATATCAAAAGTTATTTCACTGTCACACCCTCCTCTCCATGAGATGCACATGGTCCTCAAGCTAGTAGAACTTTGCAGCCCACTTTAGATGACCATTGGAAGAAAGAATTAAGGGAGACTGCTTGTGATTACATATGTAGATGGGGGTATGATGCTGATATCCCCTTCAATGCTTACTGTTCACCATATTGTGAGCCTATGTTTGATGCCATACGTGTTGCTGGAAAGGCTTCAAAGGCCCTACTATGCATGAGATAAGGAGGTATCGTTTGCAGAAAGAAATTGCATCCATTAATTAGTATTTGAAAGATTTCAAGAAAACATACGATCATAAACTTTCTTATCTTCTACCTACAGGGAACCATGTTTCTAAAGTCAGTTGATGCATCTGATAAGGTAAAAGATGGACAATTGTTGTTTCAGCTATTGGATGAGGTTGTTGAGGAGGTGGGGGTGGCTAATGTTGTTCAAGTCATCACAGATAATGCCTCTAACTATGTTCTTGCTGGTAAACTGTTAGAGGAAAAACACATAACCATCTTTTGGACCGCATGTGCTGCACATTGCATAGACTTCATGTTTGAGGATATTGGCAAATTAGATTGGGTCAAAAACACTGTAGATCATGCCAAAAGCATAACAAAATTTATCTACATTCATTCATGGATTTTGAGCCTTATGAGAAGACACACAGGGGGCAGGGATATTATTAGGCTTGCCATCACTAGATTTGCTACTCATTTTTTGACGTTGCAATCTATGCTTTCACAACCTAGAAACTTGCAAAAGATATTTTCCAGTGAAGAATGGAATCAAAACCAGTGGTCTCACAAACAGGAAGGCAAAGAATTGAAAAAGAAAGTTAAGAAGAAATATTTTAGAGAAAGGCAGCAAAGATTGTGAAGCTTGCTAAGCCACTGGCTAAGGTGTTGCGGTTGGTGGATGGGGAAAGATTTGTTGACACCTAATCCGAAACGGATGAGGTGAAGTTGGACAGTCATCTAGAAGATGAACTGATCCGTTTTTGTATATGTATAAATAATAATAGTCTAATGAATAAAATCACTCAGTTGTTTTGCGCTCATTAATTTCTGAGCTAACCTGGCCTGACATGGTATCAGAGCACAGGTCCCAGAAATAGCTCCTGCCTCTGCCAGGTTTCTACTGCCTCATGAAACCTACCTCTGTCCTGAGACTGCGTGCTTCTGGCGGTGATCTGAGCGCCTCTGGCATGACATGACTGTCCAGCTCTATGCGTTGATGCGTGGAATGCGCTGTTACCTATACGTTGATGCGTTTCTGCTGTTGGTAAAAACCTATCTCATTCCATTCAAACAAAATGGTATCGCTGGTGACTGCGTTTTTTTATGACTGTGTTGTATTGTATAGAAGTTACGCTGCGCTATATTGTTCTTTTGAAGTCTGCGCTGCGTTTTTGTAAAGAACTGTGGTATCGTTTTTTTAATGGTGCGGAGTCCTTCATCCGCTAAGAAAAAAAAACACTCAGAAATTTGTTGGTGAAACTGTGGTATCGTTTTTTAATGGTGCGGAATGTTGCATACAGTTCTGAATGGTGGTTATGCGTTGTATTAAAGTATTGAAGACTGAGACTGCGTTTTTTATAGACTGCATTGTATTATATGCGCATTTTTAAATGCTGTGGACTGCGTTTTTTTTTAAGACAAGACATCTCATGGTATATACATTTTAAATGCTGTGGACTGCATTTTTATTTGAAGACTGAATGCTGTGATTATATGCGCATTTTTAAATGCTGTGGACTGCGTTTTTTGAAGACAAGACATCTCATGACATCTCATGGTATTCGATACCTTTGTGGCTTCTGCACATCTGGAAAGCAAACGAAGTCGAGGCTGTGGTGTGGTGCCTGACGGTGTTTTGAGGGTTGTTTCTTTGAATAACCCGTTTGTAATGTGCTAGCAGCGGAGTTTATAGTATACTTGGAGCAGAGTTTTAATCTTGTTAAACAAATACAAATGCCTGGACCATCTCAGAGTTTTATTACGCTGTCCTCTTGAACAGTCTTTGCATTAATATATATATTGAAATGATATATATTTGAGCGCCCTCTTTTTTCAAAACAGTGATATATGTTGAGCAGTGATATATATTTGAGCGCCCTCTTTTTTCAAAACAGTGATATATGTTGAGCAGTGGTATATGTTGAACAGTGATATATGTTGAGCAGTGATATATATTTGAGCGCCCTCGTTTTTTTTTCTTAAAACATAATATTATGGAAGTGATGGTGATATAAGAAATGCTCATGATATGCTGATGAAATGTTAGAAGAAAAATAAAATGCATAAGGCTATCATATAAGGATTTTTTTTTCTCTCTCAACAGAAGTGTTTTTGGCAGAGATATTTTTTTTTCACAGAATGCATTCAATCATTTCTATGGTCGGAATAGTTCTCACTGGCAAGGAGAACTATTCTGAATGGTCTCGGATGGTGAAACACACCCTCATCTACAATGAGCTGTGGAAAGGAGTGTGTGTCGGAGAAGAAGACAGAGACCCTGTGCAGCCCACATCAGACAAAGAACTCGCCATTTGGGAAAACAAGAACAGCAAAGCCTTTGCATTGATCGCAACATCTGTAAATGAGGAAGTAAGTCGTCATATTTCATCCTATTCCACTGCCTTTGAAGCTTTACAAAAGCTGAAAGAACTCTATGATACACATTCTGCACTTGAAGTTGTTCAGCTAATGATTAAACTCTTCACTCTTGAACTGAAAAATAATGATCCTCTTGCTCTTGCATCTGAAATAAAGTCTATAATGCATGATATAAAATCCACTAAGGTTGAGCTGGATATCTCTCTTATTGCCTTTCTCAAAGCACTCTATCCTACCTACTCTAATTATCTTGAGTCTTTACAAGCAAATGGAAATCTTAAAGATATAACCTTTGACTCTCTTGTGAAAAAGTTTGCTGAAAGAGAAAAGGCCTTTGGAAAGAAAACAGTCCCTGAATCTTCTGAAGAGACTGTTTGCCTTGCTCACAAAGAAAAGCATCCTGCTCAAGATTCTGCAAGAGGAAGAGGTGGACGAAGAGGAAGAGGAAGGTACTTCAGAGGTAGGGGGGGCAGAAATTCTCAAGCAGAAAAGTCAGATCTGCATTGCATTCGCTGCGAACGAAATGGATCACATGATGCTTCTACATGCAAGCTACCATGGGACAAGGTTGAGCAGAGAAGAAATCAGCAGAAAGGTAAAACTGATGACACAGACAAAGGTAAAGCACCTGAATCCGCTCACTATATTGAGGCACAATGTAACATTGGAGTAAATGAAGACTTGTTTAATGCTTCACTTGCTTCTTCAAAAAATGACTGGTTGCTTGATTCAGGAGCAACCTGTCATATGACTCATAGGAAAGAATTTTTTGAAGATTTCACTGACAATGTTGATGGAGCAGTATACTTTGCAGATCAGTCAAAAATCAAGCCATCAGGGCTTGGCACAATCAGGCTTAAACTGCCTGGTCTTCCAGATTTTCTTCTGGATCATGTTCTATATCTCCCACAGCTCAAGAGAAACTTGCTGTCCCTGGTACACATCCGCCAGCAAGGTCACTCCATTCATATGTTTGATGGAAAGCTTGAGGTAAGAAAGGCATCTGACCATTCACTTGTCATGAGAGGTATAGAAGAAGAAAGACTTCTTAAACTGCAAGGAACCTCTGCTCATGCACAACATTTTTCATATATTTCTCATCATGATGAAGGTACACTTCCATCAAGTTTATTATGGCATGCTAGATTTGGACATCTAAACTATGATAGTCTCCGCTTGTTGAAGAAAAATGGTGTTGCTGGTTTGCCTACAATTCCTAGAAAACATAAACAATGTGATGCTTGCATTCTAGGAAAGCATAGCAAACAGTCTTTTCATGATTCACATTCAAGAGCACATAGGAAGCTTGAACTTATTCATTCAGATTTATGTGGTCCAATGCCTGTTCCTTCTGCAAATGGAAATAAATATATCATGACATTTATTGATGATTACACCAGAATGTGTTGGGTTTACTTATTGAAGAACAAATCTGATGCTTTTCAAACATTCAAGAATTTTCATAAGTGGATTGAAAATGATGCACAATCTCATATTGGGTCTATTCGCACTGATAATGGAAAAGAATATACATCAAATGAATTTGAACACTATCTTCGCCAACATGGGATTAAACATCAAACAACTGTGCCTTATAATCCTCAACAGAATGGTGTAGCTGAAAGAATGAACAGAACAATTTTGAATATGGTACAATCCATGCTTTTCTTCAAAAATGTAAAGACAATGTTTTGGGCTGATGCTGTTCTATGTGCTGCATATATAAAGAATAGATGTCCATCTAGTGCTATAAGAAACAAGACTCCTTATGAATTGTGGTATGGACATGTTCCTTCGGTAAAACATCTCAGGATATTTGGTTCCACCTGTTATGCTTTAATACCAAAGGTACATAGAAACAAACTTGGTGCTAGAAGTCGTAAGTGTATCTTCCTGGGGTATTCAAACACATCTAAAGCATACCGCCTTTATGATGAAGTAAATAAAAAGTTTGTTTTATCTAGAGATGTCATTTTTCTTGAATCATCCAAATCTGACAGTGTTGTTGAGCGGCAACTTGATCGCTTGGATAGATTCACAAAACCGAAATCATTTCAAGAGTTTGATAATCAGATTCCACATCTTGAAGGGGGGATTCCTATACTAGATCAACATGTGGAATCTCCTTCTGAAGAACAATCTCCCCTACATGACACTCCAACAACGGATGATGCTTTAAGTGATGTAATTGATAGAATTGGGAGACTCAATCTTGATTCAGACCCAAGTCAATCAACAGAACAGCCTGGACCATCTCAGAAAGGTCCCCCAAAGTGGCTGACAAAGACACTTGAAAGTGTTCATCCTGATGAAATTGGAAAAACAGGAACCAGAAATTCAAACCGACAAGATGGAGGTGATGTAGATAACTCTAATTCACCTGTTGATATGGATGTTACTTATGATTGTGAATTGAACTTGTCTACAGATTTTGAACCAACTTCCTTCAAAGAAGCTGCTTCTCATGATGAATGGAAAGAAGCGATGCAGAAGGAGTATGATGCCCTCATAAAGAATGGCACTTGGAAGCTGGTTGATCCTCCATTTGGAACCAAACCAATTGGCTGCAAGTGGGTCTACAAGAACAAGTACAAAGCTGATGGCTCACTTGACAAGCACAAAGCTAGGCTTGTGGCAAAAGGTTTTGCACAGAAGGAAGGGGTCGATTATGAGGAAACTTTTGCTCCCACAGCAAAATGGGCCACCATCCGGACACTCTTTGCACTAGCTGCTCAGAACGGTTGGAAAGTCCATCAAATGGATGTAAAAACTGCATTCTTGAATGGAGATCTAAAAGAGAATGTTTTTATGTCCCAGCCTGAAGGATTTGCTGTGAAAGGACATGAACACAAAGTATGCAAACTTGTGAAGTCCTTGTATGGCCTCAAACAAGCACCACGAGCCTGGTATGAAAAACTAACTGAGCATCTTCTGAAACTCAACTTCAAACATTTTGATCTTGATGATGCAACTTTATTTGTCAAGAAAGTTGGCAAAACAGTTGTATATCTTGTGGTATATGTAGATGATCTTTTAATGACAGGGAACAATGAAAGCTATATTGCATCCATAAAGAAAGAATTAGGAAATTTTTTTGAAATGACTGATTTGGGCTATGTTCATTACTATCTTGGCATTGAAGTAACCCAACATCCAAAGTCCATATTTCTTTCTCAAAAGAAATACATTGGAGATTTGTTAAACAGATTTGGCATGACAGAATGCAATCCCCTTTCTACTCCAATGGAACAAAACTTGAAGCTCACATCTATTGAAGGAAAGGAATTTGAGGATGCAACAAAGTATAGACAGCTTGTAGGAAGTCTCATCTACCTCACTACTACCAGACCAGACATTTCATTTGCTGTTGGAATCCTCTCCAGGTTTATGCAAAAGCCTTGTGAGGGACATTGGTCTGCTGCAAAAAGAGTTCTAAGGTACTTGAAGGGAACTCAAGACCTTGGAATCAAGTATACACAGGTGGACGACTTCAACTTGATTGGATACTCTGATTCAGACTTCGATGGAGACAAAGAAACTGGGGTATCTACTTCACGATATGCTATGAGTCTTGGATCGGGAGCTGTCTCCTGGAGATCACGCAAACAATTAGTACCAACAGATTCCACAACAGAAGCAGAATACGTGGCAGCAGCTGAAGCAACGAAAGAAATTGTGTGGCTCAGGAAAATTCTTGAAGATTTGCAAGTAAAACAAATACAATCTACTCCACTCATGATTGATAACACCTCTGCAATAAAGTTGGCCAAGAACCCAAAGTTCCATGATCGTACTAAGCACATCAATACTAAATATCATCTGATCCGACATCATGTTGAGGCCAAAACAATCCATCTCCGTCATTGTTCCACAAACGAGCAAATTGTAGACATCTTCACCAAAGCGCTTGGAAGAGAAAAGCTTGAAAGATTCAGAACGATGCTTGGACTCACCAACATCCCTTCAGATTAAGGGGGGGAATGTTGACACCTAATCCGAAACGGATGAGGTGAAGTTGGACAGTGATCTAGAAGATGAACTGATCCGTTTTTGTATATGTATAAATAATAATAGTCTAATGAATAAAATCACTCAGTTGTTTTGCACTCATTAATTTCTGAGCTAACCTGGCCTGACAAGATTGTCTATGGGCTTCATTAATGAGGCTATGGATCAATCAATGGAGCAAATAAAGAGGGCATACAAGGATAAAGTGGCTAAGTATGGGCCCATTTGGGCAATCATCGATGAAAGATGGAACAATCAAATCCATTGCCCTATACATGCAGCTGGGTATTTTTTGAACCCACAGTATCATTATAAAGCTAAGGCGGCAGGAGCTTTGAAGGGGGAGGTTAGAGATGGATTGATTGACTGCATTGATCGCATGATCCCATTGGAGTGTGATCAGCTGGAGATACATCGACAGGTCACAACCTTCAACAAAGCCACAGGTACCTTTGGGAAGAACCTAGCAAAGATTGCAAGGGAAGCAAATGTGCCAGGTAAACAAAAATTTCAATTTTCAAATTCTTAATATTTATTTTGTTAAATCGTTTATAATTTGCAAGTTGGATATAATTTGTAATTTTGTTGAGCTAACTCATTACACTCCTATGTTTTTTGCAACACAATGGTGGGAGGCTTTTGGTAGCCATTGTCCTGAATTGCAGAAGTTTGCAATTCTTATTTTGATTCAAACTTGCAATGCTACTGGGTGTGAGCGGAATTGGTCTGTCTTTGAGAGGATTCACATGAAGAAGAGAAACCGTTTGGATAAAAAAGGGTTAAATGATCTAGTCCATGTCCAATACAACCTCCGGCTTAGACGCAACCAATTGCTAAACAAAAGACCTGATTCAAATCCCAGTGTGTTGGAAGACATTGATCCAACATCAGATTGGGTAGTGTAGAGTAATCCAACAGAGTTTGATTTTGATGAGGATCTTGATTATGATTTACAGACGGTGGCATCACTCGAACATAATGTTCAATTGAATGCAAATCCTGATCCACTTGTACCAGCCTCAGGGCTAGCCCCAAGTCCTCTAGTTGCAGGCACTTCCTCTGCTCAACCACGACAGAAGCGCATATCTCGTCTATCTCAACTTGCAGCTGTTGCACAACCTGCTAGTGCTACTGTTGATTTGGGGTAGCATCGAATGTACTCTGGCCATGAAAATTGGTGGAGAGGCTAAATCACATGAGATCTCCAATACCCAGAAATGGTTTGGGCAGATTCGAAATAGTTTGGGAGATATTAAAATAATTAATATCTTTAATGGAGTCCCTAAGTCTAAACTTAGGGAAAATAAAATATTAATGTGAATTAATATAAAACTGTGTTAGAAGGGTCCAAAAGTGATGGATCAAGCCAGAGTTAATCTTAGCCGTTGATTAGGAACTTAATCTCGGTCGTTGAATTGTCAACGAGAAAAGTATAAAAGGAGGCTTGAGGGTCACTTGGAGAACACACCGAGTTGATCAAGATTTCGATTTTCTGGGGCAGGGTTTGCGGAGGAAGTCTAAAGAGTGATCAGAGTTGCAACCGAGGGCTAGTGAATACAGAAGCAGAGAGGCAGAGATAGTACTGGGAGGATCAACGCAGAAGCTGGGAGAGAGGGACACAGAGCCAGCCAGGGCTCACGCAAAGGCAGCCAGGAGCTGCGCAGTGCCTCAGAGAGCCAGCGTGGGTGACGCAAAGGCTCTAAGGGTTGACGCAGTGCCTCCAGAGGCTGGCGTAGGGCGAGCTAGGGTGACACTGGGCACACGCTAGGCCAGAAAGGGCTGACGCAGTCCTAGAGGCTGACACTGGGGTTTCCGTGGGGCAGATTGGAGCTGGGCACTGTCAGAGTGTTTATCGGAGGTTTCAGCTGGAATATTTGCTTCCGAGTAGAGAGGTACTAATGTTGATATTATTCTCTGTTGGGTGAGCCGATTTTGGCACCCAGATTGTATTCCGAAACTGCTTAATAATTAAAACCCTCAGATCGCTGCACCGGTTTTCCCGCATTGGGTTTTTTCGGGGACATTGGTCCAAAAGCAACGGTGTCACTTGTGTGCTTGTTTTGTTTCCTTCAGTTGATGATCTGTAATGTGTTGAGCATGTACTTGTATTTATTTTCAGTATTTACATGGTAAATAACTTGTTAATTAATCAGAACAAGTAGGCAGAAATAAATCAGAAAAGTACATGAAGGGTTTCTAACAATTAGACTTATAAATTCTAGCATGGTATCAGAGCGTAGTTGCAGATCATAGGAGAACTCAGGACATCAGCCGAGTAGAGCAACAGCGACAGAAAACAGTTGTCCCGAGTGACAAGATATTCCTAGCAGAGAAGTAGCAAGGAAGGGGTGATGCAGTGCCTGCGTCATCAAGTTTGAGTCGTAAAGAGGATCAGCACAGTGGCAGAGGGGAGCAGACTCGACCTATGTAGTGCCCGGTCATCTTTCTCAGTCAGGAAGGATTGACGCCCGTAGCCAGGAGGTGTGGATTTTGCTGGTGTCGGGATTTCACAGAGCCTAGAAGCTCTAACCTTTAGGTTGTTGGGGCTTAGGAGGCTGTGAGTAAGTTGCAGAGTGAAGCTGGTGGGGTACTGTAGTCTGAACAATACCTAATAGGGCAAGACCAAGGAGGAGGGAGTTGTTGCCAAGGATTTCTAGCCAAGAAATTCGGATCAGTGGTGCAACTGTACTAAGGATCGGAGGGGGGGCATCTCGACATTGGCAGAGGGGTTTCCAGGAGGGAAATCGAGGCTCAGAGGGAGTCACACGGAGAACTTCCAGGAGGGAAGTAGAGGAGCAACGAGATGGCAGTGAACGGGGTAAGAGACCAGGATAGACTGGATGGAGCCTCAAACTTCGTAGTTTGGAAGGCCAGAGTCTTATCCGTTTTAGATAGGAACCATCTCAAGCACTTCGTCTTGAGGACAATAGCGGTCCCGGTTGATCCGGCTGATACCGATAAGTACAAGGATGCAATGGCGAGGGCGAAGAGCATCATCCTTGATGGTGTCAAGGACCATGTAGTACCACACATTGCCGAGAAGAATACGACAAATGAGATGTGGGAGGCCCTAAAGAAGTTATATCAACATACTTCCGTGCAAAGGAAGATGCTACTAGAAAATCAACTGCGGTCATACCAGATGCAGAAGGAAGAATAGATCGACACCTTCCTCGGTCGATTCAACGAGATCCGGGATCAGCTGACTTCCATAGGGGCCATGTTGGATCAATTATTGATGGTGAGAACAACCCTGAACGCAGTCTCTGAAGACTGGGAGGTGTTTGTCTAGAGCATACTGGGCAGGGCGACCCTTCCAAATTGGGAGGAAATGTGGGCGGCTCTTTGCCAAGAAGAGATCAGAAGGCTGACCAAGGCAGGAAGCAACGACAAGGGGGTCAAAATCAAGAAGGAGGAGGAGGTGGATGCTGCCCTAGCATCTGAGGGAAAGTAGGAGAAACAAAAGAAGAAGGACCTCTCCAAGGTCAAATGCTTCCACTGTGGGGAACTGGGTCATTATGTGACCCAGTGTCCAAGGAAGAAGAGCAAGGGAGAGGCTTTCGAGACCAAGGCTGCGCTAGCAAGGGCGGAGAAGGAAGTGGAGACAGATGATGACTGTGCCATGAGTGCTCACACGCCACTTGAGCGGAAGTGGGGAGACATCGAGCTGTAGTCAGACGGACTACAAGCGATGAGGGGCAGGATCCTCGAGGTACCTAGCCTCTTGGATTATACCTTGCTACGGGAGCCCCAAAGAGGAATAACAATGCTGGCGGATGTGGATGGAGCGACAGAGGGAGCTACAGTGCAGGATTCCCAGGACAACGTGAGGCAGTAGTGCGAGATGCATGGAGTTGTTGCAGTAGCGCAGAGGTCAGAAAATGGGCACTTGTCAGCGACAGAGGGAGTTTCAGCATCGAGGGTGTCTCTAGCCTGACAAAGATTTCAGAGATGGGAGATTAGTTACTTACTTCTCAGTAGCTAAGTTGCAATGCAACAGTTAGCAGTGGCAGTATAGGCAACACGATGCAACATGATGAGAGGGGTTGCAGTGCAGATGCAATAGTGGCAGTGGCAGGGCCATGGGCAACAACACTGATGCAGAGGGAGCTGCCGTACAGATGAAGCAGTGGTAGTGGCAGTGGCAGGGCCATGGGTAGCAGTACATGATGCAGCAGTGCAGAGGATGTTGGGCAGTAGGCTTCAGCACAGGGACCGATGCCAGATGATTAGGGTGATACTCAATGAGGAGTATTACTAGAGCACAATCCTCACTAAGAGGGAGTGTTGATTTGGGGTAGCATCGGATGTGCTCTAGCCACGAAAATTGGTGGAGAGGCTAAAGCACATGAGATCTCCAATACCCAGAAATGGTTTGGGCAGATTCTAAATAGTTTGGGAGATATTAAAATAATTAATATTTTTAATGGAGTCCCTAAGTCTAAACTTAGGGAAAATAAAATATTAATGTGAATTAATATAAAACTGTGTTAGAAGGGTCCAAAAGTCATGGATCAAGCCAGAGTTAATCTTAGCCGTTGATTAGGGACTTAATCTCAGCCGTTGAATTGTCAACGAGAAAAGTATAAAAGGAGGCTTGAGAGTCACTTGGAGAACACACCGAGTTGATCAAGATTTCGATTTTCTAGGGCAGGGTTTGTTGAGGAAGTCGAAAGAGTGATCAGAGTTGCAGCTGAGGGGCAGTGAATACAGAAGCAAAGAGGCAGAGATAGTACCGGGAGGATCAGTGCAGAAGCCGGGAGAGAGGGATGCAGAGCCAGCCAGAGGTTCACGCAGAGCTAGCTAGGGCTCACGCAGAGGCAACCAGGAGCTACGCAGTGCCTCAGAGAGCCAGCGTGGGTGACGCAGAGGCTCTAAGGGCTGACGTAGTGCCTCCAGAGGCTGACGCAGGGCGAGCTAGGGTGATGTTGGGCAGACGCTAGGCCAGAAAGGGTTGACGCAGTCCCTAGAGGCTGACGCTGGGGTTTTTGTGGGGCAGATTGGAGCTGGGAGCTGTCGGAGTGTTTATTCGGGGTTTTAGCCGGAATATTTGCTTCTGAGCAGAGGTACTACTGCTGAGATTATTCTCTGTTGGGTGAGCCGGTTTTGGCACCCAGATTGTATTCTGAAATTGCTTAATAATTAAAACCCTTAGATAGCTGCACCGGTTTTCCCGCATTGGGTTTTTCCGGGGACATTGGTCCAAAAACAACGGTGTCACTTGTGTGCTTGTTTTGTTTCCTTCAGTTGATGATCTGTAATGTGTTGAATATGTGCTTGTATTTATTTTTAGTATTTACATGGTAAGGTAAATAACTTGTTAATTAATCAGAACAAGTAGGCAAAAATAAATCAGAAAAGTACATGAAGGGTTTCTAACAGTTAGACTTAGAAATTCAAACAGCTACCACTTCTACAATTGTAGTTGGAGACGATGATGATGAGGAGCCATGGGCTGGCCTGTCTGACTCCGATCCAGAGGTTGAGCCAGATGATCTTGGCTCCTCTAGCAATAGCCAGTAGTACTGGTCACAGTTTATTTTTGTTGTAGAGGCCATTTCTAGCCTCCTTGGTTATGTGTTTTTGTTTTGATCTCTATATCATCATCATGTATGTATTGGACAATGCACTGGGTGCCATTTTGATATAATGGATATATTCATGAGCCTACTTTGATCATATGTTGTCTTCTATCTATATTCTAATGCTCCGTGTTTAGAAACATGAATGAAAATCTTTAAAATTATGTTTTTTTATAAAAAAATAAATATTTAATGTATTTTTTACCACGATCGGGTCATCGAAATCGAGCTAGCCGAGTCGATACCGAGTCGGAGTTGAGCCTCGACCGAGTCGGAGTTTTAAAACATTGAGACAACTACCTTCTCGGATTGGGCTTCACCAAGAGTGAAGCTAACCCTAAGCTGTACTATATTGTGGTTGAGGGCCAACCTCATTCTTGTGTTGCATGTTGATGATTTGATATTGACAGGGGACGAGGAGCTCATCTGTGATTGCAAGAGAGATCTTGTAGAAGAGTTTGAGATGAAGGATATAGGGTTGATGCACTATTTCCTTGGGTTGGAGGTATGGCAGGGTGATGGACAAATATTCTTGGGATAGGGCAAATACACACAGGAGATTCTCAAGAGGTTCCACATGCAGGATTGCAATCCCATGACCACGCCTCTAGTCACAAACTAGAGGAAGGTAGATTCTACCAGAGGTGAGCGAGTGGACGCGACTCTATACAAGCAACTCATAGGGTCGTTGATGTATCTTGTGAACACAACCAAACATTTGCCTTGCAACTAACCAATTGAGCCAGTTCATGGTTGAGCTGACCAGAGTGCATTGGGTTGCTGCCAAGCACGTGTTGAGGTATCTTAGTGGCACAATAGATTATGGGTTGTTTGGCAGGTTGATGGAGTGACTCTTCAGGGATTCACAGATGCAGATTGGCAAGGGGGTTCAGCAAACATGAAGAGCACTTCAGGTTGTGCTTTCATTGTTGGGTTAGCAGTTGTTTCCTGGTTTAGTAGGAAGCAAAGATCAGTGGCATTGAGCTTAGCTGAGGCCGAGTACATGGCTGCCACCTTGGCAGCTTGCAAGGCTATTCGGTTGAGGAAGCTACTTGTCGGGTTGTTCAGTCAGAAGTTGGAGCCCACGATCATAAACTTTGATAATCAATGTTGCATCAAGCTCTTTGAAAATCCAATATTTCATGACTGCTCCAAGCATATCGAGATTAAGTACCACCATATCAAAGATTGTGTTCAGAGGGGTAAAGTTAGACTTCAGTTAGTACCTACAGAGGAGTAGACAACATGTATCTTGATCAAGGCATTGGCAAGAGGCATATTTGTCTACTTTTGAGACACTGTGTAGTACATAACACCTTCCTCTCTAAGAGGGAGTGTTAATTGAAGTTAGAGAATGGTTGGTTTTGCTAAATTTAGAAGTGCACTAAATTTGGTAGAAGAACCCACATGTGAAGCTAAGGCGTAGTCTTACTTTCTCTTAGTGTTGACTTAAGGAAAATTCTCTAATTGTCCTAAAGTAAAAAATAATAAATCGAACTCAACATGCATGGAGATTTTATCTCAGTTCGACTTCTGTTCAATGAAGCAGTTTGACTCGAGTTCAAGAGGCCAGTTCACTTGAGTTCTAGATGTCAGTTAGACGTGAGGTAGTTTGACTTGGGTTTAAGGAGCCAGTTCGCTTGAGTTGAAGAGCAGTTCGATTCTATATAGAGAAGGGCGCAAACTTGGTGAGACATATGGTTATTCACTAGCGAGAATTTGTGTGTCTTGAGGTCAAAAAATAAGTTCTAGATCAGTTTCTGAGTTCAGGGAGAGCCAAAACGCATCATTTGAGGATGCCGAGATAACTTGCGCAAGGAGGCAGTTCAACTTGTACAATTAGTACAACCTGCCGAAGGGAGAGGCTGAATTGGTCTAGGATGTGCAGGATATTGTGTTGAGGAACAGAGTTGAAAGATGTTTTTTCTAGTGCTCTGTAATTAATTACTGAGAATTGTATTTTTATTTTTATTTTTTGAGCAAATCAATAAAAGCACACAAATTAGCAAGTTTTCCCCAGTTGGGGTTTCTTGGGTATTTTTGGTGTTTTGTTAACTGTGTGCTTGTGTTTACATACATTTATTTTCCGCTGCAATTTCGTTAGAATACTCAGTATATTTGATCAGTGAATTTAGCAGTTCAATTTCTAGTTCTTGCATCTCATAATATTGTTCAAATTAGCTGCTGGGTATTAGAAAACTGACAATAAAAAACAAGGATATCAAGATGAAAATCAACACTGTCCTTTTCCAAAGTTAGGGAAAGGTTATTGAGAACCTTAGTCACAAGTTACAACTTCTGGGAGATTCCCAAAACAATTTTGAGTCAATTGCTGCATCATGAACATCATGATTTGCTCATAATTCAACATTGTTTTCCAGCATCTGAGAAATAATCTTGACCATAATCTTTAGCCCAATAGGGATATATGAGTTTATTAGCAACCATATCCTCAGTGTAAAAATCATACACAGGTTGGATACCTGTGTTGCGGTATCTCAGTGGCACAGTAGATTATGTGTTGTTGTACAAGCAAGTTGATGGAGTGAGTATTAAGGGATTCATAAATGCAGATTGGGCAGGGGTTTCAACAAATAGGAAGAGCACTTCAAGTTGTGCTTTCAGTGTTTGGTCGACATTTGTTTCCTGGTTTAGTAGGAAGTAAAGATCAGTGGCATTGGGCTCAGCTAAGGGCGAGTACATGGCTGCCAACTTAGTAGCTTGCACGGTGATTTGGTTGAGGAAGCTACTTGTCAGGTTGTTTAGTTAAAGGTTGGAGCCCACGATCATAAACTGTGATAATCAAAGTTACATCAAGCTCTCTGAAAATGCAGTATTTCATGACTGCTCCAAGCACATTGAGATCAAGTACCACCATATAAGAGATTGTGTTCATAGGGGTAAATTTAGACTTCAGTATGCACCTATAGAGGCACAGACAACAAATATCTTGATCAAGGCATTGACAAGAGACAAATTCATCTACTTCTGAGACAAATTGGGTGTAGTACAAAACACCTTCTTCTCTAAAAGGGAGTGTTAATTGAAGTTAGAGAAGGAAGGGTTCTGCTAAATTTAGAAGTGTACTAAATTTGGTAGAAGAACCTACATGTGAAGCTAAGGTGCAGTCTTACTTTCTCTTAGTGTTGACTTAAGGAAATTCTCTAATTGTCCTATGGTCAAAAATAGTAAATCGAACTCAACATGCATGGAGTTTTTATCTTAGTTTGACTTCAATTCAGTGAGGCAGTTTGACTCGAGTTCAAGAGGCCAATTCGCTTGAGTTCAGGATGTCAGTTAGACTTGAGTTTAGTGAGGTAGTTCGACTTGGGTTTAAGGAGCCAGTTCTCTTGAGTTGAAGAGCAGTTCTATTCCATATAGAGAAGGGTGCAAACTTAGTGAGACATATGATTATGCACTAGCGAGAATTTGTGTTTTGAGGTCAAGAAAATAGTTCAAGGTCAGCACGTGAGGTCAGAGAGAGCCAGAGCACATCACTTGAGGAGGTCGAGATAACATGCGCAAGGAGGTGGTTCAGCTTGTGCAAGAGAGAGGCTGAATTGGTCTAGGTTGTGCAAGATATTGTGTTGAGGAACAAAGAGTTGAAAGAGATTTTTTCCAGTGCTTTGTAATTTTTTTTCTTATTTCTTTTGAGCAAATCAATAAAAACACACAAATTAGCAAGTTTTCCCCAATTGGGGTTTCCTGGGTATTTTTGGTGTTTTGTTAATTGTGTGCTTGTGTTTTCATAAATTTATTTTTTGCTACAATTTTGTTAGAATACTCAGTGTATTTGATCGGTGAATTTAGCAATTTAGTTTCTAGTTCTTGGATCTTAGAGTACTGTTCAAATTAGCTGTTGGGTATTAGAAAACTAACAATAAAAAAACAAAGATATCAAGATGAAAATCAACACCATCCTTTTTTGAAGTTGGGGAAAGGTTAATGAGAACCTTTCACAAGTTACAACTTCCAGGAGATTCCTAAAATAATTTTGAGTCAACTGCTACATCATGAACATGATTTGCTCATAATTCAACACTGTTTTCTAGCATCTGAAAAATAATCTTGACCATAATCTTCAGCTCGATAGAGACTTATGCGCTGATTAGAAACCATACCCTTGGCATCAAAATCATACACAGGTTGGCTACCCGTGTTTGATAATGGCCATGTTGAAATTGGGTAGCTTTGGGATGAATTTCCTTAATACCCTAAGTAGGATTCAAAGTGGTCAAAATATTGTTATATAGCAAGATATATTTAACTGTGGACAAAATTCAAATCTGTGGCTTTCCCTCCAAGGATACTTACAACGTCGGCTCCAATTCTTTTAAGAAACAAAAAAATATATAAATTATTATATCAAATTTGAATTCCCTCCAAGATTAAATTCAAAAGGGTCGTGTCAGTTGGCTAGCCCCAATAATCATGACCCTTCGCTTGTATAAACCTTTATATATTGGCACGTCTCTTCGTCCATTTGGAAAAAAAAAGTCTCGAGTCTTCTGTAGCTCGCTTGGATCACTTTTGATCATCGCATATTCTGTAATGGCTCATTATATTTTAGTGAAGGCTCACAAAACTCTCTGAGGTGCGCAATGAATCTTTGAAATGGCTTGCACCCTGTATCTGTGTGTCATATGGTTCTGTGGCTTTACTTTTTCTCTTGGTTCACATTCAAATAGTGGTTCGTATTTCTAATCTTTGAGACTTGCACTTGATACATGTGGGTTTTTTATACCCTGCGCTTTGCTGGCTCATCACTCTATACTCTGTATGGGTATCATTGTTGTACTATGGGCATAAGAACACCGCTTCACTGTATTGTATGGGCATATGGACATTGCTTCACTATAATGTATGGGCATATGGACATTGCTTCACTATACTGTATGGGCATCACATCGCTTGACTATATTGGCATTCACTTATTTGAACATGAAACCACTTGACGATTGACATCGTTGGATTAATTGATTACACAGTGGCATAGTCTCGCTATATTACACAGTGGCAGGGTCTCGCTATATTTATAGTGTCATCTCTTATATGTCTTGATTGGTGGCATTGCTAGCTAGTACAATGGCATCGTGTTGCTCTCCAAATGGCATTGCTCTAAGATAGACACAGTGACACGGTATTATATTGCGGTGGCAATGTAAGTTAGTGATATTGTATTGGTTCACATTATGTTTCTATGGCTTGTAATCATAAGCTTATGACTATATATATTGATCTATATATCTGAGATAAGTGATCTATAGGACTGTGATTTGAACATCCGGTACCCTGTATGAACAAGATTTGAAGTGTATGACAATGGTACATGAATATAACAATGACATGATAAATAAAGTATTACAATGATCCTAGATATGGTTCAGTAACCCTAGGCTTGGTAGTAACAATATTCTTTATGGCATTATCTTTGATGGTTGTTACCTTAATATATATTGGTAACCATGATACATGATGACTCAAACCATGATGATTGTGACTTGTTCTAAGTGATTTGCTCGTGTGAGAAATGATGGCAAAATTCTTACTCGTGTGATTCATATGACTATGCTCTTCTATAATACATATGGCAAAGTTCTGCTATGATACACTCAACTTTGTATTAGATACATGGGTCAGAGTTCTTCTATGATTCAGGTGACAATGAATATGTAGGCAGTAACCCTGGACAATGCCCTTACTTCTATGACATTTGACGACAATGATCAGTGTTGATGTTTCTAATGATGCCACTCCAAACAGTGATGAGAAAGAAACTCTCGTTCTTGATCTTATTTCATTTAGTTCACAAACGTAGTTGTGAATTGACTTGGATTAACCTTGAAGGCCAGATGTAATTGATGTATCTCATAATGGATGTACTTTGTATCTCCGCTGAACAATTGATGACTTAAATCATAGTGTTCCTATTTGTGCATGCTTTTCTTCTGTTGTTCTTTATTGTTCCACTACACTGTTTATGTTATTGTTCTTTCTACATAATTGGTAATGGTGTTATGATGTTATGGGGTGAATGCAATATGTAAATGATAAAGAAGTTTGTAGATGCAACTATCTAATACAAAGAACAATTTAGTCCTAAAATTAGTAGGCCATGCTTTCTCTTCTTCTTCACATCCTAGGGTTGTGTTGACATTGCGATCAACACCCTCCAAAATTTTGCTTACACTTGAATTTTGGAGCCTACTGAGGATCTTACGATCTGTCGCTCTATGGTCACTTCATGGTCGATTGTTGTTTGTTAAATGTTTAAGTCTTCTTCTCAGACTCTAAGTGTCAAAATCACTTGCTCACACATACTCAGTTCTTGATGAATTCATAAGTGCACTTCCTTTATGCAAACTTGAACAGGGATAGCGCAGTCCATCAAAACAGTGCCTCCACAATGTTCGACCTATGTCGAAAGTCAGTGCACACTCTTCATTAATAGTCCTCCTCAATTTGGTTGCAATTGCACTTCTATTTCGGTGAGTTTTCCCAACCGTCGTTTTCGCTCGCCCTTGCTTTCTTAAGTGTCGCTTTCACTTTCGTGATTGTCATTTTTTCTTGCTTTCACTTTAACAAGTGGCGTTTTCATGTTATATTCGCTATGGCATGTGTTGTTTTCAATTTCTTTAGTGTTTGCAAGTGTCATTTTCACGTTTTCTTGTTGTCGCAAGTGTCATTTCTAACTATTTTCATTCTTGTATGTGTCGCACCTTTGCACATCACTAGAGCATTCTAGCGCACTCTTCTGCATTAGATGGTCCTACATATCATAAGAATACGTGCTAGACACATTCCTACAACTTAGCACGCTTTTTGGTCATGGTGGACACTTCTACCGCAACTTGTATTCTCACTGTTGCAATGTGGCGTTTTAACTCTCACACTTAAAAATAAGTGTCGCTTTGCTGTGGTTTCAAGGTATGATTGTTGTTCATGAGTCTTGTGCATTCTCCTGGCTTCCATGTGTGTTATCTATGTTTGAGCCTTGTTCGGATGCTTTTCCCACTCTTACTCTACTGGTCCCACACTTAGCCATTTTGGAGCTCTTCTTGGTCCTACTGCCCAGTGCAAGTTATGAAAACTTTAATCCTTCACTAGGTGATGAACACTGCCTATTCATGAACCTTATTGATGAGATCTCTCCCTCCTAGACTTGTGCACTGAGTCTTTCTTAAGGTCATCTCCTATGGTTGCACATTCAGAACCTTCAAAGCATAGTCACCTAACCCTTCTTGCTTGTACTGACTCACTGCACTGAGTTTTGAGCAATTTTGCCTTATATGGTGTGTGAAGCATTTATAGTGGCCCTTTGCAAAAGCACATTGCGCCATACAAGGTCTCTTCCCTCTCACAGTGCATTAAGCCTCTCCTTGGGCAAGGTGATAGGCCTTCTGTTGCCTGCCTTAGCCAACTACACAATTTCCTCTTCCAATGAGCCTTCCTGAGTGCAAGGCACATTTCTAGTGGACAAACAACCACTGCAATAGAAAATTGCGCTAGCATTGGGCACAAGGCGCATTTTTAGTGGATAGTCAACCACTGTTGAAGAAAAATGTGCCTTCCCTTGAGCTTGCATGTCTCCCCAACTGTTATATACCTAGGGGGGATAATATGGGGTACAAAGGGAGGTACCCAAGGGAATAATGTAATAATGGGATGGGCCATAGTAATAAATAAGGTGGTTAACCCGTATCATGTAAGGGACCACAAGTAGTTAGTAAAAATGTAATGGGCCCATGGTATTAGATAGATGGTATTGAAGGAACCATGGTAATGACCCATGGTATTGTATGTTTGAGGACTATATAGAGGCTAGAAACTCCACATTGAGAGATGTCAAGGATTATTGTATGAACAAGCATATGGCTTGTGGAGTGTTCTCCTTCCTTAAGGAGTAAATGTATGGTGTTGTCCTACTTTAAGGGTTTGATATCAATAAATAGAAGCATTTCTATATTCAGATCTTGTTATTTCTGGTGATTATTTACAGTTATTGGGTATATTGGTATCATTTCATATATTTTCAGGTCAGATCTATAACAAGTGGTATTTGAGCACTTTCTTGGGCAAAAGTGGAGAATTTTTTTTATTTTTTGCAGGAACTTTCTGGGGCGGCGAGTTCGTAGATCAGATTTGTACGTTTTAGGGCAAAATCTGCAAAATCTAATTGCAGATTTGGTTTTTTTGTGAAAAAATACTCGATTTCAAAAAAAAAAATCGGCCGAATCAGAGTCCGGATGAATGAGATATCGCTGATCTAAAAATCAGTGGTGTTGCAGACATTTTTCGGGGCAGCGAGTTTGCGGCACTGATTTGTACATTTTGGAGCAAAATCTGCAAAATCTAATTGCAGATCTGGATTCTTTGTGAAAAAATACCCGATTTCAAAAAAAAATCAATCAAATTGGAGTCCAGATGAGGGAGATGTCGCTGATTTAAAATCAGCCCTCTTTTTTTTTTTTTGTTCAGAATTTTTGGTGACGGCGGGAGAGTTGCAGCGCAGATTTGAAATTCCAGTGCCTATATTGAGATTTCTATCACATGGGCAGATGCAGAATGGTTGTTCCATTTCTGAAAACAGGTCATAATAGGGATTTTGAGCAATATTGATTAAACTGTGACAATTTCAAATTTTCGCCAAGTAGTGAATTTTTTTTCCAAAACCCTCTTCATGGCGGCTCTATGTTTTACAGGAAAAGATAATGGCCCTACTATTGAAGAATTCATAAAACAAAAAAAGTCAGTATGGGCAAAAAATTGGAAGGATTCAGTGTGGCTTGGTTTCAAAGATGAGGCTTACAGATGGTATTTCTCACTTGACAACAAGCAGTTGACAAAACTTTCAGATGCAGAATTTGAAAGAGTCCTTTTAGACAAATGGTCTCGTGCTAGAACAAAGGAGAATGAGACACATAAGGGGTTATTTTCTACTGGTATATCCTTATTGCAGGTTCATGGATTGATTCAGAAGGAGAAAATCATTGTGTCTATAAATCCGAGTTGCAAGCAAAATTTCATAAATGTCAACTTGGCAAAAAAATTACAAGTGCCAGCGAACCACATGGAACACATGCAGGTTAATAATGAGCAGGTGCAAGTTTATAAAGATTTGAAGATTTCTATGGACAAGTATGTATTGCATTCTGATTTTTATGCTTCAGATATGGCTAATGAGAATGTTGTTTTGGGATACCCGTGGATGGAATCGGTGGGTACTATAAATATTAACGTGCAGAAGAAATTCCTGAAGCTCTGGTATAAAAAGAAGAAAATTACATTACATGATATTTCCATTAATAAACAGGTAGAGTCCACGGAGGCTGAAGTAGAAGATGTTCCAGGGACTAACATATCAGATGATGAGCCATTGATGATCGACAATCAAACACAAACAGAGGCTGAAGCAGAAAAAGATATAGGTGCTGATACATCAGATGAGGGCTCAGTGGTTGAAGTAATATTGGAAGATAAGACACCACAACAGGCACCACAACATGCACCAGATAACAGTCATTCTCCAGTAAGGGGTGAATTAAAGAAAAAGACACTGTGGGTTAAAACTTCAACATATCATCATCCACATCACCCCGCAAGACAACAACCAACAAGGTGGCAACCAATTAGCCACAAGGACAACAACTCCCGCATGACAGATAGAGAGGAGTGAAGATCCACCTACTACACATCCACACAGAAGAGCTGCCACGATCAACTTCCATCTCAAGCGAGCGAGGCACCAGCAAGATCGAGGGTTCACCTTTCTCTTGGATGGCTAGATGCATGTGCATGGTACCAGTGGACTACTCTTTTGAGTAGATCTTATTATTTGTGCTCTTCCCATGTTTCGGGGACGAAACATGCTAAGAGGGGGTGGAATGTTATATACCTAGGGGGGATAATATGGGGTACAAAGGGAGGTACCCAAGGGAATAATGTAAGGGTACCTCCCTTTGTACCCCATATTATCCCCCCTAGGTATATAACACCAACGCATGGCGCAGTTGTAGTGGATAGTGTGACCCTCTCAGGATCACTACTCAAGAAAACTGCGCTCTCCCTTAAGCTTGCCTCTTAGTCACAATGCATGGCGCAGTTTTAGTCAAGGAGACATCAATCCTTATTCACTAGACTCCCTCATTGCACAATCATTGAGTCCTGCCCTGCCTCTTGAGCGCATGGCGCAGTTTTAGTCAAGGAGACATCAATCCTTATTCACTAGACTCCCTCATTGCGCAATCATTGAGTCCTGCCCTGCCTCTTGAGTGCATGGCGCAGTTCTAGTCCACAATGAGGGCCTCCCTCAGTCACTGTGAAGCTTAACTACGCTCTCACTGTCTCCTTCTCCCTTGACCCTAGCGCATGGTGCAATTTTAGTCAATAAGCTCATCACACTGTCTCTTGCACTTGCTCACTGCGCTGGACCCTAAAGAGCTTTTCCTTATAACGCATGGCATAGTTCTAGTGAGCAGTGATGCCTTCCCTCAACCACTGCTGAGCTCAACTATGCCATCCTCATCAAGCCTTCGTAGTGATGCCTTCCCTCAGCCATTGTTGAGCTCAACTGTGCCATCCTCTTCAAGCCTTCCTCTTTCAGTTCTGACACAGGCCTATTCAAGTACTTGATGTTGATTATCTTATAACAAGAGTACTTAACAATATATTGAAAGACAATCTTAAACAAGACCAAGTGCTCCAATGATTCAAGTGCCAACAACAAACAAGAGATTTTCTTACAATAATTCCACAAAGATATTGACCAACAAGTTATAACAATGATAGCAATTTAGGAAACTTAGAGCGTTTATCTAATTAGCTAATGATTTCCAATACAAGATGCCAATGACTAAAATTTAGCCCAAATCACTTCAACCATGAATGATTATGAATTGTAAAATTTCCTTACCGAACTTTAGAGACTTATAATTGATTTGTTATCGCTGCAACCTTGTATTCAGAGTTCTGCAATTTTATATCAGCAGTCAAGAAGTGATGCAAGATGCCAAAAATAATTTAGAAAATTGATGCATTTAACTTCTAATGATATTCACTGATTATAGGACTGCTTAGACACTATAGATCAGATTTATTATGTTAAGATCATACCTCAAAATGATGCATATCAGATCTGTAATAACTCAGAAAATTAGTGATGAAGTCTTTAATAAACGAACAAGGTGCCTAAATATTAATGACAAATAAGCTCCAATAATTAGCTAATCAATTTGAGTGATTTTAAGATGATCTTTAATCAATTTTGATGATTCTTATTTTGTTTATATGACTGAATAAATGACTGTAGCAAACATATTATATTTGGAAATTGCCCAACAGTCCTAAAAAAATAACTTATATGCAATCAATTTAACCAGAAGATTAATGTTCAATGCCTTAAGCGTCTTGTTAATGAATTTAGGCTTATTTTATGTGTGTTTATGCCCTGAATACACCGTTGTAACAATTATATCAAACCTAAAACTTTCATATTAGACTTCTGCAATTTCAAATCAGGCCTTGAAAATTATATGACAACCAATATAAAACAATAAAATTCTTGTACTTTATTTTGATGTCTTGTATCAGTGATTAACTTAATGTGTGGGTTGTTTAGATTTGTGTTATGATGATTATGCCACTATTATATCAATATATCAGATCTGATATAAATTATGCAGTCAATTAAAATGAGAGATGAAGGCAATAGAAGCAAACCCCAAGGCCTAATGGCCTATGCCAAGTTTGGAGATGTGAGAGAAATCACTCCTCAACACCTGCACTCACAAAATGTTAGCTCAAAACCCAAAGATCAGACCTTTATGACTGCTGCACTCACAAAATGTTAGCTCAAAACCCAAAGATCAGACCTTTATGACTGCTGCAATCACAAATTATTAGAGATAAAATGCCAATCCCTTGAAGAAACCCTTGTTTGCAATGAGATCTAGCCCTTGTAGGGCTTACAACCTTCTTAATGCTTGCAAAATAGGTCCCAAACACTAGCCTTTTAGGTTGGGTAAGGGTTAGGGCCTTCAAAAAATGGGTTTCTTCTCCAATTTGAAAATAAGCAACTTGCAAAAATGGGCTCAAAAACCCTAGACGTCTAGGGTTTTTAAGGGTTGAAAACTTCAAAAGTTTACTCCTTTCTTTGATCCCTTGAGAGATTTCACCTGTACAAATAAAAATAAAATTTCCCAAAAAAACCTAATATATACAAAAATAAAATAAAAACCCCAAGAAATTATATACAAGAAAAAAATAAAATGCAAAGGGTTAGTGAAATTATTTGCATAATAGAAATTACAAGGTGAAAGGTTAGTATATATCGACACAAATTAGAGATTCTATTTTCAATTTTTGAATGTGGAATAAAAACTTTACAAGTAAAATTTGAATTTCAAATTAAAAGTTAAATTTAAATCTAATTAAAAAATTTAAACTCCAAAATTAAAACTTAAATCAAATAAATATTTATAATTTTGAAATCTAAAAATTATTTACAAAATAAAATAAATCTAAAGAATATTTACAAGTATGTTAGAAACCCCAAAACATAAAATTTAAAATAAAAACCCAAACCCAAATCGCTGCAAAACAAGAGTTAGAAAATTTTATTTACAAAAAGTATTCTACAAAATAATTTACAAGTTATATACAAATATACAATGCTTGGAAATAAATATTTTGAGTAAATAATTTTTTAAATGACGCATAATGACCATAGATCAGATGTATTTCGAAAGCTATGGTATTGCCCACAACCTTAGTGAAGTAAGAAAACCAAACAAAATTTTCGAAGCCCAAACAAGGTCGGCTCTCCTCCAAAGTCTGTGAACTTGGATCCCAAGGGTCGGGGAACATGCAAACTCTATCTATTTTCTTCAAGAAAGCTTGTTAGACATATGGCGAACCAGATCACCTAAGATAGACTCAAAATGTACCAATAGAATGTTCTTATCACAATCTAATGAATAAACAAACTTTAAAATTTCAAGCGCAATATAGGAAAGCACATACCCAACACATACCACAGATCATTGGACAAAGAACACCGTGAATTGAACCCCAGAATATTTTATTATGATATTTCAAACGTTCCCAACAGATTAGTGGAACAAAACCAGCGTTACAAAATTACATAGACTAGAGTCAGAGCTTTCATCATGACTTGAGAAGCAAAATGGCCTCTAATTTATAGATAAATCCTCCAAGTGGAAAATAATGGCTAGTTGGCTTGATCCCCGTCAAAATAATCTCAACCATTGATAAATATTTGATCATTTTTTAATTCCCATTGTCAAAAATAATTATTTTTGAGGAATTTTCAAATTTATCATAAATCGTTTTTTTATTAGTTCAAAAATAATTATTTTAAACTAATTCTCTCAAAATTTTGACTTTGACTTAACCACCAAGGTCCAAGGGTCCAATTTTTCTTTAAATTTCCAATGTTCCCTTGGTGGGGAACCTTCAAAATAAACTTCTTTTAGACCCATGAATTTTTCCACTTGGAGAAATTAATCTCTAACTTTTTAGTTTTGACTATAAATTAATTAGTTTTCTAGCTTAGGATTTAATATTATTTTTGCCATAAAATTAATTAATTGACTCTTGAGGAAAAATTAATTTTCCACCCTAAAATATCTTAGCCATGGTGTCTAAGAATGAGGGACGATGAACTAAAATATTTTTTACATAAGATTTTACAAACTCGACTCTCAAAGGGGGAATACTCGTTCGCTTTAGACCCTCATAAAACTTACCCAATTCTGCGACACAATATGATCTAGGAGACTAAGTGATTTGTAATAAAATAATTTAGCCAAATAGCTTAAATTATTCCCAAATCACTTTCACAAAAGACTCGACTAAAACACTAGGACTCACCTAAGACTTCGATGATACGTCCCACCCTAGTTTTGGGGTGAGGCTGGAGGGAAAAACTTTGTCGATCATTCGTGTTAAAAAACAGATAATCAGGGAGACGGAAAACCTCTTGGGATGAAATTTGCGCCAAAGTCATAGGCTTACCTAGGTTTTTACATAATGAACAGTTGTACTAGCATCATTTATATTATAAATTTGCAGAATGGGTTTACAATGACATAATAATATGCTGGTTGATATTTTCGAACTTAAAAAAAAATGGTACAACTGCTTCCTTGGAACTGTGACAAAACGTGTGCAACAGGGCCAAAATACCATTGGTCAAAAACACCAAAAACAAACCAAAAGGAGCCCAAATTTTTTTGGGGGGCTCTTACCCTACTTGTGTTCCCTCAACTTCCTAGTGCAATGTACAATGTGTGAGGTTAATTGTATAAAGAATTTAACACATACCCAATGTTCTCTTGTTTGCTGTTTTCTTTGCATATAGGGGCTTAGGATTACATGATCAACAACTTATGGCATTAGTCGCCATTGCTTCTCTACACCAGAGAATTTTTTAATACTTATAGCCTTTGTGAATGAATCCGCAACATTATTCAAAGTGTCAACCTTCATTAATAACACCTTCTTGTTTTCAATCATGTATTTCATAAAGTGATACTGAACATCAATATGCTTTGTTTTAGAATGATAATCATGGTTCTTTGCCATAAAGATTGCACTTTGACTGTCACAATTTAACCTTATACTTGTTTGTACAAACCCAATACTTGAACACAATCTTCGTAACCGTACAACTTCCTTAGTGGCATGGGTGGCTACCATGGATCCAACTTTTATAATTGAGACTGCAACTACAAACTATCTCTTGCCCATCAAGTTGATCGCTCCTCCAAACAAGTTAAACACAACCACTCATAGATCTTTTGCGATCCAAATTCTAGCCCTATTTGCGTCAACAAAGTCATGTACATCTAACACTTTGTTTTCTCTAAATCTTCCTTGATAATAAAGCGCATAGTTTGTAGTGCCATGCAAATACTTGAAAACCCTCAACAATTGTCCAATGCTCCTGTTGATAAATCGGGAGGCTGATGAATTAGGGCAGATTTCTCATTATTGATAATTGTTTGTGAAAATTGTGGGCTTTTTATTACAGTTTATTATGCTCTTTTCATCAAACAATTACCAAAACATTAATGTGAAGATCACAAAAAAAATAGTGAACACAAGATATAGGCTCCAAGCCAGGGCATAACCCCTCCAAGGGGAAAACCCAACAAAATTCTTTTCTTATAAAATTAGATCAAAGAGATATCCATGAGCCATGAGCACAAAGACTCCAACCTTCTAGATGGCAAGTCAAACCCTCCTTCACAACAAATTTATCAACAACAAGAGACCAACAACAATTCTTCAACAAGGGATGTGATAATGCAAAACTTCCACACATTTGACTTCAAGAAAAATCCTTCTTCCACTTCAGACTTCAGCGTTCCTTCTTTCTGCGAAATTTTAGATCAATCAACCAAATTGTATGTCCCGAAATGAGCTCCAACTTCCTTCTATGTATACTTGTCCAGAGAGGTTTGAATAAACATGCCCTTTGGGGTAATGCTGACTTGATAGGTAGGCTGACTTGGCATCTAGAGGCAGTTTTGACCAAAACTATAATTTGATTTTTTTTCCTTTTTCTTTTACAATAGGTCCAAATAGGTCTTTGACTTTTTGACCCAACGAATCCTACAAGCATGAAGAACATGCTTATCTAAAATAATAATTTGATTTGAGCATGAAACCCATGCTTGAAAAATAAGAAGTTTATTTTTCTTTCTTTTTTGCTTTTACGTAAAATATATAAATAAATAATGACAATGAAAATTATGAAGAATGAACCTAATTACAACTTTCAATGCTCCCCCTTAACTAGGGAGGTATTCATAATTACACAACAAGGTATAAGGATATTCTCAAATTGAAATATTCTCATAAGCAAAGTCAAATTGATAAGCCATCTTAAGCATCATAGTCGACATTGTTACCAAAGCCCTGACTAACAAGCTCTATATTTCCACTGGATTAGAGCACAATGCTGGAGAGACAATGATTATAGACACCATCATCATTGCCTCACAAGGCACATACCCCATCCAGATGTTCAACAAGTATGTCCTTTTAGGATTACTCATCGTAGATTAACCCATCCTCAAAAAGTATCCTCTTTGACCACTCTTATCTTGGATACCCTGTCCAATCCTCAAGGAGTATTGGTCCAGGCCCCAGGGAACTACTTCCTATCTTGGATTCCAAATCCTTAAGGAGTATTGGTTCATAGATGCTTATCCATTCCTTCATTCTCCCTACCAGTGCCTTCACTAAAACTTACGATTCTTAGTCTTGGTCTAGTGCATGACACATGGAGAATATGGTGTCCCTCATCAATTCCTGTCAGATGGGGATATAATCCTTGCTTCCTCTTAATTAGGGAGACTTCAACCATAAGCTTTGTGTTTTTCGTTCATCAGCCACATGTTCTGTCATGGAAATCTTTGAGCAGTTATAGGGCTCCTTCTTGCGCCATCATATTATTCCCGAGCTTTGACATTCTTGGATGTTGTGGAGCCAAACTTCTATCTTTGTGATGTTGGAGAATCTACTAGGGCAGGTATTAAAACCAATTCTCCTTATCCTTAATAATTGCTTGTGAACTTTAGTTATCTTCTTATTATTATTTATTAGATCTTTTCATCAAACAATTATCATGAGCAAAAACAATAATGACAATAGACACAAGTAGGCTTCAAGCTAGGGAAAAATGTCTCCAAGAGGAAAACCCACAAAGAATCTCCTCTTATAAAATCAGTGCAAATGCGAAATCCAAGACCCTAAGACCAAAGTCAAGACTTCCTCCAAGCACCAAATCATCCCTCCAAGGATCTCCTTCAATATAAGTCATAGTTTGACCAAGTCAACAAAGGTCAAACCTCTTCCAATTTGCTGCACTTCAGATGTTTGGCCCCCTACTTCAGATCTGCAACTTTGGCCCTTATAAACAAGAGAAACCTTAGCTTCTTTGCACATGTTAGCTTTCCAAGAGACCCTTCCTCAAGCAAATCAAGGTCTTCAAAGTCAACGATAGTCAAATCTCCTTCAAGGTCTTCTCTAGTCAAAATTTCGGTCTCCAATGTAGGTTTACAACTTTGACTTGCAACTCTCGGCCCTGCAATTCTTCCAGAAACCCTAACCTTCAAACGTGTGAGAGAATAAGGCTCAAAAATCAGATTTTGTTTCTTGTTTAGACTTTCTCTTGCCTAGTTGTCCTTTGCTCTTATTTCCTTCTCCTTGCTTGCTTGTAATCGAGCTGCAAAAGTGTGTGTAGCCAAAATGAGTCGAATCTCTTTCTATATATACGCTTTTCATGGGTTCGAATAGCCCTTTCTTGGCCGACTTCTCACTGGTAGGGCCACCTTATGCTTGGAGGCTCATATTGACTTTCTGTTGTGAAATCTGGGGCATTGATATTAGATGATTTCTCTTCTTTGGTGATTGCTTGTGAATGTTTTTTACATGATTAGGTTAGGATCTTCTTTACGTTAGATTCTTAGTGTTCTTCGTCATCAAACAATAACCAATGCAAGAACATAAATAGACAAGAGACACAACATGTAAGCTATGAGCCAGGACCAAAACCTTTCACTCTTTGAGAGGAAAACCCGCACAAATTCTTCTTCTAGAGATTCCAATTGACGAATACCAAGACCAAAACCCTTGACCTATTACCCACTCCAAGACAAAGACACGAGTCCTCTTCTGCTTCTGTCTTCTAGATTCTTCTTCCACTGCTGAGGCTACATCACTAGAGACCTTCACCGAGATAGCAATCCGAAATTCATCACTGTAATATCACTATACTGTAAGCATGTCTGAATTGCAACATTATTGAGACTGTGACTTGAGCAAGGTTAGCACTGGATCCTTCTTCCTGTGACAACACTGAGGTTTCTAAACATAACTTGATTCAAAACACAGTCTTCTTATCTTTCGGATAGTGGACTCTCCTCAACATTGAGACAATGTTATTGCACTAGACCACTTGAATGGAGGTATCCAAATTACTTCTGTTCCATCTATGTGAAATCTCAGAGAGAGAGACATCTGAGCTTCATTATGCTACTACCCATTTGAGACCACAAAGAGATCTGTGAATTTCTCATTGTTGTTCATCATTGAAACTTCAGAGAATCTGAACTTCTTCCTTCTGTTACCCATTTGAACTTCTCACTGTAATTGTTATGCGAAAATCTCAGAGAAGAGCCTAGCTGGGTATATATAGTAGTTCGTCTATGTACTCAAGCCGACATGACCATTCAAATGGGTGTGACACTTGGGTGAGCTGACATAGGTTATTTTCTTCATATTGCAAGCCGACATCAAGTCAAGAGGATTGTGCTTGTCTTTTGGAGGGCTTTCTAGACACTAGATTGACTCATATACATTTTACATACGCTCAAGAAGAGCTCTTCATACATGACATTAATTCTTTGACCTTAATGACAAATCCTAAGGCTCTCAATGGGAGCCATCTAAAAGTAAAATCACTTGCTCATGAAACCCATGAAGCAAGCCTCACAATTTTTTTTTATTACATCATTTACAAAAGTCATAATTACATGTCATTATGAAGATCGAACCTAGTTACACTTTTCAACACTCCCTCTTAACTAGGGAGGTATTCATAATGGTACTTGGTCATTCTCAATCTGAAGAATTTCTCATAAGAAGAATTCGGATTTGTAACTCATTTGTATAGCATCATACCGACCAACATTGTTATATAGCAAGGCCTTGACTAACAACTCTATCTCTCCACAAGATCAAAGCACAATGCTGATGAGACCAATGATTTATAGACTGTTAGGATATTCTGACACATAGGAAATAGTTAAGTACAACTTGTCTAGTATAGAGTTAGGTAAAGTGTGTTTATTTACCTTGTACATTTTGTACCTTACAATCCGACGGTTCATTCTCTCCTCGGTATTATCGACACTTAATCCGTGGCTTGACACCCGATTGGTCCATGATTTCTATTTAAAGCGCATGGAGGGTCATTTGTAGGGTAATCCGTGCATGAGAGAAGCATATGTAAATTTTCATTCTTTTATTAATAAATTGCCTGAAGTGGCCGCGTTGGCTCAGGCCGTGGACTGTTTCCCTCTTTGAGGGTTTTAACCACGTCAAAAATACTGGTGTATTGATCTGAGATCTGGTTGTGAGCGGTGTCCTTTGGTGTTCTGTCTGAGGAACTTACCCTGTAAATTCCTACATGGTATCAGAGCTATTTGAGGGCCGCGTCCGTTGGTGATCCAAATCTGAAGCCGGTAGAACTGCATCCGACTGCCGTTTCCTAGATCTACTGTTTCTGACTGCTTTCGGGCCGAGAGGACTGCTCTGTTGTGTTGGGAGCATCTGTTCCAGTGAGGAACCCCTTTCGTTTCACGCGAAAAGGTTTCCGGTAGCCCTAGCTGCGTCATTTTTAAGATCTGGAGGTATACAGTGTTTATTTGCAGTTTACAGTGATTTTCTCTCTGTTTATTTCGGTTTCGGTTTATTTAGCCTTTTTATTACTGGATCTATACCTTTCATTTCTGCGTATGCTCTTTTCCCTGCGACTCTGTGCGATCTGGGCAAATCAGAAACAGAAAGGAAGGATTTTTCTCATGCATATGCTCTTTTCCCTGCGCCTTAGTGTGATCTCGGAAAATCAGAAACATTGAGAAAAATATTTAGTTTCCGGCTAAAGCTAACTTTGAGCCGCAAGGTTCATTTTTGAAAATATTTAGTTTTTCGGCTAAAGCTAACTTCGAGCCGTAAGGTTCGTTTTCTTTGCATGTCCGTGTTGGGTTTTGTGTTTTTTGTTTTGTAGGGAAAAAGAGCTTTCTCAAAGCAAGCACGCAACCCAAAGCACCCCCCTCTCTCTCTCAAATTTTTTGTACAGCTCAATTGGTTCAAAGCTATTTTAAGAGAGTAGAGGTCTTGGGTTCAAGTCTCCATTTTGTGGGGGCAGACTTTTTCATTTCCGCACATTCCCGCACTTCGTCGGCAACTTCATCAACTTTTTTTCAAAAAGCCATAACTTCTTCATCCGGAAGCCGTTTTCAGAGCCGTTTTTTTTAAACCAGCCTAATTTTTCGAGATCTATCCATTGGAACACTTAGTTTCAGCATCTTTAGCTTCAGTTTCCATTGAAATGGAAAGTCAATACCAAGTTACCCTTGATAGCACCAACTACTTCCAATGGTGGTCCTACATTGAGGATTTACTTAGAAGTAAAGGTCTCTACAGAATAGCCTCAGGCCAAGAAAAGAAACCGAAGGATGAAGATAAGGCTGTTAAATGGGAAAATAGGCAAGATCAAGCACGCGGATTGATAGGGATGTCTATTTCTCCAGATCTTAGATTCCATATTGCAGAACTTGATACTCCTGATGAAGCAATGAAACAAATCAATAAAGTTTTTGGGATTAAAAATGAACTTAGAGTCCATCAACTTGAAAATGAGTTGCTTACATTGGACCCTAATAATTTTTCTTGCATTGAAGATTTCTTGTCCAAGTTCAAGACCCTTAGATATCTCTTGGAAGGTGTTAAAGTTAAGAAAGAAGATAGTAACCTTATCTATTCCATTCTTACTAAGTTGGGACCGGCCTACTCTGTGTTTCTTTCCACCTTCCATTCTACAAGAGAAGCCTTCATTTCTCAAGGAACAGACTACAAGTCCCCTTCCTTTGACTCTTTTTGTGATTCTTTAATAAGAGAACAAGAAAAACTCTTACACCTTGGTCTTCTTAATCTTGGAAACTCTTCCAAGAAAGCGTTAGCCGCCCAGCAGCAACCAAATTCAAAGAATCCTAAGAAGTCATATCCTAAAAAGAATGGTCCTAAACCAAACAAGGGTCCTAAGCAATCTCAGCCTCAAAATGAAAAATCATTTCAACAAAATGATAAGACAAATAAAAACAAATGGAAGAAGACTGATAGACATTGCAACTTTTGTAATCGAGATGGCCATTTAGAATCCAAATGCTTTAAGAAGATGGAAGCCTTGGAAGCAGCGATGAAGAAACATAACATCCATTTGGAGCAATCTTCAACTTCAACTTCATCTTCAGGAATGGCACTTTCTGCATGTGGTTGTCAAGCATCTCGGTCTGGCTATGCACTAAATGTATCTTCTTCTTCTCATTCTCATGAGTGGCTCATTGATTCTGGAGCTTCTTATCACATGGCCAAAAACAAAGCATGTTTTCTTCTTTAAATGATTGTAACACCAAAAATATATATGTTGGTGATGATAGATCTCTTAGTGTTGTAGGGACTGGAACTGTTCATCTAGACAATGGTCAGTTTAATGATGTATTATGTGTTCCAACCTTATCCTGCAACCTTCTATCTGTATATCAGATAACTCATTCAGGTGAAGGTAAAATCGTTGAATTTTCACCTCATGATGTTGTAATCAAGGACCTAAGAGATCCTAAAAAGATTTTAGCTACTGGCATTGCTGATGATTCTACAAGGTTGTATAAGTTTCACAACTTTGGGTCATCAAATCTTCCCTTAGTATTTGTTGCTCATAACGATGAAGTGAGCAAACTTTGGCATGAGCGATTTGGTCACTTAAACTATGTAAAGAAAATATGGTGACAGGTCTTCCTATGGTATCTTGCAGAGATGGTGTTTGTTCCGGATGTGTACTCGGAAAACATCATCGGGACAGTTTTGAAAAACGTGCCTCTTGGCACGCCTCAGCCCCTTTACAGCTTGTGCATAGTGATTTATGTGGTCCACTTCCAGTTGTGTCATTCTCTGGGTGCAAGTATTTCTTAACTTTCATTGATGATTTCTCCAGACGCACTTGGGTATACTTCTTAAAACTCAAGAGTGAAGTATTTAACACATTTTTGGCCTTCAAGGCCTTTGTTGAAAAACAATCTGGACATCAAATTCTTAAGCCAAGATCTGATAATGGCGGAGAATATGTTAAAAACACATTCATCAACTTTTGCATTGAGAATGGAATTCAAATGCAACATACTGTTCCATATACTCCACAACGAAATGGTGTAGCTGAAAGGAAGAATCGCACCTTAAAAGAAATGGCTAATTGTATGCTACAATCTAAAGGACTTGGTCTTAGTTTTTGGGCAGAAGCAATTAACTGTGCAAATTACATAATAAATCGCACTCCTACTAAGGCTTTAAAGAATATCACTCCAGAAGAAGCATGGAGCTCAATCAAACCAGATGTAAGTCACTTTCGTGTTTTTCGAAGTGAAGCGTGGACCCATATTCCAGATGAAAAGCATAAAGCTTTAGAACCTAAGAGTGAAAAATGTACTTTTGTTGGATATTCTGAAAATGTCAAAGGCTATAGACTTATTCCATTTAAGTCCAAAAATGTTATCATTAGAAGAGATGTAAAATTTGATGAAAATATATCGGCTTGCGAGCCTAGTCCGGCGGATGTGCCACCTCTCCCTATCTCTTCTACTTTTGAAAACATTTCTTCTTCAGATGATGAAAGTGAGGATGACAATCCTCCCCCACCATCTCAGGATCCTCCTTCAACTCCTCAGCTTCCAAAATGGGTTCGTGCTACTCGAGATGCAGCAGGTGATCTTGCCGGTGATCCTACAAATCAACGACGTACACGTTCTCAGTTCGAGAGAGCCTCTTCTTTACTGGCTCAAGCTCCAGTAAATTATGATCCTGACACCTTTGCAGAAGCTTCAGGCCATCCAGATTAGGAAGCAGCTATGAATGAAGAATATCATTCATTATTGGCAAATGATACATGGGATCTTGTTCCTCTACCAAAGGGACGAAAACTTGTTAGATGCAAATGGGTTTACAGAACCAAGTATGGACCAGATGGGAAAGTTGATAAATATAAAGCTCGTCTTGTTGCTAAAGGTTTTTCACAGGTTGAAGGCATTGACTACACTGAAACCTTCTCCCCTATTGCCAAAATGAACTCTATCCGCCTTGTTCTTTCCCTCGCTGCCTCGTTCAAATGGGAAGTCCATCAGATGGATGTTAAATCTGCCTTCTTGCATGGGGACTTGCATGAAGAAATCTACATGGAACAACCTATTGGCTTTATACAAACAGACTCCAGCCTTGTATGTCGGCGTAAGAAATCCCTTTATGGTCTCAAACAAGCTCCTTGAGCTTGGTATGCCAAAATGGATAACTTTCTTTTAGAATCTGGCTTTTCTAGGTGTCATTCTGACAATACTGTCTACACCAAGAAAGTGGGCAAGTCTCTTATCATTCTTGTTCTTTATGTTGATGATCTTATCCTGACTGGTAGTGATCCCAACCTTATCAACCATGTGAAGTCTAGCCTTAAAAGGAAGTTTGAAATGACAGACTTAGGACACTTACATTATTTTCTCGGTCTTCAAGTCTTGCAATCCAAGGAAGGTATTTCCCTTTCTCAGTCCAAGTATGCCTGTGATATTCTACGCCACTTTCACATGGAAGACTGTAAGCCAACCCCTTCTCCCTTTCAGTCTGGAGTCAAACTTTCAGTCACTTGTACTTCTCCTGAAGTTGATGCTACCTTATACCGTCAACTTGTAGGAAAACTTTTGTATCTAACCCATACTCGTCCTGACCTTTCCTTTGTTGTTGGCCTTGTTGCTCGGTTCATGTAAAACCCTCGTGAAAGTCATTGGAAAGCAGCTAAAAGAATACTTCGTTATGTTCGAGGTACAGTTCAGTTTGGGATTCATTACAGTGCCGAAGCATCTCCTCTATTGGTTGGTTTCATTGATTCCGATTGGGCTAGTGACCCTGATGATCGGAAGTCTACTGCCGGTTATGTGTTCACTCTTGGTTCAGGACCTATTACATGGGCTTGCAAGAAACAAGGTACCATTTCTCTTTCATCAGCAGAAGCAGAGTATCGTGGTGCCGTAGAAGCTAGTAAGGAAGCCTTGTGGCTTCGTCAGATCCTGTCAGAGTTTGGCTTTCAGCAGCGGCATCCGACTACACTTTGGTGTAATAATCAAAGTGCCATTCAACTATGCAAAGATCCAGTCCAACATCAGCGCAGCAAACACATTGAACTGCACATGCACTTCATCAGAAAGCTCATTCACGACCATGTTCTTGAAGTGCAATATTGTTCAACAGATGATCAAGTTGCGGACATCTTCACAAAGGCTCTCACAGAGGCGAAGTTCACTAAACTTCGATTTATGGTTGGAGTTCAGGAAGTTGTCACTAAGGGGGGATAGGCTCTAGTGCCTCCTTCCTTCTCCTATTGTGTCATATTTGTAAATCCTTCAATCCTATCCCAAGTTGTTCTTAAGGGGGGATGTTAGGATATTCCGACACATAGGAAATAGTTAAGTACAACTTGTCTAGTATAGAGTTAGGTAAAGTGTGTTTCTTTACCTTGTACATTTTGTAACTTACAATCCGACGGTCATGATATGTAGTGATCCGACGGTTCATTCTCTCCTCGGTATTACCGACACTTGATCTGTGGCTTGACACCCGATTGGTCCATGATTTCTATTTAAAGCGCATGGAGGGTCATTTGTAGGGTAATTCGTGCATGAGAGAAGCATATGTAAATTTTCATTCTTTTATTAATAAATTGCCTGAAGTGGCCGCGTTGGCTCAAGCGTGGACTGTTTCCCTCTTTGAGGGTTTTAACCACGTCAAAAATACTGGTGTATTGATCTGAGATCTGGTTGTGAGCGGTGTCCTTTGGTGTTCTGTCTGAGGAACTTACCCTGTAAATTCCTACATAGACATACTCTTCATTGTCACTCTAAGAACATACCCCACCCAGGTTCACTTAGGATATGCTCCATAAGGACTATTCTTTTCTTGGACTCCCTAGTCCCAAAAGAATATCAGTCCTCCATGACTACTCTTTCATGGGATGCCCTATCTCATCCCCTAAGAGCATCAGATGCCAAATGATTACACAATCCTCCATTCTGTCTTCCCAAGTGAAGATCAGAACAACATGTCTATCACTCCTTTTTATACCAGGAGGTTTTATTCCATTAAAGGAATGTACTCATTCCTATCATAGAGGAATGTACCTAAGCTTCCAGCTTAGGAATTTCCAAGTTTCTTCCAAGTAAGAAACTTCTTCTCAAGCTCCCTCTTAACCAGGGACCTATCACAACTCTTCATGTGGAGATCCTAAAACAATCAACTGCATGAAGAGCTCCTTTCTTCGATGTCATAAATTTCTTTTTCGTCAAGGAGTCTTCATCTTTGGGAACTTCTATATAGGGCACAGATCATCCATCACTTTATTCATGAGTTAGTCATGTCTTCAACTCATCAGAAAGTGATCCATCAGATTTTCCATCTGGCTTTGCTTTATGTCATTCTGCTTTCATGCCATATTCTCGGAGGGACATTACATCCTTCTATATGGTCTGCTTGGAGGTCATTCACAGATCTTCCCTTTGACAATCCTACATAAGCCCAACTAGATGTTAGTTCAAAAATAATCAATGAACACTTCAAATTAGAATTACCTTTGTGATGATCTTTCACCATGACATCTTCTTGTAAGTATCAACATCCTGCATGCAGATTGACACATCTCCCACAGATATTCAGTGTCAAGGGTCTCTATCTTTTTTTGACTTCCATCAGAGTCTTCACATCCTTCCGGGAGATCTTCTAGTCAAATCTTCTTGGACTTCGGATGTTGAATGTCTTCTACCTTCGTTGCATATTATCACGATCTCTTCCTATCTTTTCACACACTTCATTCCCAGGGGATTCCAATCAGAGTTCCTCAATCGTAGTCAACCACCTCATACTTCATATGAGGACATATTATGTTGATTTCATCTAGTGTGACTCATGCCTTCCGACATTCTTTCATAGGAGGAGATTCCTTTCCTTTGATCATGCTTCTAAAAATAGAAGTAGTGATCCTTGTTACCTGCAACCATACGACATGACTTTATAATATTAAATACAAGCATACATACCTTATTTACCTTTAGGTCATCTAGGCTTCTTTCAACAGCTTCTTTGATTGAAAAGATCTTCAACCCCTTGATCTGCTTCATCTCTCATATCATCATATCATCATCCCATGAACTCCACAAGTTGGTGTTTCTGATGAAACACTTGCTTCCTTTCTAGATTGGTGAATCCTTCAATGAGGATTCCATACAAGGATTTTCTCAAACTAAAGAGTTTTCATAAGAAGAGTCAGATCTATAAGCCATCTTTAAGCATTGACGACATAACCAACATTTTCAACATAGTAAGGCCTTAACTGACAAGCTCTTATATCGGAGCATAATGCTGGGAGGTTTTACGTGCGATACCACGTTACCTTTTAAAGGTACATACTCCATTCGGATGTTCACTAGGTATGTCCTTTTAGGACTATTATTATCTTGGATTCCCAATCCTTAAAGAATATTGATCCTCTTCGACCACTCTTGTCTTGGGTACCTATCCAATCTCCAAAGAGTGTCGATCAACTAGACTACTTCCTATCTTGGATTCTATATCCTCAAGGAGTATTAATCTTAGATGCTTATGCAATCCTCCATTCTCCTTCTTAATGCCTTCACTAAGAATTTCGACTGTTAGTCCTGGTCTAGTGCATGACACATAGAGAATATGATTCTTTAACATCACTCCCTCTCAACCTAGAAAGGAGATCCTCATTCCCTATTTATTGGGAAATATATCCTTACTCCTTTTCAAACATTTAAGAAGACTTCTTATTCCCTCTAAAGCATGGATGAGACTCTTTTATTTCCTTTCAATTGGGAAGCTTTCTAGTGTGCCTTCATCAAAACATCTGCTATTAGTCCTTCATGGAGATTTTCAAGCAGTTACATGGCTCCTCCTCTTCTTCACATCTCTATCAATTGATCTTTCAATGTAATGGAGCCAAATTGTGACAGGATTCGGGCCATCAACCTTTCATATCAATTTCCTCTAGTTATCATCAGTAAAGGTATTAAATTTAGCTAATCAAAGCAGAGCTTAGTCATAGCTCCCTTTAGACATGAAAGTGATCTTCATCGTTCATATGAACATCAGGTTATCTCTTTGTATTGCTACTTCTTAATCCCAAGATGATGTAAACATCTTGACCATAGGACCATTCACTTAACCCATGTATTTATTGAATTGAGTTCAAAACCAATAGTTGTAGATATACTTGCCTCAATTGTCATTATGCTTTTATGCAATTTCCTTTGTTGTAGCAAAACATATATTAACCAGATAACCAAAAACAAGAATATCAAAATCATAATTATGTCAATATGACAACCTCTTGCCAAAATATTAGATTCTTCTTTCTTGTTTCCTTTGAGATCAAGATCCTTCCATGTGGTTTATATTGTACAAGAATTGTTTTCCATGTTTTCAATCAAAGTGAGCAAGTTGTAATGACTTCTTCCATGGAGTTGTCATTATTGACTTTCTTTCTTTTCACAGGAGACCACACTTGATGTTTAATCAATATTATCCCATCAAGTCATATTTTCATGGAAGAGTCTTGATCTTTGGCTTATTTCAAAACATACCAATATCCTTCTTCAAAGCATTGAGTAATAATATGGAAGACTTCTCAAGTTTATATTACCAAACACATTATTATGACCAACTCTTCTTGCAAGATATCTGTAGACATAAATTCTACCTTCAAGAGAAGAGTTACTAAGAGAACATGCATACCTTTTTCTTCCATACAACCATCTAGCCATCCTTCCTTTGGATGAGCTTGTTTTTATCCTTATTGAGGGTAAGTTTCTTTTCTAAAAGGAGAAAGACTTCAATTATGCTCTTTCATACGACAATTCGATCATCTGCATTCCTTCATCCTTCAAGACTATTGATTCCACACTAGGTGAAGTATACTTGTCATAATGCTTCTTGCAAAAACTTGTCCTAGATGATGGTTCTTATATGAGGATCCTAGTGATCCTTAGTGCAAGATGACTTCCTCTAATATTATGTTAGAGAATGCTTGGATGAACTAAAATGTGCAATATGGTGCCCCATTCTTCTCATTCTCTTAAGCTAGATGACTCTTTTCAAAGCAACTTGATTATGTTGACTCTAATACCTCTAATACCTCTATTATCATATGCTTCTTTCTATGATGCCATGCTTTTACAAAAACCAAGACTCTTCTAGAGAATACAACAATGCATGCTACTCTACTTTCTACTTAATAAAATAAAGACAAATTGCATAATGAACTTGATAGAGATGGAGCTTCCTTCAATAGTAAAGATCCTTGGGATCTTCTCCTTTCGGCTTCTTCTCAAGTTCTCCCTTTTCTTTAGCTATGTGAGCTTCACTCCTTTCCTTCCTTTTGTTATTCTTCTTGTTTGGACAATCCCTCTTAAAATGTCCATACTCATTGCATCCAAAGCATTGAATTTTGGACATATCTTGTTTTCCTTTGGACTTTCCAAACTTTCCTTTCTTCTTCTTCTTGGATTTTACAATAAAGGCTTGAGACTTCTCATTTGATTCAGTGTCATCCTTTGCCTTTATCCTAGTTTCTTCCTGTTGAAGAATGTAACTAGGTTCGGTCTTCATAATTGTATTTGAGTCATAATGAAATGTATTTATCAAAAGAAAGAAAAATGATTTTATTATTATTATTGTTATTATGACTTATTAAAGCATGGGTTTCATGCTTGGGTCATCATGTTTTAGGTCAAATTCTCCATTGAAGACTTATAGGTTTTATATTAAGTCATTAGAGTCATTGTCCATTTAATGAGACCCTTCTTGGGCTTTTGAATCATGTAAAAAGAATTATTATTGAGTAAAATAAGTCATTTGTCACCTCCACACCAAGTTAGCCCTTACCTGATCAAGTCAGCCTACATGAGGGTAATTCAAACTCCAGAAGAGAGTATATATACAGTGTAGTTCGATTCGTTTGAAGATCTCTCGCACAAATTCAATACACAACAAGAAGTAGTAGAAAAAGTGCAAAGTTGCAGGAGGAGGAGAATTGCTGGAAGGTTGAATTTCTGGGTCATCTCTCACATGTGTGAATTTGTTGGGCTACTGCTGGAAGGTCGAAGTACTGCATCAGGATCGAAGTTCTTCTGTTGCTAGATCGAAATTTTGTTGGGTCAAAGTTTTGTTGCTGGGGAGGTCGAAATTCTGTTGCTGCAAGATCGAAGTGCTAGGTCAAAGTTGTTGCTGGAAGGTTATCATCTGCAGAAGAAAGGAAGGGCTGACTTGGTGATTGGAGGAAGTCTGTGTCTAGGTCAAGGAGTCTTGGATTATCTCATGAAACTATTAAAGGAAGAGTTATTGACTGGGTTTTCCCCTAGATAGGGGTTTTTCCCTAGCTGTCCGCCTACATCTAGTGTCTTTGATCTTCGTGTTATGGTTATTGGTAATTTCTTGATGAACTAAGATAAAAGAAGAACATAAGAAAGTTAATAAGAACATAAGAACATAAGAATATCACAAGTAATTATCAACATAAAGAAAATCTTTTTGCCTTTCTGATTTTCCAACATGGTATTAGAGCTAAGGTGAAGAAGAAGGAAAAAGGCAGCCTGAAGATCTATTGAAAGGAGAATAAGGAGTTGTAAGAAGTTTGAATAAGGGTCATCAAGGAAAAGGATCATATAAGAAGTCAAGCCTACTATCTTCAAGAACAATGTCTAACTCAATGAAGGGAGAAAACAAATTAGAAGGAGCATCTAATTACAGGGCATGGAAAAAGAGGATAGGTCTCATCCTCGAGAAGAATAAAGTCTTGGATCTAGTCAAAGGAAAAGTAAAGAGGCCTACTAATGAATCAAGTGATACAAAAAAGGAAAAATTCATAGAAACAACGATATTGGCCATGACCCTAATGGTGGATGGAATTAAGGACAACCTCATCCCATATATATCCAATGTACGTTCCGCTCAAAAGATGTATGATGCCTTGTCCAAATTGTTCACAATTAATAATCTTGGTCAAATTGCAAGTCTTAAGAATGAACTAAGACACTGTGGCATCCTTCTTTGTAAGGATAGCTAGAATCAGAGATGAACTCCAGGCAATAGATGAGATAGTACCTAAAAAGGAGCTTGTAATCACTGCACTTCTAGGATTACCAACATCTTGGAGTGCCTTTTCATCAGGTCTCAACAATTGGAAGGAAACTCCTATATTCGAACAATTATGGAATGCATGTAGTCAAGAAGAAGTGGTAATTTCATTAGTAAGCAACAAAAAGAATGAAGAGAAAATTTCAAATGCCTATTCCGCTCATCACAAGAACAAAGAAACCTTCAAGAAGTCTAAAGGGCCTAGAAGGAAGATAGACCTATCCAAGATTGAATGCTACAATTGTCACAAGATGGGTCACTATAGAAGCAATTGTCCTGAGAATCTGAGAAATAAGAAGAGAGAAAGGGAACATGCAAATGTTGCTGATGAAGGACCACCAAAGAAGAACAAGATGGAAGAATCCAAAGTCAAAGACTTATTTGCTAAGGACTCTTAAGGACTCTATCCCCTATATATCCTTCTACTCTAAAGTTTTGAATTGTATTTTGATTTTTAGTACTTATAGGTTTAACATGCTTTGGAAAGATTTTTGAATTGTTTTGTTAAAGTTATAGGTATCCCTCGAGATTGGATTAAGAGGGAGTCCTCACCATTTTTCCAAAGATAAGTATCTTACTCCCTGTATTTTCTTTTATATTTGGTTTTCCTTTTCCTATCTAAATGTTGTTGTATTAGATGCTAATAACATTTCTTTTCATATTTTCCTTGTTTAGGAAAACTTGCTGATATGCTCAAGGGCTATGGAGAAGATCTCACAAGACAAAGCATGATAGAAGTTCTATTGGAATTGATGTCCTATAAGGTTTGTCTAGAAAACAACTCAAAGGTATGTTTTAGACCATAAGCTTTGTTCTCTTCGTGATAAAGGTATATTCATTCATTCTAATAAATTTGCTTTACATTACTAACAAGTGTTATGTCTAGGACCTTTGAATCATAGAGATTCTTATTTGGGTGATTAATCATTAGATTGAATCTACCTTCATTAAAATCATTATGTTTATGGAACCCTAAAAGGTTCTCTGTAAAACCCTAACCTAAGGGTATGTCAATGTGAAAAATCCTAGTCTACTTAGGGTTACTAATGAAATCTAGAAAATACTATTCTTTTGATGTTTGGGCTTTTGATAGCAATGTCATGTTTGGAGTCTTAGTATTGTTATGGAAACCCTAGTCTTTTAGGGTTGGATGGTAATGTATTCCTAGACCTTGAGGTTTTTGGTAAATTAGGGTTTATGAGCAAAACCCTTATATATCGAGAGTAAGCTCCTAGGAATGAAACCCTAGGTGTATGTTTGTCCGTCTAATCAAAACCCTAGCCTAATCAAGATTGTTATATGTCTGACTTTAAATGTATTGATATTTATGTCTTGAGCTTACCTAGTGGATGTTGATATGTTTGTGCATCCTAAATATGTATATGTGCTAACCAAATTGTTGATGCTTATAGTATGTAAATTCTAGGGTTTGTAACTAAGCCCTAGTAGAAGTTTGATATTCTAGGATATGGTGATATTGTTTCCATTATGATGATAAAATCTAGGGTTTACAACAAACCCTAGTAGAAGTTGGTCATATCGTTGAAACCTTAGATTGTGCTATACCTGGTTTTATTTGTTGACATCTACGGCTGAGTGTCTCAAAGATGGAATCTAGGGTTTGCATCAAATCGTAGTAGAAGTCTAACATATGAATTCTAAAGTTGTTGAATGCATTGTAGAACTATACTTGTTTGAATTGCTTCTAGGGTTTGCAATATATTATGGGAGAGTATGTCATATCTCTGAAAGTAATATTGAGGCCCTAGGTGTAATGAGATTGGTATCTTGATTGAGTACTGATGTGATCTAGGGTTTGTGACAAAAACCCGAGCAAGAAGTTGAGGTTTAAAAGTATGCGTCTCTTGCTGATTATGAACTAAGTTAAGGTATTTGATGTCTAATACTTCCATAATTCTGATATAGTTAAGTTCATGCTTTTATATATGCATTTGGTTGTACTTGCTATCTATGTTGTGCAGGTACATAATCTTCAAGATGTTGAAGATATTCGTTGATTTGATAAGCATGATGAAGGAAGTTATATGAATGATGATGTTCAAGATAAGAAGGATGGAAGCTGTTATCACTTAGAACTAAAAATTTGATGTATATCAATTTCTATCCTAGTCCGATGACAAAGGTCTGTGTTAAGTTGATTTCGGATTTTTTTCCCTCACTTAGGATTTGGAGTTTAAAAAAAAAAAAAAGTTTTTAACTCAAACCATACTCAACTCCCATTGGTTCCCCTCCACCATCATTGTTCTATAGTCATATCTTGTCTTATCTGAGTCACCATGTCTTTTAGTAATTTCGCAGCGTAATCCCATTCGCCAGTTTCGCAGCGCAATCATGGATAAGCGTTTTCGCAGCGCATCATGATTAGGCCGTTTCGCAGCACATCATTAAAATTTAAAACTAACAGCGCTGCGAAATCATGGATTCGTGCATTTCGCAGCGGATCTTTCCCGAAATGTCAAGTCCGTTAGGTGAGTCATCAGTTATGTCCTCTCATGTCAGTTTATGTACCTCTCGTATCACGTTTGAACGCTCATTTGCCACTAATCACCACCACTAAAATCTGTTGATATGCACAGAGTATCATTCCCAAGAAATTTTACCGTGCATAAACCTTAATGATGGTCGTGAGTGCTGCATGAGTGACAAATCTGCCAGATTATGTATTGAAAGGTTTTAAATGGAAGACTTAAAAAAGAGACATAATTGCAGTTGCAAGCCTCTGTAATTCACTATCTGCATCTGGAGGCAGGGAAAGAGTAGAAGGTAAATGTTCAAAGGAAACTATCAAAACATGTTCTTCAACTAATGGACTATTAACTGTACATCAAAAGACAATCCTATGGCCGAGAACTGAATTCCATAGGTGTCCACGAAGACTCAGCACGCATTAGATGCAGTTTTTCAACAAAAGGCTCCAGAATTTTTTGCTTCTTCCACTGGGGCAAAGGCCATACAAATACTAAGCTCTTGGACGGCTTCTCCATAGCGTCTGCTATGGTATAAAAGCATGCCATGGTCTCTCCGCAATGCCCAGTTATGTGGTTGAAGAATGAGAAGCCTCTCGGATGACATAATGGACAATCTCAATTCTTGGGGGCGCAATGTTAAAGCATTTGAGTTATCAAACTTGCTGGGCTGGTCAGAAGTATGGTGCACTGGTCGAAGAGGAGAAGTTAGCAATAAGCCAGGATGAGCCCTTGATGCACGCTTCCAATAAAGCCTTTTTAGATTTGCCAAAGCAACTGCAATTATGTCTCTGTTTGATCCAAGCTTAATATCTGGAAGTGATCTGCTGTTCAAATCGAAAGCTTTTGATCCAGGATGTTTAACACAACCACCATTTACTTTAGTAAACCAGCTTTCTCCTTCAGATAGTTGAAAAAGCTCCTCAGTGTATTCATTTTTGGGCCATATCAAAAATTCTTCCCCAACACGAGCTCCTACAATAGTAACTCCAAGTCTTCGGCAAACTTCAATATATATTATGCTTAGCATTATTCCACTTCCAGATGCAGATTTTAGCACTTGATGCAAGTATGACTGCTTTGGATTGTTAAGAAGAGATGACCTAGTAAAGCCTCGTAAATCAAAAAGAACAAAATTCACGGCCTCCAAAACTTGCAACAAATGGCACCCAATTTCTTTTGATACTAACTCTGCTTCCACCTGTTTTGCTATAATGTCAAGCTCAGACAACCGTGCTGTAATGCTTCTGCCAGCTAGCGGAAAGGCATCTAAGCTTGCCCATTCGTAGGTAACCTTTGACAGACTGGGACCTTTGACAGACTGGGAGCTTCTCGCCCCTCCTTTACAACTGCTCGATTACCATTAATTTGATGTCACAACTAGTATCAGTTGTGTCATAATAATTTCCCTTACAAGCAACCGCCGCATCTTTAAATTGCTCATCTGATATAAGCCCCATTCCATGAACAAATGGCACAAGTGCATTGCCATCAAATGTATTGTCTGTAACCCCGTTTCCTACCATGTAGCCCTTAAAATTCAGAATAGGTGTTACCCGAGATTCGATTCCCTTAACCACTTCCAATGCCAGAGTAGGAACGTAGATTCCTGCGTATGATTCTCCACTAATGTAGAATGGATTTGAAAGGAACTCTGGATACTCTTCAAACCACTTCAAAAGGAAAGAATGAGTATCTGAAGCTGTCTGTAGATCTCCAGTTAGGTAGTCATCAACGTTTTCAGAATATGAAAGACCAACTCCAACTGGTGAATCCAGATAGATAATATTTGACACCTTTGCCCAGGAGTATTTATTAAGGTATAGTTTGGGCAAACTTCCAACCGTCTTTCCGGCTTCATAATTGAAGGGACCATGTTCATATACAAAGCCATCAAAACTCGAGCAACCCGGACCGCCGTTCAGCCAGAGAACAACGGGATCTTTAGCCGCATTCCTACAATATGCAATCCCCCACCAATATATCTTACAGATTCAGGATCATCTACTGCAGTTATGCGTAAATGAGGAGGCCCACCAGGCCTTTCTGCAAGGTCCTTTAAGAGATTTATGTACTGACTTCCCTGCCCAACATCAAAATCTAGTATATGAACCTTCTGCTCATCCTTGAAGGCTTCACAAATTTCACCATTGGCCACCATGCAACCAAATTTGAAATATGGGCAAACTTCAAATAACATTTGCATGGCAGATAAAGTATCAGTGCTTGGTGGCTCTTTACAATTCAAAGCTTTGTATATTCCGTTTCCTGAAGATTCTATTCGTGCAGCAAGACCCTCCACCATGTAAGCTGCAAGTCTTTCCATTGGGTCTCCTTGAATTGAGACTGTCTCTCTCAATTTTGTGATTATATGCGATGCCATTTCTTCTTTACCTTTAGATATTGCAGTTGCACATTGAACTAACAGCTGTTTGGAAGAGCTCCCTGTATGAACATTATCTTGCCGGTGACCAGTTGATGCATATGCTTCCTGTTGCAAAGAATTAGTTTGTGAAACAGAACATGAATCAGAGATATTTGCAACACTGGGATAATCTATGCTTCCATTAGAATAATCCTTCAAGGTTGTGCTCTCCATCGGAGAATGCATAGGGGAATCCTCATACAGGAGGTTTTTTATTGTGTCTGCCCATTCCCTGTCAATATATGTGCTTTGAGCGGGGCTAATGATACTTGCTTCATCAATATCACTAAAAAGTTCTCTCTCCAACTCTTGCAGCCATTGCCTGATGTATTCTGGATTTTCATCAAAGATACTACCATGTATAGCTCCTCTTTGGCAATCTGATGACGGAAAATTTAGGTAACCTGATGTATGTTCCCCTGTGAGATTCTCACTAGATGCAGATTTCTGGAGGGAAGCAGAACTCTGTACAATAGGCATGCTAGGATATTGACCTCCACTGGATACCAGAACTTCGGCCAATGTAGCGGGATTATAGGAAAAACCTTGAGAATGAAACACAACAGTATTATTTGTATATTGATGATAAGATCCAGCACTGTGACATGTCGAGTCAGATATTCCCACAGAATCCATAGGAGACAGCTGTGAAATATTGGCTATGGATTCGAACAAATCCCCAATTTCGTAGCGCAGCCAGTGCAAAATATGAATTATGCGCTACGAAATCACCTAGACAATTTCAGCTTTGAAACGAGTTTGGACATATGATATCCATGTGAGATATGAGACCAATGATAGACTAAGACAGAGAATTGATCCCTTTATACATACCAACAAGACTCCTATTCAAACTATTTAGACTCTAAAACCAGATGAAAAGACTAGACCCAAAATTGACACCAACCCTTTGACAAACAATCGAACTGATGTGATCAATTTAAAATTTTTTTCTTGAGTGATAACAGTGGCTCCACTTGGGATAGTGTGCTCCTGTGGTACACTAAGAACTCGTAGGTCCAGTGCTTTATCTTTTTTATTACAAACGGAAATTTGCTTGACAAACATCCCCTTCAAGCTTCTTGGGCCTTCACCTCGGGCTTAAGCTTGATGATGACTGTAGGAGAAAGAAATCTACATCTACTGAAAAATGCTCAGTTGACCTTGAGCTTATTTGCATTTTCCTACCTACCTACCCTATCAATTCAAACTTCTTTCAGCTCAATCAATGTGAAATTTCCAATGTAGCCAATCATTTGTCTTATCTGATATTTGAGTTTTTTGACTGCATCGGAGTTCAGAGCCACTATGATATTGCGATGACCACTGCCACTGAAATTGCCTCTGATCTTCATAGAAAAACTGAAACACTGGAGAGTAAAACTCTTCCATATATTTGGCTATAGGATCCCAGAATACATGATCAACTTGATGATTCTTGTAACTTTCTGGGTGTGCAAACTGATCTTCAACAACAGTGTACAGTTCCTCAATCGTGAAAAAGAAAGGAAACAACACTCCCTCCTTGCGTTCTGACATAGAAAGCTTCTGAAAATAATGATCATGATTATGAAAACTATATGCCTGAATTTGACCTTCTAAACCTTCAATGTCTTTCTCAATGTCCTCAGCAACTTCATCCAAAAATTTCATCTTATCCTCTGCCTTACACTCAAATGATTTTAGATACGAGGACAAGGACAAAGAAAAACTTTCATTTGTATCTCCATTACTATGATCATTATTCCATTGTTTGAAACCTTGAACTGAAGGAGAATTTGCCACCACCTCTGATCTATCTATCCATTCCTCCAAAAACATAAACCAAAAGTCTTCAAATGACTTGATGGATTTGGCAGGAAAGCTTTCAATCCACCGTTTACATTTCCCTTGAAATGAATCATAGAACAACATAATGCAAACATCCTCATGTTTAACTCTAAGAAGCTCTGTAAAATCACAAAAATCTGATATATGCTTCAAAGTTAAACTCAAATCTTCTCCATTGAATTTTGGACCATTCCTTAGAAAATATGCATCCTTGGGAAAATGATTTGGGAAACCATGAATTCCTGAAAAATTTATGCATGCATACCTTGAAATAAAAATGGTAGCATCTGGGTCCTTCATAACTCCAGTGGAATCACCATGAATCTATGAATTTCGAATTCTTCAACAATGGAGTCGCCAAGGTGGATTTGCAGCCTCGAAAACCTTCTGAGCTCCTGCTACCTTCAGAAGTTCAACTTCATTATTTCGGGAATGAGTAATCTTCAGGCTCCCGGCAGACGCACCAAAGAACTAAGGGATCCAGGCCTTAAACTGTAATTTAGGTGACTCAGTTGTACCTAAAATAGTCAAGATTTCAAAATTCCTTTCAGCTGATATGAAGACCAAGTATGTTGAAATGATGAAAAGATTCATTGATGTTTTTGCATGGAGCTATGCTGACTTGAAGCAATATGATTTTTCAATCATACAACAGACCATTCCTATTAAGCAGAATGAGAAGCCTTTTAAGCAGAAGCTAAGAAGAATTAATCCTCTTCTGATAATCAAGCGAGGCTGAATTAAAAAAGAGCTGAATCACGATTTCAACCGGAGCTGTTAGTCTTCGTATATGAAGATCTCGAAGAAAGAATGGAGAAAAAAGAGCACAGATCCGGTAAATGTCAGAGGACTGAACCTGAGGGCCTGGACATAACGCTGAGAGATGAAGGGGTGAAGAAAGCGTTTAAAGATGCCGGGTGCTGGAACTTTTGCAAAAAGCTACAAGGAGGACATGCGCAGGTAACTAAAGAATTTGCGTTAAACTTCACTGGTTTAAATTCAAAGGTAGCCATGTTAGAAGTGCAGGTTTCTCCAGAAGCAATATCTGCTGTGACAGAGATCCCAAGAGGACAAGAGGAATGGTTTAAGAATTTCAAATTTGACCTGAATCCTTGTAAGGAGTTTTTAAAGGATGCATATGTAAATGAAGATTTAACTAAAGCAGTGCCCAGGAGTTATGTCAAGGAACATTATGCTCTTTTACTCACCTGCATACAAAAGTATTTGACTTGTGAAGGAAGGTACAACAAGGTTTACTCTTACCATTTCAAACTGCTTTTGCATTTCACTGGGAAAGTCTCCATAGACCTACCTTTTTATTTGTTCCGTAGCTTGAGTAAGATGTGTGATAAGGTGCAGCTGAGGAAAGAGGACTGTGAGACCTCTTTGTTTCATCATGGTTTGATCAAGTTGCTGGTTTTAGATGGCCTCCAGAAAATAGACAGAGACTGGAATTCTTTTATTTTTATGGCTGGATTCCAAAGCAAGACTGGCCTCACTCCTCAACCGGCCAGAGATCTCACGATAGCTGAGCTCCAAAAAGAGGCGAGAGCCAAAAGGGTTCCAAAGTCACAGCTAAGAAAACCAGTGAAGCCACTAATCATTCAAGATCAACCTCAGAAATCAACAAAGGAAAAAACTCATGATAAGAAGACTATACCTGAAACAAGCACATCTGAAGCAGTCTCAAGGGTAAGGACAAGAAGCCAGATAAATAAGGAAAAAGGTAAAGCCATAGCAGTTGAAGAGAGCCCAGTGTCCAAGGCAAGTTTGAATGATTTATTACAGGCCATTGAATTTGAGCAGTCTGAACCAGTCCAAATTGATTTGACACAGTCAGAGCAAGAAGGTACCAAGAAGTCTAAGGCCTCAAAAAGGCTTAAATTCGATGAGCCAGCTGAAGAATTCATTTTTAAACCCAGAAGACCTATAACAAGGAAATTCCAGCAAGTAAAGGAAGCACTGCCAAGAACAGAGGAAATAGGGAGAGGAACACAAAAGGACACAAGCAAAACAACCATCACATCTCAAGGGGAAAATATAGCAGCCATAAAGAGTCAATTAGAAACAGCTAAACATGAAATTACCAAATTGAAGAAGGCTGCTAGAAAACATGCAGTCTTACATGCAGAGTATAGGAAAGCTCTATGGAAAGGGAGTGAAACCCTAGAATCTCAGTTAAATTCAGTGGTTGATGGCCATGCACAATTCCACACCTGGACAGTACTAGCAATCAAAGAAGCCAGGTACATCAGAAGAATCAATATGCAACTGAGAGCTGGGAATAAAACTATGAAGAAACAAATTGAAGATCTGAAGGCACAGCTAGGTCAGCTACCTGCTAAATGAGTTTTGAGGCCAAGTAAGATTTTGTTTTAAAATTTTGACAAATTTGCTTGACTTTGTCTTTTTGAGAAAACATAAATCCCTGTGCGACATGTGTAAAGTTTAAGGAAGTTTTGGGCAATCAAATATTCGGCTAATAAGGGTCTCGGGGCAAAAGCAAGCTGTTATTTAAAAAAAAAACTTAGCAGTTTCGTAGCGCGCTACGAAACCGCTGTAGGTGATGATTTTAACGCAAACAGACAGTTTTGAATTATGAGCGGGAATTTTGAAAGGGAAACGCCTAAAGGGTGTGCAAACATCAGCTGGAGCAACAATAGTCAATCAGATCAAGACAGGTGGATGCTTAAAAAAGGTGGAATATTTCAACCCAATTTTAAAATTTCTGTTGTAAAGCCCCTTTATCACCGTTCAAGAGGTATCAAACGATTTGCACACAAGGAACTTTTGCTTGCATACATGTTCATCGATGAAGCTTACAACGCATCAAGTACGTGGCAACTTTCCATGTTTTGGGTTATTAAAGGCTAGAAGACATGCTTCTGTATATTCGAATTTTTTGAGGAAAACTGAAGCCGAGAACCAAGGGAAATCTCCTAATACTTCTGAGCAGTTAAAAGATTCAGCGTTCAAGGTCAATATGGAGTATTAAACATCCAGCTCACTCAAATCGAAAGAAGACCAGGTGTCAAAGAACAAGGAAAAGCCATTATGCATGGAAAATGGAGTTAGAGTCATAGTTAATTTAGAACTCTTAAAAAACTCCAGTCAGCACTTTATTGTATTTATTAGTTAGTTAAATAGTTGATAGGTGTCATTAGAGGTAGTTATCGAATTCCCCTCATGCTGGAGGAGGAAGCTCGAATCAGTTAGAATAAGAACTCTATATATCGCTGAAATAGCAATGTAATGGGGGTTGGGAAATTTTATAACAGAGCATTGTTTTGGCTTATGTAAAGACAGAGTTTCAGTAATATAATTGGGCTGCTTTACTTCTCAGGATTCATGAAGGATTTTTATGTTCAGAATGTGTGATTTTATCCTTTCCTTAATGTCTTTTACAGTTGCATAGATGTATAATCACTCAGAATTCACTGATTGTGCTCTGATTTCCTGTATGCATTTATGAGCTGTGGTTCCATATGTGTTATATTCTGAATACTCAAATGCTGAATGCCCTGACTTCTATGTAAAGGCAGTATCATTGTTTACTGAGGGGTTGTTAACTCCATAGGCCCAATGGAAATTTGTTTAATGTTTTTCCAGCATCCATATTTATCACAGATATATCACAAAGAGTTAGCCATCTTATCTTTAGTAAAAATCATTAACCCATTTAGAGAGAGCCCTCTCAGGTTGAGGAGGCTAAGCCTCAACCTAAAGTAGGTCTGAAATAGTTACTTGAAGTCTTCCTGGTCAGCAGCCTTCCAGGGCCTGATTTTGAGATAACAGAAGCCATGGAAGATTCTTCGATTTCATAGAAAGAAGTTGACCTCCCCAAGTTAAGAGGGAGCCGAGATAAAATGAAGGATATCTCCCAAGTTGAGAGGGAGGGCATATTATAGTCATGATGGATACCTTGAAGAAGAAATTGGAGAATGTATATTGAGGTGCTAGAGTATGTTGCTTCATGTGAAGTAGTTAATGAAGCTATATGATTGAGGAAACTTCTGTCAAGATTTGTTTGGAAGCCTCTAAGTCCTACTGTGATAAATTGTGAAGCAACATCAAGATGTTTGAAGACCCCGAAGGTTTGTGTTTATTTATTTGAAAGGTTGTTACTGATTGGGGTTGTGATTGTTCAAGTAAATCTCTCAAAGTTTTTGGAAGCATGCTTGATGTTACCGATCTATTTGATTGGGAGAGATTTGATGTGTTGAGGCATTGTGTATGCCTGGGAGGACATTTGGCCGACTTGTGTGTTGATGTCTAGTTCCCGAAGTAGGGAGGGTGGTGTTGGTCATAGAGCTCTGACCTTGCATTACACACATAGTTCCTTGGGTTGATGGTTAGCAAGTAAGCTTAATGGTACCTAGAGATGCTAAAAACTTTAGTCCATCTTAGTCCCACCCAGATGTATTACCCTGGTCAGAAATCTAGTCCGTGGCATTGCGAGTGCCTAAAATTTTCATGGTTCATGTGTTTTAAGATCTTCCATGTACTTGTGTAAGTATGAATACCTCCCTAGTTAAGAGGGAGTGTTGAAGAATGTAACTAGGTCCGGTCTTCATAATTGTATTTGAGTCATAATGAAATGTATTATTATTATTATGACTTATTAAAGCATGGGTTTCATGCTTTTGTTATCATGTTTTAGGTCAAGGTTCCCATTGAGGACTTCTAGGTTTTATATTAAGTCATTAGAGTCATTGTCCATTTAATGAGACCCTTCTTGGGCTTTTGAATCATGTAAAAAGAATTATTATTGAGTAAAATAAGTCATTTGTCACCTCCACACCAAGTCGGCCCTTACCTGATCAAGTCGGCCTACATGAGGGTAATTCGAACTCCAGAAGAGGCTATATATATAGTGCAGTTCGATTCATTTGGAGATCTCTCACACAAGTTCGATACACAACAAGAAGCAACAAAAAAAGTGTGAAGTTGCAGGAGGAGGAGAATTGTTGGAAGGTCGAATTTCTGGGTCATCCCTCTCCCACGTGTGAATTTGCTGCGCTGCTGCTGGAAGATTGAAGTACTGCATCAGGATCGAAGTTCTTCTGCTGTTAAATCGAAATTTTGCTGGGTCGAAGTTCTGCTGGGGAGGTCGAAATTCTGTTGCTGCAAGATCGAAGTGCTAGGTCAAAGTTATTGTTGGAAGGTTATCATTTGCAGAAGAAAGGAAGGGTTGACTTGGTGATTGGAGGAAGTCTGTGTTTAGGTCAAGGATTCTTGGATTATCTCGTGAAACTATTAAAAGAAGAGTTTTTGACTGGGTTTTCCCCTAGATAGGGTTTTTTCCCTGGCTGTCTGCCTACATCTAGTGTCTTTGATCCTTGTGTTATGGTTATTGGTAATTTCTTGATGAACTAAGATAAAAGAAGAACACAAGAAAGTTAATAAGAACATAAGAACATAAGAATATCACAAGTAATTATCATCATAAAGAAAATCTTTCCAGCTTTCTGATTTTTCAACACTTCCAAGATACATTCAGCACATAGTTCATCAAAAGGAGTAATATCTTTTCTTGAACTAGTTGCAAAGTTGCTACAATCAGGTGGCAAAGAATTTAATGCACAAGTAGTCATCTCTGAATCAGAAACGACTTCCCCAAGCTCTTGCAATTGGTCCCTTATTTGTGAGATCTTCATAAGGTAAGTGGCCATGTCTTCATCCTTTGAATTGCTTATTTTATATAGTTGATTCGTCAAGGATATCTTTTGACTTGATGTACTTACAGAGTACAATCTTACAGACTTATCATACATAGCTTTAGATGTCTTCAAATCAACAACAAAGGGAACATGATGATCCTTTATGGATTCAATAAGAAGCCTTTTGGCCTTCACTTTTCCCTTATATTTTGCTAACTCTTGAGTCTTCTCTTTGTTTGGTACAGTAACTTCACCAAGAACATATTCCATGACTTCATTTTCTGTGAGCACCAAGTCAATCCTCTTCTTCCATGCTAGGAAATTTGTTGATCCAACGAGCTTGTTGCTTTCCTTGCAAAATGTAGCCATATGATCTGTAAATTGAGACATAGAAGGAAATATGATACTTGTTTGTTAACCAAGAGTCCTTCTTTTTGATATCTTGAACTTCCTTAATGCTTTCAAGACCTTCAAAGAGATTTCAAAAACAAAGCGCCTTCAAGAGAGATAATATCCTTCCTTACTTCAAAAAGAGCTTGATCCTTCTTAAGATGACGAGGTCTCCAATGGGAGTTTGATGTAGTAACCTTACTTTTGGGTCAATAGGTCTTCTTCTTCTTTCCTCGCATCCTTTTGCAAATGATTCCCCTTGACAAGCAATCCCTTCTTATTTCAACAAGATGATCTTCAAGCTACCTTCTATTTCTTCACCTTAGCTCTGAAAACATGTTGAAGAATCTACTAGGGCATCTATTAAAACCAATTCTCCTTATGCTTAATAATGCTTTTGAACTTTAGTTATTTTCTTATTATTCTTTATTAGATCTTTTCATCAGACAATCATCAAGAATAGAAACAATAAAGACAATAAACACAAGAAGTAGACTCCAAGCCAGGGCAAAACCCCTCCAAGGGGAAAACCCAGAAAGATTCTCTTCTCTTCTTATAGAATCAGTTCAAATGAGAAATCCAAGACCCTAAGACCAAAGTCAAGACCTCCTCCAGGAACCAAATCAGACCTCCTAGAATCTCCGTCAATATAAATCAAAGTTTGACCAAGTCAACAAAGGTCAAACCTCTTCCAATTTGCTCCACTTCAAATTTTCGGCCCTCTACTTCAGATCTGCAACATTAGCCCCTGGAAACAACAAAAACCATAGCTTCTTTGCACGTGTCAACTTTGCAAGAGATCCTTCCTCAAGCAAATCAAGGTCTTAAGGTCAATGATAGTCAAGCCTTCTTGAAGGTCTCCTCTAGTCAAGATTTTGGTCTCTAATGTAGGTTTGCAACTTCGACATGCAAGTCTTGGCTTTGCAAATTATGCCAGAAACCCTAACCTTCGCACGTATGAGAGAATAACGCTCAAAAATCAGATTTTGTTTCTTGTTTAGACTTTCTCTTCCCTCCTTGTCCTTCACTCTTATTTTCTTCTCCTTGCTTGCTTGTGATCGAGCTGCGGAAGCGTGTGTATCCAAAATGAGTCAAATCTCCTTCTATATATATATGTGCTTTTCATGGGGTCGAATAGCCCTTTCTAGGATGACTTCTCATTGGTAGGGTTGACTTGTGCTTGGAGGTTCAGATTGACTTTCTAGACTCAAAATAATATCTTTTACATGTTACAACTTGCCCAATAGGGTCTTATACAAATGATAGCCCCATTTGACTCAAGAAAAATATTCTTTGTACTTGACAAACCCTAGGAGCATGAAATGCATGCTTGACCTATTTGACCAATACAATTAAAGCATGAAACCCATGCTTGAAAATAATATTTTTTCTTTCTTCTTTTGCTTGTATCATAAGATATACATAATGACATGAGTATAATGACAATTATGAAGACCGAAACTAGTTATATTTTCCAACATGTGACAGGGTCCTCGCCATCAACCTTATCACTTTCCATCAGCGATCCTTTGTATTGTCTTTTTTGCATTTGTAGTGTACAAATTTCTGCTAATGCAAATCACGATGGCCTTTCTCGTCAAGATGTCAAATTCTGCAACTTGCTTCTTCTGAGGTCAATATTCCTTTGCATGGTCTATTATTGCAACAGAGTTCTGCTTCATGCTCTTTCGATCATCAATCTGGAACGAACCAATCAACAAGTTTCAATATCATAATCATCAGGATCATTACAACTCTCTCTTTCTATCTGAGGTTAGTAATCTTTTTGCCACTTGATCATTTTCTTTGACCCATACATCAAACTACTCCTTCCTTCATAGTCTTCATGCTATGCCACGTTTCTTCGAGTCTTTCCTCTGTTTAGTCAAATTTTAGATAGAACTTGCATTGACCTGTAACTTTGGTTAGAAGACTTATGAAAGAACAGGGAGACAAAATATAAAGACAGTAGTATAATAATCAAGAAGATGTTAAATACTTATCTTTGGAGGAAGGTTGACTCCCTCTTAATCTTGGACTCCCTTTTTCATCATTACGATATAGTACCTGTCATAAAGAACTAGGTTCCTTTTTCCTTACAAAGAAATCAATTAGTTAGGGTTTCTATTTCTAGGGTTTCTCCTTTCTTTTCATATTTTGGTAGGGTTTACATAGCCTAGATGCCAAGACCTGTCATTTACAATTTGTAAAGTTCTACAACGACACAAAAGAGTTAGTGGCAAAACCCTAGATTCCTCAAGATCTTGTTTAGAAAATGTAAACTCTATGCAAACCCTAGAACCTTCAAATTACAAAGACTTGTCATCCAAGCATTGCAAACTAGCATATTGCAAAACCCTAATGCCTTTCATTCAAGACCTAGTCTTCAACATAACATCAATCACTTTCATATTACTGTCTTTAATCTATATGCAGACCCTTTATCTTTCAAATGACCATTATGAGTTTGGCACATAACATAAAATGCACATAACAATTATACATACCTTTGCAACTTTACCTTACTTCTTCTTTGTAGTGACCAGTTCCTGAATAATTTTCTTCAAAAGAGACAACATCATTTCTTTCTAACTTCAAGTCGTTTTCATTGATGTCACTCTTTCTTTTATTATGTATAGTGTGATTGCCTTAAGTACCATCCATAGAGCTTTAACACTTCGTTTTTCAAGCTAGGATATGAACTAGGTTATTATACTTCTTTCATCTAGATTTCTTGTCCATCAATCATTATTGTCAATAGTTGTCAAGTCATGCTTCACCGTTTGCAATTTTGTATTGTTACATGAAATTCATTGCCATTACTATTGGGTATATTATCGTCATCATGAAGGTTACTCTCATGTTTACTCTTGTCTTAATTATTATTGTCTTGTTCTCAGCCAAGGTCACTGTTGTGCGGATCATAGTCATGCTTCACTATTCATACTTCAAGATTGCCACCCACAGAGTCATAGAGACAATTCGAACCTCAAGCCTTACAAGCCCAAGTCACAAAATATGTAAGCGATCTTCAGGCAGTTCTTATTGCACTGAAAAACGTTACAGATAAGTCAAATTTTACACGGATGCTATATGTGTCAATTATATGACTATCACTACTAGGTTACCACTGTCATTGTTATCAAGAGCATTTTCTTGTTGTCATCAAGGTCTTACGGTCAGTGTTATCCATACATCAAGGTACTTTTCTGACTTAATGTAAATTATGCGAGCCATGGCATGAGCGATGCCATTATGCTATATTCGAGCTATTATATACATGTCAATAAAAATAGAGCCTCGAGCCATTGTTAATGTTTCATGCCACCGAGCTTCCTAGAGAATTTTATACGAGGCATTGAACCACTATCGAGTCACTGCGATGTTATGTATATAACGATGCCAAAAAAACTCGAACCACAACCACACATAGTTATGCACATTATTGTAAATTCGAGTCCACTATATATAATCATGCGATGCAACCTTCGAGGAATACAAACCATGGTAATGTAATATCTTCATTGTCACTGTTATATACAAGTGCGAGATCCACAGAGATAATCCAAAGCACAAAATATAAAATGTATGCAGAGAATATCTTGTCTCAAAGCGATGCGATGTAATGTGATGTCTCTGCAATGTACTAGGCTATCGTGATGGCAGGAGCCAGCCATATGTATTTCATTGATTGATAGTAATGTCACACAGAAATCAAGCCTCAATCTTCATTAAGGAAATTAGAATCATATATGATTTCAGCTTTAGAGAGGTATCATAGATATGAACCATTATTTATAGAAAATTCGAGCTATTGTTCAGACAAGCCATTCAAGTGATAATGAATGTTGTGAAAATTCTGAAAACTAGAACCCTATTGCAGCAATTGGAAATTATTCTCCTAATTGTTAATTTAATTTAACAATTTATTTACTGTTTGCTACAACAAATACTGAATAAATCACATTGCAACCTACACAAATAAAATTGCGGAAGAATAAACGTTGGAAGAAATGCTAGCACACACATAAAATAACACAATTATTTTTTGGACAAAAGTCCCCAGAAAAAACCAACTTGGGAAAACTGGTCTAGCAGTTGAGGGTTTTATTATTAAGCAACAGTGAAATAATTTGAGTACAACTGGATGCCGAAACTGGAAATCCTACAGAGAAATACTGGAAAAAATCTAGAGAGGAATTTTCCTCACCCCGTAGGCAATCTCCCGACACAACTTGCCTTCAGAATTTTGGCTCTATGCGCTGCTCTGCATAGCTGGCTGGACGTCTAGCCTCTGACTGGACTCTGATGAAGTCGTTCTGCCTTCTGCATCCTGGTGCATCTCATTGTCTCCTCTAAGTACATCTTCCGCTGCTCGGAAGTACCTTGGTATAGCGTGGAGAGAGTCTCCCACATCTCTTTGGCCGTTCCCTTGGCCGCTATATGTGAGACAATATGATCCCAAACTTCGTCTAGGATCAACCTCTTCGCCCGTGCCATCTCCTTTTTGTACTCCTTTAGCTGATCTACATCCATGGAAATTGCTACCACTACATCAATATATGTCTTCAGGCCATATTCATCTAGAAGGAAGGACATCCTTGCCTTCCTGATGACATAGTTGGAAGCTCCATTCAACTTGTCCTGATCATGAATCCCAGCAGTGGCCATCTCAACAAATGTTGAAAATCTCTTCTTTTCCTTCTGCTCAGCTGTTTCTTGCTATCCGCACTCCCTTTTGGAGTGAGAAGATATGCTCACAATGACTACTGATCTGCAAGGAAAAATCAAACTTCTTGAGACTAGAAGTTCCTTGAGGAAAATTTTCCCTCAGTGTGTGCTCTTCTTCCTTCCACCCGACGCTGACTCTTCTCTAGAAAACTGCTGCAAAACCACTGCATCCAGCTAGAGATCTGCTCCACAAAAATACTGAGCTGCTCCCTCTGCCTCTAGAATCACTCAATCTAGAGAGATCGAATTCTTTTGCCCCTCACTCAAAAAAATCAAATCTCAAGTAACTCAGCCTCTTAGCAAAGTGATTGCGCTGCCCTTGGGAATTTCGATGTGCGGCTCACACTAAACAACGAAATTCCTTCTCTCTTCGCCTCTGAGCTCTCCGACTGATCAACTGCGCTCTAATACCATGTGAAAAATTTGAAAATTGGAACCTTATTGCAACAACTGGAAATTATTCTCTTAATTGTTAATTTAATTTAACAATTTATTTACTGTTTGCTATAGCAAATACTGTATAAATCACATGGCAACCTACACAAATAAAATTGCGGAACAATAAACGTTGGAAGAAATGCTAGCACACACATAAAATAACATAGTTATTCTTGGACAAAAGTCCTCGAAAAAAACCAACTTGGGAAAACCGGTGCAGCAGTTGAGGGTTTTATTATTAAGCAGTAGTGAAATAATCTGAGTACAATTGGATGCCGAAACTGGCAATCCTACAGAGAAATACTGGCAAAAATCTGGAGAGGAATTTTCCTCACCCCACAGGCAATCTCCCGACACAACTTGCCTTCAAAATTTTGGCCCTCTGAGCCTCTGTGTTAGCCTCTGCGCTGCTCTGCGTAGCTGGCTGGACGTCTAGCCTCGGACTGGACTCTGATGAAGTCGTTCTGCCTTCTGCTGACTAGAAAGACGCTTCTTTGACACTCTGGGACTCCTTCCCGACCTTTGGAACTGAAAATGTCAATCTCTCCCAGCAAATCGACTTTGCCTCTAGAGGCTACTGCGCCGCTGCAACGTCAGCCTCTATGTGGCTCTTTTGCCTCTCTGCAAATGCACTCACTGGATCTGGAAACCTTCCTCCGGCTTCACTGTCTCTGCCCCTCTCTCACTGCTTCGATCTCACTAGCTCTCTCTCCGGCAATTGATTGCTGCTACTCAGGAAATCAATCTGCTCATGAAAATCAAACCTCTCAAGTGTCTTCTCCATCACCACATCGACCTTCTTTTATAATCCTCTGTTGTAGCACCAACGACCAAGATTAAAACTTAATCAATGGCTAGGATAATCTTGGAGTTGATCTTTGTGAGTTTTTAGATCATTCACACATTGACTTAATTAATTCTGATTAATTAACTAGTTTTCCTAAGTTTAGACTTAGGAAACATTAAAAAATTGGTTAGTAATCTAATTAAGTCACTTCTAGGCAGACTTTCCAGAAACGATTTCTGGGTTTTGGAGATCTCATGTATTCTAGCCTCTCCACAAAATTTCAAGGCTAAAACACATCCGATGCTACAAAAACTAACAAATGTGAGCCTTCAAAGTATAGAATGTAAGCCATAAATATGATTTGCATATATCTAAAAGTTCAACATAGAATATCGCCATATCACACTTTGAAATAGGACGAGCCTCCCAATAATGATAGATATGATCCATTGTAAAATATGAAATCAAGACAATGAAATGATTTCACATTGATCCGACCTAGTTCGCAATGGAGATTAATCTTTGCATTGTCACAAGATATATCGGGCCACGAATAGGACATTGAGCCTCTATAGTGAGTAAGCCACAAAGATCCACAAGAATATAATATATATACAAACGAACCATAAATAATTATAACAAGTGCAAGGCCATGACAACAAATGCGAGCTTCTTTTTGATTTTTTGCGAGCCACAAAATATATACATCGAGCCTCTTGCCACAGAATAAATCTGATTCAAGCCATAGAAATCATGATACTTCGATCTAAATTGCTAATAGAGTGATCTTCAAGCCTCTTACTCCAAACCTTTGCTTTGATACCATGTTGAGAAATTGAGACGCTAATGAATTAGGGCATATTTCTCATTATTGATAATTGTTTGTGAACATTGTTGGCTTCTTATTACAATTTATTATGTTCTTTTCATCAAACAATTACCAAAACATAAACATGAAGATCACAAGAAAAACAATGAACACAAGATATAGTCTCCAAGGCAGGGCAAAACCCTTCCAAGGGGGAACCCAAAAAAATTCTCTTCTTATAGAATCAGATCAAAGTGAGTTATCCATGACCGATGACCACAAAGACTCCAACCTTCGAGATGGCAAGTCAAACCCTCCTTCAGCACAACAAATTCATCAACAACAAGAGACCAACAACAAATCTTCAACAAGAGATGTGATACGACAAAGCTTCCACACATTTGACTTCAAGAAAAATCCTTCTTCCACTACAGACTTTGGCTTTCTTTATGTGAAATTTCAGATCAGATCAGCGAAATTGTGAGTCCCAAAATGAGCTCAAACATCCTTTTATTCATACTTGTCCAGAGGGGTTTGAATAGACATGTCCTTTGGGGTAGGGGAGAATTCTTTTTCCTTTTTCTTTTACAATAGGTCCAAATAGGACTTTGACTTTTTGACTCAATAAATGCTAGAAGCATGAAGAACATGCTTATCTAAAATAACAATTTGATTTGAGCATGAAACCCATGCTTGAAAAATATATTTTTTTCTTTCTTTCTTTTTTGTTTTTACATAAAATATATAAATACATAATGATAATGACAATTATGAAGACTGAACCTAGTTACAACTTTCAATAGCTCTTTCCTTGGTTTTGACATATACTGGCTGAAAACTTCCATTACATGGGCAATGTTTGATCATAGTATAGACCATTGCATACATAAAACTACTAGAAACACTAGCATAGGGAACACAAAACATGTTTTCTTCTTCTTCTCGTGTCTTTGAACACTAATCTCTTGATAATTTTACACCTATAGGAACAGTGGCCTTGATTGCTTTGCATTCTTACATATTAGACTTCTGCGATATTGTCTCAACATATATCCTCTGATTGGCTCATAGTTTTTTGTTTGCTTGTTCTCTTTTAATTTCCATGCCCAAAATAAAATTTGTAGCACCAAGATATTTCATGTGAAATTTAGAGGGCAATTGAATATTGACATATTTGATGATTTCCATGTTTTTTTAGTCAGCAACATATCATCAACACACAAGATCACATAAATAAAATAATCATCAACAAATTTGAAATTCACATAGTGATCAATTTTTCTCCTTGTGAAACCAATTCCCAATATATAAATATCAAACTTTCGATACTACATCCTTGGAGATTGTTTTAATCCATAGAGCCACTTTTTTCATCTTGCAAACCAATTTTTTCTCTCTTCATTGCAAAACCTTCTGGCTGTTTCATGTAGATTTCTTCTTCAATATCCCCATGTAGGGATGTTGTCTTTACATCCGTCTAATCTACCTCAATATCAATAACATCAACAACACAAAAAAGGAAATTTAATAGAAGTTAATTTAACAACAAGAGAAAAAATGTCACCAAAATCAATTTCTTTTGTGGGAATATCCCTTTGCTACTAGGTGAGCTTTATACTTCTCCACTTTACCTTCTTCATTCAACTTCTTCTTAAACACCCATTTGCATTGCCTAGATGGATTTCAAACTAGTGGTTGCATGCAACACTTTGACTTTGTCTAGATATATACATATTTTAAATGGAATTGAGAGTCAAACCCTTGGATATTCATTTTACATGAAGCGTTTCTGCACTATTGGAGCCTGAATTTGGATTGCATCATTGTTGTGCTGCTCCACAATCTCTATAAACAAATGCAAACACCTCCCATGCTACTGGAATGCCATTATGCCCATATGTGCAATTTGTCACGAGTGGGCCCATAATCCACATAAGGAATTGGCATTGAAGATCAAGTTATGAATGGGGCCACCTTTTGCTAAAACACATTGAACACAAGTGATTTTGTTCATATATGTTGTTATGGTGGGGTTTTCTTTGTGGAAATTTCTCGTGATGCAGAATTTAATGCAAAATAAAAATTTCACCTTCAACCTAGAAGGTTTCTTAGATCTTAGTCCTGTGAATTTTCAGCCTTAAGGCTACTATAAAACAAGGTACAAAACAACAATGGAAGGAGTACAATGTTTCATTTCCAAACAACCCAAACATACTGACAATTCAAGGAGAAAAGATACGAAACCAAAGGGATAAGTTTCAGCCCTTTTAGGGCAACTTATCAGCCACTAACCAACTCTGAAAATACTCCTTGACAACAATAATAACAACATTACAATAACAGTATGGCAGCAGTAAAAACAACCCCATATATTATTCACTTAGATGTTGAATCACAACAATTTTTCTTTTAGTATGTTAAATCAGCAAGACATATGGCTGTGAATAACAATGCATAAGGAACATATATTGCTGAAAATCAAATATGGTAATTGTACAAGTTTTGATCAGCTGGAAACTTCATTAATTTGCTTAGATCAAGTAGATATACATACCCATAGCATTCTCTCAAGGCTAGTACCAATATTTTCAGCTCTCCAAACCCTAGTTAGTGTAAATCAACGAAGCCCTAGCAACAAAGAAGATTCGATTTGTAAGAACCACTCCAACACATCCTTCAAGGCAAAATGTCTTCTCCTCCTCTTCTTCCTCACAAATCCATCCAAGGGTTTTATCGCAAAAGTATAATCTCCAATCTCCAAGGGATAAATCCTAATCCTAGACTCCAAGATGCTCCAAGAAATCCTAGCAATGAGAGAGAGAGAGAGAGAGAGAGAGAGCACTTGTGAGGAGTCTACAGAGGGAGAAAGAGGCTAGTGCACACTCTACTGGAGGTCACATATCATGAAAAAAGTGATTACAAGTGAGTGAATCAACAATGGAAAGCCTCTCTCCTTTCTCTATTTATGTGAGGGGTAAGGGCAGCCAACAATACAATGTGGGCCTTAGCCCATACAAGCAACCTCCAATGAGCACTTGTAGGCCAACACAAGTGACGCACTGCACTCTTAAGTATATGTGTCTTACTCCAAGGTGATGTTGTGCATAAAAATGGCTTCAAGGTGATGTAATTGTCTAAGGAAAATCCACATCCCCCCGTCACAAGCCCCCATGTACTTTGTCTTCGTAGGTAATGTACTCCATTGGTTTAATCTCCCTTGCAAGAATGCTAGCAAATCCCTTAGCATCCTTGAGCCATCTCAGATCCTTTGAACAAGAATCCAAGCTATCATATGCCAACTAGGGCTTGATGCCCTCCAAGATGCACAACACTCCTCATCCCATCTAGGGCACTCTCCAAGGAAATGGATCGTTCATGGGGCCTCGATGAAGGGTGTCCACCAAACTAATGGAAAATGGTTGGTTATACTATGTAAATGACCCAAGAGACCTGAAAATTCAATGATTTTTCTCATAGGATCCTTTCTATTTGATTTATTCCTGTATCATAACATTTAGAATCATTGAATAAAACAATTCGAAAACAGTTGGATGGTGATAGAACCATAAAAGATCCACTATCTTCTTCCCCATTAGATAATGAACAAAAAGTTCCTTAACTATCAAGAGAACTCCAATGCCATTAAGCTAGTGACAGTTTAAGGTTAAGCATTCATTGAGCAAGCTATCTCCACTGTGCAAATCCATCAAGGACTATTTCTTGTGTGACAATCCGTCTTGAACCATCTAGGGGTTGAATGTACACCATGTACCCCAAGTGTCACGAAGCACACCAAGCATGGTGTAAATTTTTTTGGACTAATCTCGAAAGTTACACTATTCCCATAAAAAAACTTGGACATGCATCTGACACCAACTTACTTATTCATGCATTTGGGGAATTGAACCTTTATGGGTGGCCTGACATGCAACCATCTTCAGTGCTGAGCCATGACCGTATCAGTGTGGGCCCTATTGTCATGGAAGTTACTATGTGCAAAATATTTTCTCCTTTTGTCAAGGGATGTCCTTGTACATCTTGTGATAAACTTATAATATTCTACACCTTTTTTTTCTCCTTCTTGTTGTGCAACAAATATTTTCTCCTTTTGTCAAGGGATGTCCTTGTACATCTTGTGATAAACTTATAATATTCTACACCTTTTTTTTCTCCTTGTTGTTGTGCAACTCTTACAAATCACCTTTCCCATGGTACTAGATAATGCCAAAATACCAAAACTCAGGTTAAGATCTATCCCGTAAAATGACATGTCTTTTGTGTCTGAAAAGTATGGAAGTTTATCAAGTCAATTTCAAACTGTCAATAAAAGTTGATAAAAAAGAATGAAGGAAATCAAAGGTATGCATTCAAATTCTTGTTTTGACATGGTAATGGTGTGAATCTTCTATATATCGAGTTTTTGTTAGTTTTGGGGAACCTAGATGAGATTTAATGTTCGGTTCCTAATTCAGTATGAACAATAGAACAAACAAACAATAAACTAGGAAATCAATTTTATTGACACAATTTCTACATTGGAAACCCCAATATGGGGAAAACCAACAAACAGGGCTCTTTATTCAACTTCAAAAAATTGATTACATCAAATATTTTCTTAAGAATTTACAACAACAATTTACCCAAAAATTTTCAGCACTTCGACCTAACAAATTAGTTGTATGGCCCAGCCAAATCAATCTATATGACTCACTGGAAGTTGGCTTGTACGACCCATCAACTCGACTCCCTTCAGCCCAATCGATTTTCCCAACTCGACCCTATCAAATTGTTCTATTTTTGCTCTTCTAAATCGACCTATACAACATGGATAATTCAGCCTCCTCAGCCCTACTTGCTGCCTCTGAAATTTGCCTCTATGCTGTAACTTCGACTTCCTGTCTCTGCTGAATGCCCAACTCTTGTGCCAAATGGAACTAAACTCTCCAACAACCCATATCCCTTTTATAATTTTCTGACATAATCTCCAAAGTGATGGAGGACTGAGATTGCACCCCCACTCTCAAGATCAACAATCACAATACAATCTTTTGTTGACCTCTTAACTTTATAAAAACAGAAAAAGAAAAGGAAAAAGGAAAAGTGGCTAGAATGAAAAAATAAATTATTGATTCTATGTCTAAGTTCCAAACTTAGGAAATATTTAATTAATTCTATTGTGAGAGAATTTTGGTGATTCACTGCATGTTATAGCACTTAACCAATACAAAATCACCTTCCAAGTTAGATTTTCAACACTTCCTCTTAGTAAGGAATGTGTTCTGCACCACCCCCAACTTATCTACGAAGAATAAAAATTTTCCCTTCATCAAAGCCTTGGTTAGAATGTTTGCTACTTGCTCATCCATTGGTACATAATGTAGCTTTACTATCCCCTTCTACACACAGTCTCAAATGAAGTGGTACTTGATTTGAATGTATTTCAACTTATCATGAAACATCAGATTCTCTGAGAGCTTGATACCGCGCTAATTGTCACAGTGAATCAAAGTTGGCTCCATCTTCTAATAAAATAGCCCCACGAGAAGTTTCTAAAATTAGATTGCCTCGCAAACTACCAAGCTGGCAACCATGTACTCGACCTCAACAGAACTTAGTGCAACTGACTTCTGCTTCCTACTGAACCAAGAAACTGCTCTTGATCCAAAGCTGAAACAACACACAAAAGTGATCTTTCTGTCAGCTGTACTACCTGCCCAATCAACAACGGTGTATCCTTCTAGCTTTACTCCATTCATCTGAGTATATCTCAAACCGTACTCAATTGTGCTTCAAAGGTATGTCAACACATGTTTTGTAGCTACCTAATGAACTCTCTTTGGCTCTACCATGAATTGACTGAGCGTATTGACTGCAAAGTAGATGTTTGGTCTAGTATTGACCAAGTACACGAGAGAGCCAATCAATTGTCTATATAATGTAGGGTCCATTGTCTTTGATTTGGAAACATCAGTCATGTGGTCACTAATGGCGTAGACATGGATTTACAATCCAACTTTCTAAATCGTTTTAGAATTTCAACTATGTACTTCCCTTGTACGAGGAAAAGCTCTCCATATCTCTACCACATCTCCAAGCCCAGAAAATAGTGCATCAACCCCAAATTCTTCATGTCGAACTCTGCTGCTAGGTCCCTCTTGCATTTTGCTATGAGCTTCTCGCAACTTGTGAGAAATAAGTCATCCACATACAACACCAAAATGAGAGGCTCACCCTTGACTTGAATATAATATAGGTTTGGGTCTGCCTCACTCTTGTTGAATCCCCTACCCTGCAAGTAGTTGTCAATCCTGGTATAATGTGCCCTAGGAGCTTGCTTGATTCCATACAACACTCTGTTCAATTTGCATACATGGGATTCCCTCCCATGCACTTCAAACCCCTTTAGTTGCTGAACATAAATCTCTTCTTCAACCACAACATTGAGAAAGGCCATCTTCATGTCTATCTGGTGAATCCTCCAACCCATTTCTGCTGCAATAGAAATTGTTGCTCTAATGGATGAGTATCTGGATATTGAGGCAAAGGTCTCATCGTAGTCAATCCCTTTCTTCTATGAAAACCCCTTAGCCACAAATTGGGCCTTAAACTTTTTAACACTACCATCTGTAGCGTGCTTGATCTTGTAGACCCTGTTGTCGCGCGAATTGGCACGACAACGCTCAGACCGGGGGCTGTCACTCTGATCCCCGATCCCTCTGTTTAAGCCTGTCTCCTGCGGCTAAGGGGGGTAGACCCTGTGAGGTGATGAGACCAACTGTCGACCAGTTGGTTGGGAGACACGAGATACGATAATAAAAAGCACTCGAAAGATTTGATTAATTTAACAGACCAGTGCCTTAAGAGATTATTATTAGATCGATTACTTATTAGATGATATAGAAACATGAACTGTGAACAGCAATCATTAATCATCAGCTAAATCCAAACGATATCCAGCGACTGAAAGATTCAAAAAAGATAAATGCTTTAAAACACCACGAGAATCCTAATCCAGATATCAATTTCGCATCTCGGCTCGAAAATTTAGCATCTCAGCATAAAACATATAACGCGAAAGCTCCTGAGACTTGCAAAAAAAAATTTCACAAAAATTTTTAAAATTTTTTAAACCTTTTTCAATTTTTTTAATTTTTTTATTTTTTTTTTATAAAAATGAAATCCTAAAAAAATAATTAAAAAAAATAAATAATTTAAAATCTATCCTAAAACAAACAATAAAACTCTAAATTTTTTTTATTTTATTTTTTATTTTTCATAACAAAATCTAAAGATAAAAAATCTAAACTAAAAATTAAAATTTACAATCTATACTAAAGATTAAAATTTACAATCTAATTTAAACAAAATATTAAATCTAAACGAAAACTAAATATTAAAGTCTGTATTTAAACAAAACTATATAAAATTAAAAAAAATTTAAATCTAAATCTAATAAAAATTAAACTAAACGATGAAATTAAAAAAAACTACATGAAACAGAAACACGCTAACCTATGACCCAACTAAACTAGACGCATGGATATCAAAATTTGAAAAAAATCGAAAAAGACTAAACCCTAAAGATACGCATGTGACCATAGAAAAAACTCGACTTACCTGTTACGTAGACCGAATCCACTGAACGACGGCTACGGATCAAGGATGCCCCTGCTGCCGGCGTGAACGTCTGCGTGAGGAAACGAAGCTGAAACCGATTCTTTTCATGCCGCCCACAAGTCGAAATTTGTCCAGCTGCTCTTCTGTTACGTTAAGAATGATAAAAATGAGTTTTAATGTGCAGCTCAAATCGGACGCCGACAGAGATGAAGGAAGCTTGATGGATTTTGGCAGAATGCTGGGTATATACGCCGACAAGAAGTTTTCGATGGCAGCTGTGGGGAAAGGCTGCGGGTTTGCTGCTGCTCTCTCCAGCGGTGATTTACAAACGTATGGATACCCCTGTAGATGCCCTTTTCAAATGCGTCTGTGGTTTCTTCAATGCTGAATGCGCCTCAAACCGTCACGCTGCACGTTACAGCTCTCTTGTTCATGAACACTGAGCTTACGCAGCAAATGGAAATCGAGTCAAAATGTTGACAGAACGCATCCAAAACTGAAGCACAGATATCGTATTGAACCCCTGCGGATGGCCAGCGTTTGAAAATCCGAACAGTCGACGGTGTGGATGGAAACAATCGAAAATGCAAGAGGAGCTCGGAGTGAAACGGATCAACAAGCTTTGCAATCAAGTGTAACGATGGGTTCAATCGTTTGCAGGACCACGACTTCCAGCAAGTCGGAAAGCGGTGATTATAACAAATACGTGGGCATTTTCGGTCGATTTCTGAGCCGTTGGTGTCGATTTGAGACTGTGTGTTTGCAGCGAGTGGAGCAGAGACAGGGCTGGAGCTGGTGGCTCAGCCGCATTTCACTTTCTATTCTATTTTATTTGCAGGTTTGTATGCAGAGAAATCATTGGATGTTCACAGCAGGACTTGTCGACAGCAACATATATTATCACCCATGCACGCAGCTTTTTTGAAAACTGATTTTGCAGCTACGCTCTGACAGATAGTTTCTGAAAAACCCTGTAGCTGAAAACACAGAAATACAAAACCCTAGTGAAGACTAAAAAAAAAAAATGAAACCCTAAGACAGCTTAATAATTTTACAGATTGTGGCCCCTGAAATGCCAGATTTAACAATAATTGCGGAAATGTTTTCAATATGTCAGAAATTTTGAACTTCACTGTGAACAGAAAGAAAATCTCTCAATGTAAAACAGAAAAGAAACTCCTAATGATTAACCCAGGGCACAATCAGCTGGGCTCTGCACAGAAGAGCCTGCGGGAGTTGGCTGGTTCAGCCGAGAACTTCCCCGAACGCCCACAAAATTTCCTTTAAAAAATGTTTTCCTGCACATCTCAAGCAACCATCAGCAAAGAGAGAGAGAAAGCTGCTAGATCTCAGGAAATAATGGAGATACCTGCCATTATTTCAGAAACCCTAGCAGCCCTCAAACCCTAGCAGGTGAACAAGATAACTGTGCTCACACTACTCTAAAAAAAAAACAAGCTATGATTAATGGCTGAAAACTAAAATATGCAGAAAATTAAAGATCTCACAGCAATCCCAGAGAGTAACACCAGCCAGTTTGAACCCCAAAGTCTTTTTATTAACCAGAAAATCAGATTTACAAGAGAGCTTTTCAGTACAGATTCACAGATCAGATGATCTGAAATGACCACCTAAGACCCTATATAAAGGAAATGATCCCAACGGCTAGTTTTGGGTGATCCATGTAGAACTGATCTCGACCGTTGATGAGGATCAAGACATCTCTTGATCTCATCCGTCGATTTATTAACTTAAAATATTATTATTTTATTAGTTAGGGTTTTTTGCTTCATTTTTTAATTTTTTATTATTTTATTATTTTTATTCATTTTTTTTTTTTAATTTTTTAATTCATTTTAAGATGGATCATCAAACTGAGCCGTTGGAAACATCACCTAGGACCTAGGACCTAGGACTCATGAGGGGATTTACAACATTTCTCGACCCTCAGGACACATTACATCATGACTTTTACAAAAATACATCTTAAGGGACAAACCCATTTAATACAGACCCTCACAAAACACCCAGCTCTGCGACACAACGATAATCTAGCAGATCAACACACTAGGATTCTCCTAAAGTTCTAATGACAAAATCAATCCCGGCTTTGGGGTCAGGTTTGAAGGAAAACTTTGCCGATCCGTGGATCGGTGAGACAAAAAACCTTCCGGGACATAGATTATCATAGAAAGTTAGGTCCACCTAGGCAATTTTACATACATGACTCCGATCTGCTTAGATTATTTACAATTTTTTCATGCAGACTGGGTTTACAACAAAAATGATAAAAATGTTGATGACTGTAGGCTGGCACGGACACGTCGCTCAGGAGCTGCCCCTTTCTGCCAAGCAAAGGGGGGAGTACTGCATGGGTAGTTGACCAGTAGTGGTCAACAGACCCATCTAGAGCAAACCACATATTTTCCCTTTGGTCGTGGGACAACCTCCCAAACATTGTTCTTCATGATGGAAGAATACTCTTCCACCATAGCATCCATCCACGCCTGATGCTTAGATGCCTCTTGGAAGCTAGAAGGCTCAACCTCAATTAGCTCACCTATCAACGCCATATATCTTGAATATAATTGTGGTGCCTTGCTCTGTCTGATTGAAAATATAGGAGTATCAACGTAATCCTGAGCATCTCTCAGTGTTTGCTCTGCCCACTTGGCCTTCTTCCTCTCTGTGCTGGAAGTTTGAGCCGGAAGGAGAGTTACCCTTTGCTCCTCCGGCTTAGCCTGATCATTCTATTCACAACTGTGTCACGGTAACTTGAGGTGTTTGTACTATTTTTGTCTTTAGTGTCTCTTGCTTTTGAACCTCCACTGTAGAGGAATCTGTGCTGCAAGACCTCTTGAGAGCCCTCTGCTCCTCAAACATCACATCCATGCATAACACTATTTTCCCGACTGCCAGAATGTAAACCTTATAGGCCCTTGAGGTCGCATTGTACCCCGCAAGAATTCCCTTCTTTGCAGTAGATTCTAACTTGGTCCTCTTTTCAGAAGGAACATGGCTATATACTAAACAACCAAAGATGCGAATGTGTGACAAATCTGGTTTATTTCCTATGAAAGCCTCCTCATGTGTCAACACCAACACTTTATGTGGACTTCGACTTTGCAAATAAACAATAGTGTTGCTAGTCTCTACCCATAAAAATAGAGGTAGCTCTTTGTCATGTAACATAGCCTTGGCCGCTCCAATAATGGCCCTATTCTTCTGCTTTGCAACCCTATTTTGCGGGTTGTATGGAACCATCAACTCTTATCTGATACCCTCACGTGCACAAAAGTCCTTGAAGGCATCAAGGTGTACTCGCCTCCATTATCAAACTTGAGCGTTTTAACCTTTCTCACTGTTTGGTTCTCTACAAGGGCTTTGAACTCCTTAAACTGGGAGAAAACCTTGTTGTTCTTTTTCAAGAAATATATCTAGGTCTTCCTGGAAAATTCATCTATGAAGGTTACATAATAGTGGTATCCACTTAAGGACACTGTTGACATGGACCCACACACCTTTGAATGCATCAGGTCCAAGATGCCCTTGGCCCTAGTATTGTTGCTCAAAAAGGTGGTCTTGGCATACTTGCCTAATGTGAAACCCTTGCACACATCATGTTGCTCGGCCCTGAACTCTGGAAGTCCTGCCACAATCTCCTAGAGCGCATTGAGTGCTCCATGGTGCAAATGAGCCATCCTCCTATGCCATATCTCGCCAAACTCTTGGCTGCCACACAGTAATGCTTGTGCTGGTTCAAATTGAAGTCTGAACATGTTATCTTTCTGATTCATATCACCCTGGCTATCTTGGAATCCTTAGGTCGAATATACACCTTGCCACCTATTACTCCTGCCACCTACACCTACTTATAGGTTAGTGAGAAAAGCCTTCAACCCCACAAGGTGTGGTTGGTGGCGGGGAACTTAGAGAAGAGGTTGTCACACTGTTCTCGACTCTCTCCGTCTATGCTATCTCTTAGGTTAGCTAAGGGGTATGGTCCCTAATGAAAAGCTAAGTTAAAAGTGATATGAGGTTCTAGGAGAGTGCTATAGTGAAAGTGGATTACTTTTAATGATCAATGAGCAAAATATGATGAGCAATAACAATGAAAATCATTAACATGAGGAAACCATAAAACCAGTGCCTTGTAAATATTTTGCTCAACAAAATAAAAGATACATTTCGCTCAAAGTAAAGATGCAATGCTTCCAATAATGAAAGCAAAGTAACCTTGAAATGCAAACAAAAGATGTTAGCACAAGATATTTGTAAGATATAAATTCAATTCATGAATCAAAACATATCCTGCCAAAACTTAACAATTAAAAAATTTACTTTGGAAAAAGTAGAATAGGAGATGCTAAATCAAGATGTCAATATGGAATTAGATTTGAGCATGAAATGAAAGCACTTATTACCAATTTGAAGAATCTCAATACTTGCTTTGAAATGTTTCTTGAAAATAAATTTTGCAATATAACAACTCAAAACATCAAGAGACAAGTAAAGTGAATATGATGGAAACTGCTATTGGTTAATTTTATCAATTACCTCTACAACAAGATTGCAATTGAACTTTTCAATTCTCACGCTTCACTGTCACCCAAAGATATGGATCTCATAGTGAGGAGTCAACAGAGGAGTAGAGGGTCCCCAAGATGACTACTTCAACCAAATTATGTTGGAGGTAAAATTTTAGTGAGGCTTGGGGTCTTCCTATACTAAAATGTATAGATGAAGTGCAAATTGTGTTAATTCCCCAATTAAAATAACGCTACATGCAAATGCTTCAAAGAGAAATAAGATAGTTGCAAAACTTGAGAGACTAGGATGTAAGTGAGCTCATATGTGTTTGTACCATTAAATGGAAAATAAACAAGTAAAATGGAATAGATTGATTTAAACTACAATTTGTTTCAAATAAATGATAGCGCTCTAATAGTTTCCATGACATATAGCATAATTTTTCCAAGTAGTGAAGCATGTACTTGAGGAAATTATGAAACAATTAAAACTTGCCAATGTATGAAGTGTTTACACATGAGATAAGATTCTCTAAAGTTTACAAGTTTGGAGCTTATGCATGTGAGAATTACTTTAAATACAAGATTAAGAAAATTGCATGTGGAGTGAAATGTGTTAATTTTAAGCACGCACAAAATGAAATTAAGTGCTAGAAAGCTAAGAAAAAATAGAAACAAAATTAGTCCACCCACAAGACTCTCTTTTAAGTGAGGAAGGGGGATGCCATGGGAGAAATCCCAAGCTCCTTCAAACAAAATTTTATTTTTTATTGGCGTTTGAAATGGGTAAAAATGCCTCTAAGAGGGCTGCCCACAATATGAGAGAGATCTTTACAAAGATAGAAATTTAACAAAACTAGACTCTCTTCAAAAGGAATGTAGATCTACAAGGCTCAAAAGGCCCACGACCTAGATGAGTTTGCAACTCTCCCTCAAATGCTTATGACCTCCCTAGAAATCAGTCCTTGAATAGCGTGAGGAGGTCCTGCATGCACACGAGTGAGTAGTTTCCCAATGCTTCTCCTCAAGCTCCTTGTTGCTTAATGCTTAAGCCTATGGGCTGCAAAACAAAACCAATTGTCAATGTAAAACTAGGAAAAAGAAACGAAAACTAAACTACAATTTAATGTACAAAATACTAGCTCAAGTATGAGAGTGAACCCTCATACTTGCTTAGCTTTGGAAATGACTCTTGAATAATAGATATAACTTTGAAAGAGCTAAAATCAAAGAAGTATTTTAAATTTAAATGGATGATCAAGTAGCTATAGTGTAAGAAAACTCCCTCTCGTTTTTCGTTGGATGGAAGACTTGGAGTGAAAAAATGGCAGAGTCTTGGATCACTTTGACTCTAGCGATGAGTTGATCTAATTGATATTTGTCCCACTTCCAGATGGATTCCTGCACACCATATAAAAGATCTTTCCTACACACTTGAACAAGTATTACTTTGCAAAGGACAAAGGATTAAAGCAATATAATGAATATTATAGACCAATCATTCCTCCTAAAATGAATTGGCAAGCTTATCCCTAGAATACTACTATAGATCAATGATATGTGCAAGATAGCTTGCACATATCAATCCAAGCAAGATGGCAAGTATAAACTAATATTAATTCAATATGCAAAAGAAATTAAACACAATAGCAATAGCATGAAATGAAATCACCTCATAACGCCAAGAGAACACCAACTAGATAGCCCCAAAGTCTTGATTATATTAAGAAAGTATGCAAGTACAAAATGACAGAGTTTCCTCAAGCCCAATAGCTCATAACATGATACAATATGAGAGCCCATAACCTCATTATACAAAGTGTTGGGAGAAAATCCCAAGGAAAGATAAGTCAAAATCAAAGTGGAGAAGATAGAGACACCAGAGCAAAATCGAATTCCATATGTGCACCTCAAGGGAAATCGAATTCCATATATGGCATAGTAAACTCATCCATGAGTGAATCCAAGTACCGTGATAACTCCAGTCAACAAATGCAAACTCAAACTAAGTGAGGCCACATCTGTAGATGATCCCAAGGTAGCTCTGTGTAGATCCTAGGAATTGCGTGATCTCCTCCAAGAGAAACTCGTGGTCCTCCAAAGTGAAACTCGTAATCCTCCAAAGTGAAGTGCTAAGTGTAGAAGCACTCAAAGCTAATGGTGAGAGAAGTCCCTGCGAAATCCTCAGTCCAAATATTCCATCGAATATTCCTTCAGTGCATGAGCTCCTCTAATTAATTCGATTTTCCACATGTGCAATTGTTGCTTTATCTCTGGGAAATTCGATTTTATGAAATAATGGTGTATTTATGATGTAGTGTGCTCAGTCATCCTTCGCATCCCTTGACTCAACTCTTTGACTTATGATAATTTCCAAGTCATTTCCACGTCATTCTGCCACATGGAATAATTTATTTAATTCTAACCTGATTAAATGCCACAATTTCCACTAAACTTAGGAAATGTGGGTTTTGAGGGTCCATAACACATTATTAACCTCTCAAAGTGTGTCATTGTAGAAAGTTGAGGGTGAGAGGTGTAATTTTTATTACTCATACCCCATACAACTTCTCTAGACGACACTTATTACATTACATATACAATTTTTATTGTGATTTTTGACTCACGGGAAATCTAAAAAATTAAAAAAATGACTACCTAAACCTAACCAAATTCCATTAAATTTTTTGTGTGATTTAGTATGGTAATATACATTGACTCTAGACACTAGGACTCACCCAAGGCCTCACCATCAAGCCGTACGCCAGATTTGGGGTAAATTTGGAGGAAAAAACTCGATTAATTATTAAGTCTTGGTAGTGAGTTAATAATTAACCAAGTGAAAAAGACCTCCTAGAGTAATACTCACTTGTTGGCAAGGTCCCAAGCTATCCAGGCCTGTTACAGACTCAAAACTCATCATTACTAGCATCACTTATTACAATTCCCCGTAGGGTGTGGAATTTGGGTATAAGAGAAAATGATGAGAAGTAGAAGTAGAGTTTAAAAACTCTGGTGATCTGATGATATCTGATGGTACAAGTGTCCTTTGGTACATCCTTGGGCATGGAATCTTCGTATAATCATCAAGTGCCACTCCAGTGGTTAACACCACCCTCAAAGGTCACAATATAACCCTTGTCTTCCAAGGTAGCAACATAAATAAGAATTTTGGTCATTCCTGGAACTTACAACACATCTTCCACCAACAAGGGTTTACCAGTCTCCCTTTGAAACTTGACAGTGCTAACTCTAGTTGCCTTGTACTTGGCATTGTCTCCAAGTTCTTTGTAGAATTCCATTTCCTTCTCCTTCATGCTAGTGAAACACTGCTTCACTCCTGTCATGTGGCAAGAAGCCCCACTATCAATAAACCACACACTAGTGGCTACTGAACTTGAGAGACAGGTAATGAGTGAAAACTCATTTTCAAATCTGGCTGCAAATTTATTTACTTTAGCTATAGCAACAACCTTTTTCTTTTGTTTGCTTTTTTTCTTATTAGGGCATTGGTTGGCGAAGTTTCTTGGCTGATGATAAGCAAAATACTTTATCTTATAGAGGTCCTTTTTCTTCTCTCATTTAGAAGTCGACCCATTACTTGGCCCTTTCTTTGCCTTTATCTTACCCTTACTATCTAGGGCAAGATTCTCTTCATCTTCCTCAAATTTCTTCTTCTGGCCACCTTGCTGAGCTTCTTCTCTGATCTCTTCCTAAATGAAATCATTCCACATTCTGTCCCAAGTAGGAAGGTGCTCTTGATCTACAATGAATTTGACGAACACATCCCATTGTTTCGTAAAGCTATTCAAGGCTATACACATCAGTTCTTGTTAAGGTATAATTTCTCCTACAACCGCTATATCATCGTGTAGCTGAGTGATCCTGGTCAAATAGAAGACATGCCCTCACCCTTGGACATCCTTGTGGTGTGTAGCTGGTCCTCGGTATCATCTTTTAACCCTGATAGTCACCTTGGTACAAATTGGTGAGTGCATCCCACAATTCTTTTGCTGTCTTCTTCTTGGACAAATGTGGAATAAGGTGATCTTTGACTCCATCCAAAATTATCCTTTGCGCCGTTGCTTCTTTTACCTCATGCAGGTCTAGGGCTATTGGATCTGAAATTGGTGGAACAACTGTGGTATTGACAAAATTCCAGAGTTTATTTTCCTCGAGGACGACTATGATTCGAGCCCCACATTGAAGATAATTTGAGGATCCTTCCAATTTATATCGAACGCTGGTAGCCATGGTGAATTAAACCCTTAAACACCTACTTATTGAAGACACCCTCCTTTGGGCTGATAGCTTGTGTCAAATGCCCTTGGTTTTGTACTGAGAGACTAATGCTTTGATACTCTGTTAGTTTTCTTGAACCCAGATCAGATTTAATGTTCAATAAAATTAATTTCCTTAGGTCTGAAATTTTATAACAAGAAATACTATGGGTTCCTAACTCAGTATGCACAACAATACTAAACAAACAATACACTAGACTAGTAAAAAATATTTGACACAATTTTTTACCCTGGAAACCCTAATATGAGGAAAACCAACAAACTTGGGCTCTTTATTCAACTTTGGAAAATATATTACAACAAATATTTTCTTAGGAATTTACAACAACAGTTTTTCCAGAATTTTTCAGCCCTTCAACCCAATTTTAGCTATACGACCCAATGGAATTTTTCTTGTATGACCCAGCGAAATCCGATCTGTACGGCTCACTGGAAATCGGCATGTATGGCCTAGTCAAATCGGTTGAGCAACTCGGCCCCCTTCAGCCCAATCAATTTGCTCAACTCGGCCCTGTCAAATCAGTCTATTTCTGCTCCTCTAAATCGACCTGTTTGGCTTGTATAATTGGTCCTCCTCAGGTCTACTTGCTGCCCCTGAAATATGCCTTTGTCCTGATCACACTTTGGTGTAACTTCGACTTCCTATCTCTACTGAATGCCTAGCTCTTGTGCCAAATCAAACTAAACTCTCCAACAACTCATTTCCCTCTTTTATAGTTTTTTGACCTAATCTCCAAAGTGATGGAGGGCTGAGATTGCACCTCCACACATGAAATCAATGGTCACGATATACTTTTCCTTGACCTCTTAACTTTATTTAAAAAAGAAGAGAAAAGAAAAGAAAAAGTGGCTGATAAAATCAAATTTTACATTATTGATTCTAGGCCTAAGGTCCAAACTTAGAAAATATTTAATATATTATGCTGTGAGAGAATTTTGGTGATTCACTGCATGTCATGGCACTTGACCAATGCAGAATCACCTTTGAAGCTACATTTTCAACAATTTTTGATGCAAAAATAGAATGCCCTAGACAATAATGATAACAGGTACATGATGCATGTCTTGTGAACTTCTAGATAAACTACTCTTGTTATTGTTTCTTTCACAAAATAAACTATTTTGAGATAATGTTTGTGTTTGTGCTGAAAAGAGATTGTTATGTACTGCAGACCATTTGACAACATGAAAGCACGTAAGGAGCTAGAGAAAGCAATTCAGATATTTTGGGACTCTGATAAGCCATCTCCAAGGGTATGTGACTGCCTTATGGCTTTTTCCTATCAAGTTGGATTCACTTTGGTCTCATGTGTGAGATGTATGTTATAGCTGAAGCGGTATGGAGGGCTTAGTCCATATTTTGGCTTCCTTCAATTTAATGATACTTGATTTTATTATTGAACATTTTCCTACCACCTCTCTGTACTAGTAAAGAAATAATATTTTGCATACAAAAAATGCGTACCATATATAAATGGGTACCATAGGGCACATTGAATACATACTTGGTATGTAATCATCAGAAACAATTGGCAGTTTAAAGGTCATGTGGATAAACACTTCAACAAAATTAGTCATGCAGAAAGAATAAACACTTAAGCAAAAATAGGCATGCAGAAAGAATCTATATCAATGTTTCCTATATCAATCAGGTCAATTTTCTTTGAAATGTGTGTACATGTGTAGAACAAGAACATGCATCCCCAACATCTTTGTTTGAGGGAAAAGTACATTTAATCCCATAATATGGTAGGTTGGAAGAGAAAACATGGATTACCACAGATTTACATGTCATGGTATCCAGCATTTCCAAATTGTTAGATAAAGTGGTTCCTGTTAAATTTGCATCCATTGAAGGCTCAAACTTTATGCCTCATAAATGTGAGGGTAGGTTTAGTGGTCTTTAAGAAACATCAAATATAAACAAACTGTATCCAACCTGGAGTTGTTATGTGCTAAACAATTAAAGAAGATTGGTATGAATGAATTAGATGCTGACAGATGGCGGCATAGTATGAGTTAGCCAAGGCAGGGTTATGTTGCGTTTGAAGTATTTGATTACTATGACTGCCAGTATCTCACAGTTCAGCAGCTTTTGGTCTTATACCAGTCTATTTCAGTAAGTTTTGAGGAGTTTTTGAGCTTGCTGATTTCTTGAGCAAGCACATATAAGCTCAACCCTATTGAAAATCAAACTGGCTGCTTGCTATAAAAGTGATTTTATCCATAGCTCTTTCATCTATTCTCACTATTCATGTTAATCTACTACTATGGTTTTCAGCTGGCTGTTACAGGTGCATTTAGTACTAAGGTTTTGGTGAGTGTTGGGTCATTGTTATAGTTGCCTATTATGATAACTTTCCAAATATTAAATATGGTTGTTGGGACAGTTGATTATATCACAATTTTGACATAACTTCACTTGCATATGAGCTATGAAGTCATGAAACCCGAGGATGAGTCCAGCAACTTGAAAATCTAACAGTCAACAACTTAACCCCATGATTTATGGAATGAGTGGCATGATATAATGGTAGTGTACCACAGCACTGATTGACAAAAAGTAGCTTCTTTACAAAAAAAAATTCCTGATTAAAAAAATATTGACAATGATATTATGCTGGCAATCTATTAGGTACAAGTTATAATGGGCCACCTAATTTGGTAAATATTATTAGGTAAGCTCTTGTTGCTACTGTGGGTGGCAATCCATATGCTTAATGGTTATTGCTATTATATCCATTGGTAGTTTTTGATGGGTATACATTAGTAGCAAGGGACTAGAAGATTTTTAGGCATATCTACTGGCATGAATGGATTCTTGTGTGTACATGTAATAGATTGACACACAAAGCTTGGAAATAATAATTGCAGCAATTATTTTTGAAGTTTTAACATTTAATCAAGTTACACGAATCATGGGTGTAGGTTGGAACTGGTAGAAGATTCTTGTGTGGTGTGGTATCTGTCCCAAAGTTAGGATCAGGGAATCGACTCCCTAACCCTAATTTTTAATATAATTATATTTTAAATTAAAATTTTACATTGAAAAAAAACAAAATTGAAATTTTAGATTCATTATTTCCTACATAAACAAAAAATTTGGTTTGAAATCAAATTTATGTTTTTGTTTCAGGAAAATTGAAATATATTAATTTCTGCAAATTGAAAAATCAAATGTAATCACATCACTCTCAGAATAATAATTACAATTTTACATCCTATATTCATAATAGGTTGGTTGATTGGAGTCTATATGTTAATATCATTTATTGTTAATTTTAGGTAACAATGGTATGTTTTATGCTTTAGCGCAATTTTACTTCAATTTCTATATTAGCCCAATATCAATATCCAGTTTAGCAATCACATCAGCATGATAGTAAAATGCAGATAGAGCGTAAACATAAACAGTAGAAGACAAGCCAAGACAAGAGGACACAAGATGTGGCACTAGCCAGGGACAAACCCCAATGTGGGGAACCCTTGATCAATTCTTCTTATATTCTTCAATAGTTCAGCAGAGAGAGAGAGATAATGCAATTTACAAATTTGATAATTTATGATAGCAGCGAATGAGCACTAACCAGCAAAGTCAACGCTGGTCAACAGAGCAGAATTCTTCCTTAATTCAACTTGGTCAAACCCAGTCAACTTTGGCCTCCAACAAGAAGTCTAATCAGCCCAAAACAGTTCGAAAAAGTCCAGTCAAAACTGGTCAATGAAAGTCAACTCTGCTGCCAGCCGTAGAACAGTCATCACTGGTCAAAGGAGAGGTCAGATTGCCTCTATTTTAGTGCCCAGATCTGCGGCCTGCTAGGACAGAGATACCTCACCCAAACCGAAGTCAAAATAGGTCAATGCATTAAGTCAACACAGTCAAACAACCTCCCTGCAGCTTGGTCAATGCTGGTCAACGCAGTCAACAGAGATCTGTCCTTTCCTTCGCACGTGTGAGAGAGAAGATTGCCAAGAAATGCACACCCAATCACAAGAGGAGAGAGAGAGATGTGAGATGTGATGATGGTGAAAAATGACTTGAGGTCTCCTTTTATATGCAACGTTGAGGATGAGTTGGGGGTTTGAATGCCTGTTTTGCTTGCTAGCCGACCTTGACAATTTGTCCATAATATAAATAAATTCATATCTTCATTTGTACATGTCGGAATCGGATGATCTTTAGATCAATCCTACACCTCTCGAAGAGAGGAATCCAAGAAAAATATCAGCTGCCATAAATGAGATGACCCATGTGGAGTTTGCCCTAGTTGCCAATTTTAACACTCCCTCTCATCTAGGGAGAACTCCATCTGCTAATCCATCTGCTAATCTGTACTATCTTTGCCATCAATGAACTGCTTTGGACTGCTTTGCTTTGCCGAACTATGAAGAAGAAGAAGTGATCGAGAATGTATCATACCATTCTCTACTGACCCGAAGTCAGTCCCAAATAAAAGAGAGTGTCTCATACCACTATTACTGACCTGAAGTTAGTTCTAATCAAAAGAGAGTCTCATACCACTCTTACTGACCCGAAGTCAGTTCCAATTGATCCCAGATCAATATCGGTCATCCTAGCATAGGGAGTACAGGAGTACACGATGCGTCCATCGGTAGTACTATGGTCCCTATCCTCATTTCCTACTCATTGGCCAGATGAGAGGTACTTCCCATGAGTCCGAGACTGCATGGGTAGGATGTCTCAACAAGAGAAGGATGAACCACTCATCCTGCCTACATGTCGCCACGGGGTATCACAGGGGAAGGTTGAACCACTCACCCTGTACATAACAAACCACTAGGGGAAGGCTGAACCACTCACCCTATGGTTGCTCATCGCTTCAAGAAGTACCCGAAGCCCCCCGGAGCTCCCAGAGCCCAATGTCCATATCATACAAGACCCTCATAAGAGGGTCTCTCCACGGCTCCAAGTCGTTCTCGGAAGGCCAAGAACTTGAACTTCCGCAGGGGCTTTGTCAGAATATCGGCGACCTGCTCATCAGTCCCAATGTGATGGAGCCGTATTGCTCCTCGTTGTACCATATCCCGGATAAAGTGGTACTTGATATCTATATGCTTGGAGCGATCATGAAACACATGATTCTCTCATAATCGGATCTCACTTTGGTTGTCACAGACGATCACGGTGGTATCCAACACATGTCCAAACAACTCACTGAAGAGGTTCCTCAACCAGATAGCTTCACAGGAGGCCATATTAGCAACTATGTATTTGGCCTCAGCGGTGCTCAAGGCAACCGATTTCTGCTTTCTGCTCATCCAAGATATCGAAGCAGAACTAAAGAAAGACAACATCCAGAAGTGCTTTTGCGATCCACCACACTGCCAGCCCAATCAACATCAGAATAACCATGCAGCCTCACATCTCCGGCAGTGTATCTTAGTCCATGAGTGATTGTGCCTCGAAGATATCTCAGAAGATTCTTGGCACCAATCCAATGTATATGATGAGGCTCAACCATATATTGGCTCAACGTGTTAACTGCAAAACATATGTTCGGACGGGAGTTCACCAAGAACATCAGTGCTCCTATGAGTTGACGATACTCAAAAGCATTTCCCAATTCAGGTCCGACAGCACTACCACATAACTTCTTAAAGTTAAGTTCCATCGGGGTAGTCACAGGCTTGCAGTCCACCATCCCAAATCTTTCCAATATCTTCACAACATATTTTCCTTGAGATAGGAAAATTTCTCTTGGCTTTTGCCAGACCTCCAACCCTAGGAAGTAGTGCATCAGTCCTAGGTCCTTCATCTCAAATTCAGAAGCCAACTCCCTCTTACATTTGTGAATGAGAGGGTCTGCACTTGTCAGAAAGAGGTCGTCCACATAAAGTACCAGAATGAGAGGTTTATCATTTTCAACCTTAAAGTAAAGGTTCGGATCGACTTCACTTCTAGTGAATCTCAGCTTCATCAGATAGCTATCAATCCTCTCATACCAAGCCCGGGGTGCTTGCTTCAAACCATAGAGAGCTTTCTTCAACCTGCATACATGAGATTCCCGGTCATGAACCTCAAATCCCTCGGGTTGTTCCACATAGGCTTCCTCTTTGATCGAACCATCCAAGAAACGGTCTTGACATCCGTCTAATGTAGGTTCCATCCTTGCGAGGCAGCATGGGCGATGATCGAGCTCATGGTGGTGTATCGGGCAACAGGTGCAAATATCTCATCATAATCTACTCCTTCCTTTTGAAAGAAGCCTCAAGCAACAAAGCGAGCCTTGAACTTTTCTCCACTTCCATCAGTGCCATGCTTGATTTTGTAGAGCAACTTAGAGGTGACAACCGATTTGTCCTGGGGTCTAGGGACCACGTCCCAAACATCATTCTTCATAATTGACTCATATTCTTCATTCATAATATCCTTCCATACTTGTTGCTTCATGACTTCTTCAAATGATGAAGGCTCATTTTGGATGATAGTGCTCATGACGGTCAAGTATCCTTGATACTTGTTCGGCTTCTTGCTTTCACGCAAAGTCCCCCTTGGTGCAATATGTCTCTCGGCATCTTCGAGGGTCTCCCTAAGCCATGAGGGTCTCCTCTTGGAGGAGGAGGGCTCTTGAGGAGGAGGATCAATAGGATCCATGCGTTCATCAATATTCGTCATTGTTTCATCTTCTTTTGCACCCTGTTTTCCGGTGTCAGTGTCTTTGTCCTTCCTTGGGATAGGAAGGTTGTTGATCTTGCTAAGGGCTATATCTTCGTCGAAGGTGACATCATGACTTATCTCAACTTCCCTTTGACCAACAACATAAATTCTATATCCCTTAAAATTTTCACTATAGCCCACAAAGACTCCTTTCTTCCCAGATGTACCCAATTTGCTTCTTTTCTCTTTCGGCACATGAACATATACAAGACTTCCAAAAATTCTAAAATGAGAGACATCGGGTTTCTTACCAGTGAACATTTCTTCGGGAGTCTTGGAGTCCAATGCTTGATGAGGGCATCAGTTTTGAACATATGCGACAATATTTGCAGCTTCAACCCATAGGAACTTCAGAAGCCCTTGATCATGAAGCATGGCACAAACAACTTCTACAATAGTGTGATTCTTCCTTTCAACCACACCATTTTTCTCGGGGGTGTATGGCGTTGTAGTCTCCCTATTAATGCCAACTTCTCTGCAATAATCATGGAATTCATTGGATTCATATTGGAAAAAAGTCCCATTATCAGTCCTCAATATCTTGATTTTCTTCTCGGATTGGTTTTCAATCAAGGCTTTGAAGTGATGGAACCAGGTGAACATTTCATCCTTCTTTTTCAAGAAGTAGATCCAGGTCTTGCGAGAATAATCATCTGTAAAGGTGAGATAATATAAGTATCCTACCAAAGAGTTTATGAGCATCATACCAGATATGTCGGAGTGGATCAATTGCAATATATCTGTGGTCATGCTATTATTTGAGGGAAATGGTCCCCTTGTAAGTTTTCCTTCAGCACATCCCGGACATACACCTTCATGCTCTACTTTGAACTCGGGCATATCTGTCACCATTTGTCTGACATCGGGTAGGGCCTTATAATGAAGATGGGCAAACCTTCGGTGCCATAGTTCAGATTGTAGAGATGTGTCGCAAGGCATGGCTCCCAATGGACTTCCTCCAACTTGATACAAAGTGTCAACCCTGAATCCAAGAGTAAAAGCATCTTTAATTTTTTTTTTTCCAAACACGTGCCTTTCCACCGATGAATGCCACCTTGAATCCTTTGCCTTCCATTGCCGAAATGGACACCAGGTTCTTCTTGAGATCAGGTACATATAGTACTTCTTGTAAATGAATAGTGTTACCATGATTCAATTGAAGGGTAACATTCCCTACTCCCTTTACGGGATAGGTGGCATCGTCTCCAAGGATGATCTCCAAGTTTGTTTCCTTTTCTATTAGATTAGAGTGAGCTTCCTTGTATCTGGTGAAGTGCCTTGAGGCACCACTATCAATTAACCAATTCCCCAAAGTGTTCGGTGGAGAGGTAGTGGAGAGGGCTGATATAAGATAGTATTCCTTTTGCTTATTGTTAACAACATTTGATTCTTCATACCTGGAGTTCCTTGCTTTCTTGGAGGGTCGACCATTTCCTTTATGTCCCGCATTCCTTTTTCCCTTGCCATTGGACCTGCCATTCCTTTGATCGTTGTTGTTGAAGTTGCCCCTAGAATGATTGTGATCATCATCATGCGATGTGTCCCTTCTATTTGGACACTCCCTTGCATAGTGGCCAAACTTATTGCAAACAAAGCACCTGCCCTTCCTTACTCCCGTAGATCCATTGAAATGACCTTTAGACCTTGCATTATTTCTCCTTTTGGCAATGAGCGGAGAATGCAGCGGGGTTGCTTCTATTAGAAGGCATTTCTTGCTCCACCATTCTTGTTTCTTCTTGAATGCATCTCGACATCAGTTCTTCAAAGCTCGGAATTCGATCATTGTTGAGTATAGTGGTTCTAAATATATACCACTCGGGTGGGAGTCCTCCAAGGGTAGTGATAGTAAGTTCCCTGTCAGGAATGACTTCTCCAATCGAAAGTAGATCATTCTTGATCTTAGTGATCCTTAAGAAGTAGGATTGAATATCCTCGTCCTTGCCCTTCTTAATATCCTTCAACTTATTTTTGAGAAATAAAATTTGATTAGCATTACTAACCTTGAACATGTTGATCAACCTGTTGTAGATTTCCTTGGAGGTCTTCAATTTGGAGATGTAGGCCACCAGACGCTTGTCAATGGAATCTCTGATAATCTTCTTTGCTTTGACTTCAACCCTATTGTACTTGGTCTTCACAACAGCCGGTGCATTTGAAGGAGGCTCAGGGATTTTACTCTTTACATAATCCAACACTTCTTGTTCTTCCAAGGTCAGATTACGAGACATCTTCCATCCATGATAGTCAGATTTTTCACGGAGCTTGTCTTCAACCTGGAATTGGGATGAGGAACCCATTGAGCCTTTTGTCCTTGTCCGTCTTTGGTGATTTCTCTTTCACTCTTGCTTGGGCTTTGTCTTCACCTCAGCTCTGTTACCATGTTAATTTTAGGTAACAATGGTATGTTCTATGCTTTAGAGCAATTTTATTTCAAATTCTATATTAGCCCAATATCAATATCCAGTTTAGCAATCACATCAGCGTGATAGTAAAATGCAGATAGAACATAAACATAAATAGTAGAAGACAAGCCAAGACAAGAGGGGACAACCGCCAATGTGGGGAAACCCCTGATCAATTCTTCTTATATTCTTCAATAGTTCAGCAGAGAGAGAGATAGTACAATTTACAAATCTGATAATTTATGATAGCAGCAAATGAGCCCTAACTAGAAAAGTCAATGCTGGTCAATAGGGCTGAATTCTTCCTTAATTCAACTTGGTCAAACCCAGTCAACTTCAGCCTCCAACAACAAGTCTAATCAGCCCAAAACAATCTGAAAATGTCCACTAAAAACTGGTCAACAAAAGTCAACTTTGCGGCCAGCCCTAGAACAGTGAACGCTGGTCAAAGGAGAGGTCAGATTGCCTTGATTTTAGTGCCCAAATCCGCGGCTTGCTAGGACAGAGATACCTCACCCAAAACGAAGTCAAAACAGGTCAATGCATTAAGTCAATGCAGTCAAACAACCTCCATGTAGCTCGGTCAACGCTGGTCAACGTAGTCAACATAAATCGGTCCTCCTTTCCTTCGCATGTGTGAGAGAGTAGATTGCCCAGAAATGCGTACCCAATCATAAGAGGAGAGAGAGAGATGTGAGATGAGATGATGGTGAAAATGACTTGAGGTATCCTTTTATACGCAATGTTGAGGATGAGTTGGGGGTTTGAATGCCTGTTTTGCTTGCTGACTGACCTTGACAATTTGTCCATAATATAAATAAATTCATATCTTCATTTGTACGTGTTAGAATCAGATGATCTTTAGATCAATCCTACACCTCTCGGAGAGAGGAATCCAAGAAAAATATCAACTGTCATAAATGAGATGACCCATGTGGAGTTTGACCCTAGTTTCCAATTTTAACATTTATCAACTATCATTATGTTAAAATGTCAATGATAAAATTCAAAACATCAAAAAAGAGCAAAGCTTATCTGGAAAGCTCCACATGTCCAAAATAAATAAATAAATAAATAAACAATGGAAACATGAAAATCTAGGGATTGAGAGAAATGTGATTGATAGTGTTCTCTCCACACATTCTCCAATGGAACAATCGCTAATTTCCCAGCCCAATGATACAAAGTAGCATGGGCAAAAGATGTACCATGCTCCCCACCAACAATAGAGGCAGAAGAACCTTCCACAACTGATTTGTCATCTAGATCCCCAACACAAAAGGATCATTGGAATAACTCGTGAAAGAGAGGTTAGCTAGTGAGTACTAGGTAGTATCCTAGTTTGCATCCTTGGGATGGTGATTTTGTAGCATAGGAAGGCCTTCTACATTAGCTTGGTGTCTTAGCATGTAGAAGATATTTGATTGCCTCTTTAGGTGCTTGCTTGTTGGCATAAGTAATTCTAGGATTTCTTTCCTAAGGTTAACTTAAAAAAAGTACAATAATTAATTTAGTTAATCATTGTGGACGATTAGGCCAAAGTTCTAAGGATAAATAATAAAATTGTTTAAGTGACTTAAATATAATCTCAAATGTCGATCTCAAGTGGGGCTTAGGATTTAATTCTAGTCATTGATTACTTAGGAGATTAGGGTGAGGGATTTTGGCTTAATAAAACTATAAAATAAGACTAAGGGAGAGGTGAAGTGTCATGTTACTTTTTCTGGTTTCCCCTATGGCATGGTCAAGATGGACTTCTAGGATTGGAGGTAGCTAGGTCAGAGGAGCAGGGTTACTCCATCAACAGGCCCAAGGGTTCTAGAGGGGCTTTATGGGATTTTGAGGAGTTTCTTTGGGATCCGATGACATTAGCTTGGCATATTCCATCATTTGCACAACTTGCCTTTTGTTCCATTGCATTTCTACAACTTTCGGAAAATGGGGTTATTATTGAGCCTAACTCAATTAATTATGCTTAAGGTGACATCCCAAGAGGAATACTCGACGAAACACCTTAGTGTAATAGCTTGTAGGAACCGAAACGAGATGATCTATAGGGTGAGATGGTGGGAAGTGACTTTTAGTGTCTTGTGGAGGGATGGTGGCTGATTTACCATTTTCCCAAATTAAAAAGTATTTTAATTAAAATAAAAGGAGAGAAAAAGGTACTAAGTGATTAAAATAATAATAAAATAAGACTTCTAGAGGGGTCCATCAGATCTATAAAAGAGGAGGAGGAGGAAACTATTTGAGGGCATCTTGGATTTGTGCATGTTGTCTTTAGTGAGGTATGCAGAACCTAGTTCCCAACTTTTATAGCTCCGGGATATAATATCCTTAAGGAAAATTAACAACATTAAACAAAGCATGCATAGCAAAAGCAGCATAAAAATTTCACACAAAATTAAATACGCGGAAATACTCCAAAAACTGCTTAGAACTGAGCCATTTTATTATAATGCAAAGGGGGTACAATATAAGATCAGAATGTATGCACCTGGGCTTTCCCAAGGCAAGCTAACAAGGCCTAGGTGATGAAAATGTTTGCTCAACTGATAGGAAGGTGCTCCCCACAAATGCCCTGCGTTGGACCTAGAAAAATGCACTGCTGGAAGAAACTACTGTTTGGCCCTCCTCTGGTGCTCAAAAAATTTTGGGAATTAACCTTGGTCTCCCCACAAATAACCCACCAAAACCCAAAAATGCTTTTGTCTAATGTTGACCTCCGAAATTAGCCCCAATTTCCATGCTCTCCTCCAACTGCTGGGAAAATCGACCCTCTAGAAAATAACACTGTTTGAGGTCCCCAAAATGGTAGCAAGGCCCAGCGAAGTTCCCCTCTGGAAGTCTCCACAAATGTCAGCTCACTCCAGCACCCAAATTAGCCTTCTCCCAAGCTCCCACGTGTGGCACAAAATCACCACTGTGCAGGCCCACGCAGACCCTCCTGATGGCTCAATGGCACAACGAACTCCCTCAAAATCGTGCCCAGCTAGCACTCCAAATCTCCAACAAATTGTGGCCCAAATCACTCTCGGAAAGCCCAATGAATTCTCTGCTCCACAACCAGCTCCTCCAAGTGATGTGTATTTCCCTTTCTGCTCCCAACTTGCTAGAAAAGCTCCACGAATTGCTAGACAAACTCCCATGTAACTCCCAAACGTAGTGTATATCACCTCCGTGGGCCGTCACTCGAAGTCCACCGAAGGAAGGGTGAGATTCTCACATGAAAATCTCGTGTGCTCAACAACACTTGCAGACTTGGCTCTCAACTCAAGCGTGCTAGGTAAGTGTAAATGTCAAATGATAAAAAAGTCCCCAAAGTGATGAATGCACCTCCTATTTAGCCTTGAGCCTCCAATTCTCCATGTGGGCCCCATACATCGACCCACTCATCTCTCTTCCCTCCATGAGTGCATATTAGCCAAGGGGAGTGTATTTCCTTTTGGGGGTGGCCCCCACCATCCACTAGCAATTCAATTTTCCCTTTTCCCTTATGTTGGAGTCTCCTTTTGGCCCAAAATTGCAAGTGGGGCCCCACAACCCACTTTTCCTAAGTTGCAACCCAAAATTGGCAAAATTGATCAAAATTGATATTTCCCTTAGCAACATTGCTAAGTGGGAATATCATAGTCCTCCCCACCAAGATGTTGCTTGCCCTCAAGCAACTGCAATGCTGGATGTTGTAGTATCTGCTCACCCTCCCAAGTGGCGTCCTCATCAGGTAGGTTCTTCCATCTGATCAGAAACTCCCTGATGACTCTACTCCTCAATCTCCTCTCCCTGCTCTCCAGGATAGCCTCAGGCTCAAGAACTAGATGCCCATCATCATCCAGTGGAGGTAGCTTAGTGGCTGTTGTCACGTGCTGTCCCAGTACCTTCTTGAGGCACAAAACATGGAAGACATTATGCACTTTGCTCCCCGGCGGAAGCTCCAACTCGTATGCCACCTCACCAACCCTCTTGGTCACCCGATAAGGGCCATAAAATCGTGGTTGCAGTTTCTCGGCCCCCTTCTGCTTTAACGTGGACTGCCTGTAAGGTTGGAGGCACAAGAAGACTAAGTCCCCCACCTCAAAATGTCTCTCAACCCTATGCCTGTCTACATACATCTTCTGCTGATTTTGGGTTGTTTGCAAATTATCCTTGAGAGCTTTAAGAATGTTTTGGCTCTCATGTATCCAATCTTTGGCGCTTGGGGCCCGATTGTCTCCAAAAACAAGGTCAACAAAAGATAAAGCATCATATCCATATAAAGCTCAGAAAGGTGACATACCAATGGACATGTGATAGGTAGTATTATAGCAATACTCCCCCAAGTGTAGCCATCTCGCCCAGGCATGTTGCTGCCCCATCATGCAATTCTGCAAATAACCCTCCAGCCATTTGTTGACTATCTCAGTCAGCCCGTTAGTTTGGGGGTTGTAGCTAGTACTCGGTGTCAGCTCTGTGCCCACCAGCCTGAAAAGCTTTTTGTGGACATGTGATAGGTAGTATTATAGCAATACTCCCCCAAGTGTAACCATCTCGCCTAGGCATGTTGCTGCCCCGTCATGCAATTCTGCAAATAACCCTCCAGCCATTTGTTGACTATCACAGTCAGCACGTCAGTCTAGGGGTTGTAGCTAGTACTCGGTGTGAGCTCTGTGCCCACCAGCCTGAAAAGCTCCTGCCAGAAAGCCCCCATAAAACGACTGTCCCTGTCACTCACTATGGTCTTGGGGAGACCATGCAACTGGAAGACCTCCCTGAAAAACAACTCTGCAACTTGCGAAGCAGAGTACTTGGCGGGAATGGCGAAGAAATGGGCATACTTCGTCAATCTGTCCACCACTACGTATATGCAATCGCGACCCTGCACCATGGGAAGCCCTGTGATGAAGTCCATCGAGATGCTCTCCCATTTCCCCTCCGAAATAGGGAGTGATTGTAATAACCCAACTGGATGAGTCAACTCCGCTTTGTTCCTTTTGCAAACCTCGCACTCCCATACATGCCTCAGCACATCCCCTTTGAGGCCCTTCCACGTGAAGCGCTCTTTGACTGTCTGTAGGTCTTCAAGAACCCTTGGTGTCCTGACAGTGGTGAATCATGCGCTGCATGGAGGATTCTCTCCCTCAACTGTGAACCAGGAACCAAATAGATGCTCCCCTTGTAGTAAATGACATCCGCCATCACACGGTAGCGCTCATCCCCATGGGTACCCTCCAAGATCTCACACGCCTGTCGATCCTTGGAGTACTCCACCAACAACTGTGCTTTCTAATCATGGCAAATGCTCATGAGGGAAAGTGTCGCAGGTCTCCTAGATAGGGCATCTGTGACCACATTATGCTTGCCCTTGACATATTCTATCTCAAAATCGCAGGCCTGAATCTTGCTGACCCACTTTTGTTCCCTGTCATTGAGGCCCTTCTACCCCGGCGAAGACTGTTATGATCAGTCTTCACTCTGAACCTGTTACCAACCAAATACTGTCGGAACTTGGCCAAAGCATGCATGATGGCCAACATCTCCTTGTCGTAGATCGAGTACATCCTCTCGTGACTAAGGAGCTTCCGACTCTTGAAGGCTATAGGATGACCCCCCTGTGACAATACTGCGCCAATGCCCTCACCTGATGCATTGCACTCCAAGGTGAATGGCAGTGTGAAATTAGGTAGAGCCAATACTGGAAAACTACCCATCACCTCCTTGTGGTGCTTAAATGTTGCTTGTGCCCTATCAGTCCATGTGAATGCTCCCTTCTTGGTTAGATCCGCGAGGGGTGCTGCTAGCTGTGAGAAGCCTGTTACGGACTTCCTATAATATGTGAAAATGCCGACAAACCCCCTCAGCTCGGTCACATTCTGAAGAAATGGCTAGTCCCGGATGGCTCTAATCTTCTTCTCATGCACTCGCACTCCATCCTCTCCAATGATATGCCCCAAGTAGAGCATCTTGGTCAACCCAAACTCACACTTGGACAATTTTGCATAGAACTGTTGTCCCTCCAAAATACGAAGCACCTCCTCAAGATGTTGCAGGTGCTCCTCCCATGTCCTGCTGTAGATCAATATGTCATCAAAGAACACCAACACAAATCTGCGTAGTTGCTTGTAGAACACGTGGTTCATGCAAGACTGGAAGGTGGCTGGAGTGTTGGTCAACCCAAAGGGCATAACCAAGAACTCAAATGGTCATAGTGGCATCTGAACGCTGCCTTGGGGATATCCTGATCCCTCACTCGAATCTGATGGTACCCCGAACGCAGATCTATCTTAGAGAAGTACTTGGCTCCTCTAAGCTCATCCATAAGCTCATCTATGCAGGGAATGGGGTATCGGTTCTTCAACGTCTTCTTGTTGAGGGCTCTATAGTCGATGCACATCCTCAACGTGCCATCCTTCTTCTTCACCAGGACAACTGATGAAGCAAAGGGACTGGAGCCGGGCCTAATGTGCCCCAAAGCCAACAACTCATGAATAGCTCGCTTAATCTCACTCGGTAGGCCTTGGGATGTTGGTACGGGGTTGTGATCACTGCCTACACCCATGGATGTAGCTCAATAGTGTGCTCAAACCCCCTATTAGGTGGTTGTCCTGGCAGAATGTCTCTAAACACTGCTGGGTACTTGTCTAGAATGGCTTGGATGTCTGAGTGTGGTGGTTGGTGTTTGCCCCCTACATCAGATATCCTCCGCTCCACAACCCACTTTATATCACCATGCCTCAATTCTGCCTCCATCCTATGCGCTGACATCGTCTGTGGGGGGTATGAGTGCATGCCCCTCAATAAAACCATTTTCCCATCAAGCCTAGTGAACTCCATCTCCAACTTCTTCCAGTCAGTAGTAACGCGCCCAAGAGAGTACAACCACTGCACACCAAGCACCATGTTGGTGTCTGAAACATCAACCACAAAGAAGTGGTCCGTCATAGAGTAGTTCCCCATCACCACTGTCATCCCAGGGACATATCTAGTGCACTGCATGGTACGGTCTCTCGACACCAAAATCGAGAATCCCTCAAAGGACTCTGTGTGTATGCCTCTCCTCTCCACCATCTGGGCATCTATGAAATTATGGGTGGCCCCACTGTCTACCAGCACCAAAAGGCGTTGCCCTTGATCCTCAAAGTGAGGTACTTCGACACTCCCTGAAGTGAGGCAATGACTCCTTCTGCTAGTAAGAAAGGGGCTCTCTCCGATGGGGGTGGTGGGCCTCCACCTCTACCTCCAGCCACCGGTGGCTCATCATCTCCAACACCTATCTCTTGCTCCACATCATCCTCTAGCTCACTCCCAGAAAATACCTCTATGAAGTGTGCCTTGTCCTTGGTACACTGATGTCCTGGTGCCCATGGCTCCTGGCAAGTGAAGCACAACTTCCTCCGACGGAGGCCCCTCCTGGCCTCATCATCCAACTGCCCACGCCCTTGAATATCTTGCTGTGGTGGGGGTCTATTGTCTCTTCCCCCCTGCTAGAATACAGGTCTGGTGGGTAGCTGCACTCTAGCCTTGGGCAGAGTATCCTACAGTTCTCGGGCTCTACCAACTGCGCCCTGCTAAGTTGTGGGCTGGTTGGACCTCACCAAGCCCCTCAGTGGCTCTGCTAGCCCCTCCAAAAATAGGAAAACCCTCCTGGCCTTCGATAGATCCAGTACCATCACTAATACTCTAAAACACCCAAAGATGTATGCCTTTACACTATCTGTCTGCTTGAGTCGTGTCAATTCCCTGAAGTGCTCCTCCGGGTCTCTCCTCTCAAAACGCTCAAGTACCCTCTGTGTGAAATCCTCATAGGCTATGACTCCTGCGTGCCCCATCTTGGTCAATCCATTGAACCACCAATCATGGGCTTCTCCCTCCAAGTGTAAAGTGGCAATTTTGATTGCCTCCATCTTTGCCATTTGGTTAAGATGGAAATAGACATCCAACTTCTCAACCCACGCCCTGGCTGACCTCTTAGGTGAGCCATCAAAAGTCAGAAGGAATAACCTTCCTAGCGTGCGTTGCAAATAGGTGCCATGTGTGTAACCTCCACTCTGCCCCTTGCTCCTATTGTTGCCCTTCAGTTGGAAAAAATCTTTGAAGGTGATGGCATCTCTGAAATCAACCCCACATGATTGGTACTTCTCTAAATAGTCCCCCATGGGCATGTCCTCCTACCCCTGCGACCCTCCGACACCCGATGCTAAAAATGTAGGGATGGTCGACTTGGTGGTGTGCTAGAGACACGAAGCACGTTGGGTGGGTTTGCTGCCTGGTGGTGCGAGGTAACTGTGCCCTCACCGAAATGTACATCTCCCTGAACACCCTTGCCCTTGTTGTTACTGTTGTTTTGCTGCCTCAACTCATCAATACCCCTAGATAAGTCATGGATAGCCTTCAAGAGATGTTGGGCAAACTCTTCTTCTTTACTCTATCATTCGGGTTGTCCCCCATATCTGGCCCCCTCAGCCTCCGACTCAAGGTTCTCTGTTTCAAGAGTAATCTATAGTTGCCGTTGAGCCAAGACTATGAGCTCTGATACCACTGTAATATCCCTAAGGAAAATTAACAACAATAAACAAAGCATGCATAGCAAAAGCAACACAAAAATTTCACACAAAATTAAATACTCGGAAATACTCCAAAAACTACGCAGAACTGAGCCATTTTATTATAATGCAAAGGGGGTACAATATAAGCTCGGAATGTATGCACCTGGGCTTGCCCAAGGCAAGCTAACAAGGCCTAGGTGATGAAAATGCCTGCTCAACTGCTAGGAAGATGCTCCCCACAAATGCTATGCGCGGAAAATTGCACTGCTTGCTGGAAGAAACCGTTGTTTGGCCCTCCTATAGTGCTCAGAAAATTCTGGGAAATTAACCCGATCTCCCCACAATAACCCACCAAAACCCAGAAAGGGTTTGGTCTAATGCTGACCTCCGAAATTAGCCCCAATTTCCATGCTCTCCTCCAACTGCTGGGCAAATTGACCCTCCAGAAAATAACATTGTTTGAGGTCCCCAAAATGGTAGCAAGGCCCAATGAAATTCCCCTCCGGAAGTCTCCACAAATGTCAGCTCACCCCAACACCCAAATTAGCCTTCTCCCAAGCTCCCACGTGTGGCACAAAATCACCACTGCGCAGGCCCACGCAGTCCCTGATGATGGCTCAATGGCACAAGAAACTTCCTCAAAATTGTGCCCAACTAGCACTCCAAATCTCCAACAAATGGTGGCCCAAATCACTCCTGGAAAGCCCAATGAATTCTCTACTCCACAGCGAGCTCCTCCAAGTGATGCATATTTCCCTTTTTGCGTCCAACCTGCTAGAAAAGCTCCACGAATTGCTGGAAAAACTCCCAGGTAATTTCCAAAGGTAGTGTAGATCACCTCCTTGGGTTGGCACTCGAATTCCACCGAAGGAAGGGTGAGATTCTCGCATGAAAATCTCGTGTGCTCAACAACACTTGCAGACTTGGCTTTCAGCTCAAGCGTGCTAGGTAAAGTGTAAATGTCAAATGAACAAAAATTCTCCAAAGTGTTGAATGCACCTCCTATTTAGCCTTGAGCTTCCAATTCTCCATCTGGGCCCCATACATTGACCCACTCATCTCACTTCCCTCCATGAGTGCGTATTAGCCAAGGGGAGCGTATTTCCTTTTGGGGGTGGCTGCCACCATCCATTAGCAATTCGATTTTCCCTTTTCCCTTATGTTGGAGTTCCCTTTTGGCCCAAAATTGCAAGTGGGGCCCCACAACCCACTTTTTCTAAGTTGCAACCCAAAATTGGCAAAATTTATATTTCCCTTAGCAACATTGCTAAGTGGGAATGTCGCACAGGACGAAAAACTTTGGGTTTACTACTGTGTGTGTTGGACGAAAACCCAACACCCTTGAGGAGACTTCATCCAGAGGTTTCATAAAGCTTCAATGTTATCAACAAAGTGGAGTGGGGATTGTTGACCCTGTCGCCTACACCTACCTACAAGTTAGTGAGAAAAGCCTTCAACTCCACAAGGTGTGGTTGGTGGCAGAGAACTCAGAGAAGGGGCTGTCACACTAATCCCAACTCTCTCCGTTTGAGCTATCTCCTAGGTTAGCTAAGGGGGGTGGTCCCTAATGAAAAGTTAAGTTAAAAGATGTGAGTTTCTAGGAGAGTGTTATAGTGAAAATGGATTATTTATTTAAGATTTATAAGCAAAACTGATATGAGCAATAACCATAAATACATAAGATAAGCATGAAATACATAAACAACTAGTGCCTTCAAAGTATTTCTCTTTAAGAAATGAAATTGTATTTGCTTAGAATGAAGTGAAATGCTTTCAAATGGAAAGCCAAAATAATCCTGAAAAGTGAAACAATAAATTATTAGCACAAGATATTATAAATGCTTTCAAGATGAATAAGTCTACAAATCAAAGCATGGAAACTATCTTGCTCAAAAGAATACAAAAATAACTCAAATGTTAGACCAAGATAACTACAAAGTATGTTACAAAAATAATCTACAAGAGGCTAGGCCAAAAAGTATGAGCAAGCTCTTCTCTTTGACTAGCCATGACTTAGCTCTTTGAAATAGCCAAATATTGATAAATGAAGTACAATACATAAAAAAATATAAAATTTCCAAGTTTGATATTTTGATGCAAGAAATAAAAGCTTTAAGAAACTTGAAAGAATCCTCGCAAGACACAAATAAGATATAGATGAGACTTTGGAATTCAAAACATGCGGGTTCTCCTTGAATATTTTTCAAGAATGGGTTGATTCCTCCGAGAATTTCCCTGCACGCTTGAAAAGCTTGACCAAATAATTCATCTCAAAATTTCACCACAAATCATTAAATCGACATGAAATTAAATAAGTGCAGTAGAAAGAATTCCTAGAGATACATCTATTATTCACTAGAATATTTATTTTCATAAAGCAATTAATTAATTCTTATGCTAATATGAGATAGCTGCATACTAACATAACTTGAAACAAGCATGAAAGAAATAATGACGAGGAAATAAATAGAAGCATAACAAGAAGTCAAGAATTTATCACACATGCAAGGAGAAGAACACCATCACGCTTTACCCCAAAGATTGTTGTATTATATTGCAAGTAGTGAATACAATCCCGCAGAGTCTCCTCAAGCACAATAGCTCGTATTACATGATACAATATGAGAGCCCATGGCTCTATTATATAGAGATTTGGGAGCAAATTCCAATGAAGAATGACAATGACAAATGGCATTGGAGCCAATCCCAATGTAGAAGTGATTAAACAAGTGGCATGAGGTGACAATCCCAAAGAGAAATTCGAATTTGTTGAATGGAGCTCCAATGCCAAGTGTAAAAATCGAATTCTAGCAAGTGGACATCATTTTGTTCTTCCCTTATGTGCCAAACTTGAATTTTATGATAGAATGACAAGTGTAGATGGGTGGTAACCCATGTGGGGACAATTTCCCACAAAAATCTCCACCAAATATTCTCCCAAATCCTTCCAAATGTGCATTAACTTCACAAATTCGAATTTCCAAGTAAGCAACTTTCTCCTTTAATGCCAGAAATTCGATTTTATTTGAGCACATGTCATTTCCTTGATTTTAGGAGTCCACATCACCTTGGGACTTCACTTTAACTCCCCCATAATTTTCCACCTCATTTCCACAACATTTAGCATGTGTGGATATTTATTTTTCTCTATTTATTTAATTTCTGGCTTAATTAATTGCTAGATTTCCCACTAAACTTAGGAAAAGTGGGTTTTGAGGGTTCAAAACACATTTTTAACCCATCAAAGTGTGTCATAGTAGAAAGTTGAGGGTGAGAGGTGCAAATTTCATTACTCATACCCCATACAACTTCTCTAGATATCACTTATTACATTACAAGTATAATTTTATTAGCAATTTCTGCAGTGTAGAAAATCAAAAAAATTAAAAAATAACTACCTAGACTTAACCAAATTCCATGAAATTTTTTGTGTGATCTATTATGGTAATATACATTGACTCTAGACACTAAGATGTGTTAGGGGCTCAACTTTCAAACTGTAACCCCGGCTTTGGGGTAAAACATGAGTGAAAAAATGCAGAAAATTATCCGCCTCTGAAAAAGAAGGGATAATTAACCAGATAAAAAAAACACTCCAAGGTGTACTTGTTTGTTGATTGAGTCCCAACATCCTAAGCTGATTACAGACTCAAAACTCATCATTACTAGTATCAATTATTACAGTTCCTCACAGTGTGTGGAATATGGGTACAAGAAAGATGATAAGAAGATAGAAGTAGAGTTAAAAAACTCTGTTGACTGATGATATCTGATGGTACAAGTGTTTTTTGGATCATCCTTGGGCATGGAGTCTTCATATAATTGTCAGGTGCCACTCCAGTGGTCAACAGGGATGACATGGATCTTCAATTCGGGTGTCATTTTCAATTGTAGTTTTGGAGGCCAGTTTCAGGGATGCAACAAATATTTTTGGAGGCCGCATTTGTTATGTCTCAGCTATTTCCCAGGTTGTATTGGCATGTAAAACTTCATTCCAGTTAATATAATAAAACTGAGTTTATTTCCATTCCTTGTGTTATTGAGTTGCAACATTTTCTTTTGTTTTCGGTTTGATTGATTTATTTGCAGCAACAATTTATCATGTTTAACTCTGCAAATTTGTATGGTGTTTTGGATGGAATTTGAGAAATAAATCTACCAACATAAAATCCTTAGTAATTTTGTTGAAATTAGAAAAAGGGATATTATAGTGGTATCAAAGCTGTTTTTTTGGCCAGTCTGAGGGTCTACTTGCCAAATTGTCGGACCAAATTTATTGCAGGAGTAGGAAGGAGGGTTTTGCTGAAGACAAACCCTAGTCGAAAGGGATAAATCTCTGAGCGCAAATTTGTCTCCTTAATATTAATTGCTCAACAAAATGCTTCACAAATTTTTATTTAATTTGTCAGCCCATGAGCAAAATGTCTAATGAAATTTTTGGCCAAATTAGTTTAGGACGGAAAGCAAATATTTTATTAAAAGGTGAAACTTTTAAGAAAATCAAATGTTTACAAGGGGCCAACGTTTGATATTTGGTGTCGGCCATTTACATTACTCAGGGCCCAATTACTATGAAAGTTCATAGAGCAATTTTGTTTTGGGAGAAGCCAAATATTTATGCCTAAGTCCATTGCTTGGTTAAAAATATTTAAAAGGGCGGAGAATTTTAAAAGCCAATATATATTCAGCTTGATCGAAATATTAAAGGGGCCAATTTTTTTTTGTGAAAGTTGTGAAGTTGGACTATTATTTGGCCAAATTATTTTGCAAGGAGCGGAATTACCCTAATTACGTGGATAGAATTTACAAGGGCCGAGTTTTATCTTCTTCAAGAGGTTGAGGGCATAAATCTTTGGAGGGCGAGTTTAATTTCAGAGGAAGCCGAATCTTCTATTGCTGCAGGATCGATTGTATATACTTCTCAGGGTCAAGCTGCAGTTTTTCTTTCATTTACTTGGAGAACCAAGCTCCACTTCTTGATGATCGGTCTTAAGGCAAAATCCTGGCAACATCATCAGAGAGACCCAGTTACTGATCTGCTGGAAGGCTGAATATTTGCTGTCAACCGCCAGGCCTAATTTCATTGCATATTAGTACCAAAGGGAGAGCGAAATATATCATTGCTGGAGGGCATGATTTTTCCTTCACTGCAGATCAATTATCAGAAGGGGTCAAGCTTATAGTAGTGGGTCAAATTCTTGGGAAAATCAGAAGTTGAGATTGGTATTTGTTGATGAACATGGGCATCAAAGTTAATTGAAAATTCAATGCCAAGGAAGGGTGAATACACCAACTGTTGGAAGCCAGATCCATCTCCTTGGTTGCAGACCATGATACAATTTCTGAAGGGGCCATGTTAAGCAGAAATTCTAAGGCCGAGTTTGATCTTGTGATTTCTAGCAGAATTATCAAGTGTGGTTCCAACAATTCATCACAGAACCTTCCTCAAATTTGTGGCTACACCACTATATTTTTGCTGGTCAAATGACTTCACAAAGTTGAGCGTGCTAGTTGTGGGCTCTTGCATTTGGCTGGGCGTGATTTCTCTCCACAGAAGTGCGACTTTGCTTATTACTTGGGCAACATATTATCCACTGAAGAGTGTGATCGCTGTGGTGGGGAAGATTTCTTCCTTGGGGGGTCGAGTTTGTACAAGAAATAATTGTTTGGATTCCTCATTTTCTTGTCTAGAGCTACGACAAGTTCCTCTTGCTACTGTGCGTGCATTCTGGGCATGATTAAAAGTTGTTGCAATGAGATGGTCATACAATATAGTGGCTCTACCTGAAAATGCCTTGTTGAAATTATATCTGCACTCGGTCACTGTATTGGAGGATGCCTAGCTGATCTTTATTCCTGGTTCTATCATTCACTTCTGTTCATTGCACCCTTTATATTTCAAAAGTTGTTTGTGTGATATTATTTTAACAACATTTTGTAAATTTTTGGGTCTGATATAAGTAGCATCAGTCTATTTTGAAGTATGTTGGTACATACATAAATTGTGTTGAGAAAAAAAATCAAGGAAAACACTTACAACATGATCACCATATAACTATTTGACAAACCAATGCAGCCAAAAAATTATTGGCATAACAGGGGTATTTCTACAAGGGAATTTTACCCTGTTCTCGAATAAATTTGTCATTGTACTGGTCATCAGTGTTATCGGAACCGAACCAGTTCCGGCAAAACCGGTCCGAACCGGTCCTTTGAACCGGAAATGGTTACCGAACCGGCCGGTTTCGGTACCAAACTGGCCGGTTTCGGTACCGAACCGGCTGGTTCAGAGCTGGTTTTGTGCAAAAAAATATTGCCTTTTATTTTTTTTCATTTTTTACCTAGTTGGCACACTTCTTACTCTCCCTTAGGCTAGCCTAATTCAAGCCTATGGCCCTAGTATTGCTATGAAATGACTTAGGATGTTTGAGAGTGGTTCCAACCTCATTGGATTTCATATGGAGAAAATAGAATTTTAGATTTCACTCAAAACCCAGCGGACTTAACAGTTTTTTAGGATTTCAGGATTGGGGGGATTGCAAAGTTTCCAATGGATTTTGTCATGTACGAGGGTATCGATCTAGTATTTAATAAAGAGCACCAAACCCTCTATTACTTTGATGATAGTGGCATTGGTTGTTGAACTCCTCTACCATGACACCACTAAAAATGTACCCATCACTCAAACAAAATCTTGACATGACATGCTACGTTTTTTCTATCTTATTCTAATGCCTAAATGTTTATATTGATGGCGAAGACCCCAATATAGGCAATGATTTTGATGATATGTAGGCATTTGTTGTAGCACATTTTTTTTTGGATGCTAGAGGCCATCTAGAGCCTTTTGGTTGATGTATTTTCGGTTCAGAGATGGATTGCACTCTATGCTATTTTGGTTTTGTGCACCCTTACATGCTATGTAAATGAAAACTTTTGCATATTTGTATATAAATGGTTTGGATTCATATGGATGCACATGAATATATATGTTTTTCTTTAAAATATGAATATTTTATGTGTTTTTAGTAAACTGTTTTTTTTTTCTCCGGTTTTTTACCGGTTCCGACCGGTTCTTGGTTCTACAAGGTTTTTCGGTTCAATCACCAGTTCGGTTCCAATAACATCGCTGGTCATAAGCCCTGTGATAACCATATGCTGCCATCATGAAGTGAGAAGCTTGTGTATCTAGTAGTGCAGAGGGTATGTCTTGATTGTGTCCCTTTAATATAGTGTTGATAGTATATATGGCTGAGTTGTTGCTAGGGGTTGCATGCATCTTGTCAGAAAAGAGTGCTTGGTCTTTGTATTAAGACAACTACTATTATGTACTTCTGTTGAGCTGTTAGTCAAAGTCTGATTTTGTATAAGAATTGCAAGCCTTGTATATTTTGCTAAACTATGGATGACAAAATGAAACTAACCTCAAAACTCTACACAAACATCATAAATACCCTGAAAGTCCTTGAAAGAAGATTGAAGCAACACAACAGTGCATCGAGCAACAATGCTTCTTTGGGCCAAAAAATAATGCAAAACAACAGACCTTTTCCCAGAAAGGTCCATAATATGATAATACAAAAACAATAGAGGAACTTACTTAAGGAAAAAGAAGTGGGAAATTGGCTTTATGCACTTGGGTTGGACTCAAAGACTAGAAGATCAGAAAATGACTTCCCACATTGGAAAAGCTGGAATCTTATCTTTCCAAGGTGGATCAATCTGATTGGAGTTTAAATTGGGCTTTGGAGCCAGCTATGCTTGCATTGGTACAAGCCAGATTCTTGGAGCATCTGGGTGAAAGAGTTAAGCTTATAATCGCCTCTTGTTTTAGTGATATTCCGAGGATAGTAGTGTGAACATTCCTAGTCCAAGGAACCCCTACTGCAACAAATCTGAATCTACTTCACCTACTTGATTTTTTTTTAAATTACATTCATCAAGTTATTCTTTTGAATACTGAAGCAAATTACTTTTGCAGCCTACACTAATTAAATATTTGATCTCATGAAATAGAAAACAGAGCAAAGAACAAGATACATAGGACACTTATTTTTGGGCACAATTGTCCCCGGAAAAACCCAATGAAAGAAAACCGGTGCAACAACTCTAAGGGTTTTATTATTATGCAGGAGAATATCTAAATACAAATCTAGGATGCTCATCTAGCAATCCTTTACTCCTTGTTGGGATGATACCTTGGCAGTTAGGGTATCCCTAGCATTGCGTATGTTGTAACTCTTATGTGAAACAATGTCAATTTGAGTTCATCCTTGTACCTATTTGTACAATTATGAATACCTTCCTAGTTAAGAGGGAGTGTTGAAAATGTAACTATGGTCGATTTTCATAATTTCTATTGTACTTTATCATCATGTATTTATTGTAAAATTGAAAAAGACGAAAGTTAAATTTATTTTGAAGCATTGGTTTCATGCTCATATTATTTATTTATTAGGTCAAAGCCTCCATTGTAGGCTTCTAGGGTTTTTCTTGAGTCTTAGGAGTCTTTGTCACATTTATTAGACCCTTCTTGGGCTTTTGTATCATGTAAAGAAAATTATTTTTGAGTCAAAACAATTATTTGTCACCTCCTCACCAAGTCAGCCCTACCTTGATGAAGTCGGCCCAAATTGGGGCTATTCGACCTTGTGGAAGCAGTGTAAATAGAAGAAGAGCTCAACCTATTTGGAATCCATCCATCAACAAGTTCGATTTGCAGTGGAAGAAGAAGAAAAAGAGTGCGAGGTCAAGGAGAAAGAAGGACAAATCAAAGGAAGATCAAAATCAAAGTTTTTGGGCATCTCTCTCTCACACGTGCGAGTTTTTCTAGGGTTTTTGGGCAAGTTGCAGGGCCGAAATTTTTGCAGTGACTGCAGGTCCGAAATTTTGAGTTGCAGGGAGCCGAAATTCCAAATTGAAGCAGTTTTGAAGGAGTTGACGTTGAATAAGGCAAAGTTTGTTTACTTGGAAGGAGGGTTGACTTGGTGATTGGAGGAAGTATTTGTCTTGGTCAAAAGGTCTTGGATTGTATCACTTTGACTTGATTCTATTATTGAAGAAGAGTTTACTGGGTTTTCCTCTTGAAGAGGGGTTTTTCCCTGGCTTAGTGCCTACATCTTGTGTCTCTTGTTCTTGTGATCTTCATGCATCTTGATTTGGTAATTGCTTGATGAAAGATACCATAATAAAGAAGTAAAAGAAGCCAACATATATCGCAAGTAATTATCAAGAAAAGAGGAATCAAACCCTAATAACTACATGCATTAATTTTCTGAACAAAAGAGGGGTCGAATTGTTGGTGAGGGAGGCTAAATTTTCTAGAGGTCGAGTTTCTTCAATAACGCTGATTTTCTCGAGGCAGATTTTTCCCAATTGGGCCAAAGTTCCAAGTGCCCAACAACTGTGTTTTTATGTATATTCTTAGTGGTTCTAGTCCCAAATTTCCTTGAGAAATTTAATATGAAGGAAGGTTGTGTTGGGCACAAATTCGTTGTTGTAGTGTGATTGATTTGCCAACTTTTTATTTTCATTGCATTTTATTTTCTTAGTTAATATACTAGTGTGTTTATTTTACAAGCAATTCAGAAATATTTGAGATAAATATTTTATGAGTTTTGAATAAATTGTTGAAGTAAAGTAAATTAAAATTGGTATAAATGAATTAACATGGGATTCACATCCCATACCTTCAAAGTATTCTCATGATACTTTGCCTTTGATCAAGAGATGAGACAAATATTTGAGTGAATCTATAGAAAATCCTCTCCCTTCGATGACTGGAATTTGTTTCTCTCAACTGAATAGATAAACCCATAAGTGCGCCACTTTCTCTTTTCTTTTGAAGTGCTGCAAACTTGTGAAAGAATTCCAAAGTTAAGGGTTTGTTCTTTGTGTTTGGGCAAGATAATATGTCCACCATGCAAGAGGCTTCATAGTGCCCCTATGAGTGAGTGCATTTACATTGTTGCTCTAAAACCATTGGTCACATCAGAAATCTTTGTTTGGGGCCCTCTTCTTGTTGAGAAATCTAGGGCAGCTAGATTAGGGGTGATTTCTCTTTTCTTTGATAACTGCTTGTGATGTCCTTTACTTTAACTTGATGTACTTATGATTTACTTCTTCTTCTTTTGATTATTATAGTGTTCTTATCATCAAACAGGTACCAAAACATGAAGATTAATAGAGAAAATGGACACAACATGTAGGCTGCTAGCTAGGGCCAAATCCTCTCCTAGAGAGGAAAACACACACAATTCTTCTCTTCTTATAGATATTTAAATGACGAATTCCAAGACCCTTAGACCCAAAAACTAAGATCCCTCCAAGACCAAGTCAACCTTCCTTCTTGATGAGCTTGCCTTCTTAAAGTCAAAACAAGTCAAACCTTCTTCAATAGCTTTCAACAACAAATTTCGGCCCTCCAGCAACTGCTGCAACTTCGACCTTCCAAAAACTGCTGCAACTTCCCACGTGTGGGTGATTAAGGCTCCTTTTAGTCTTCTCTTTTCTTCACTTGAGTTGCTTCTTTCTTCTAGGCTAGTAGATCCTCAAATAAGCTTCCTTACTTCAACTTTTGGTACTTCCCGAGAGATCATAAAATTTGTCCTTGTAGTTGCAGAAACCTTAGCTTCTTCTTTGCACGTGTGAGAGAAATAGACACAAAAACTTTAGATTTCGACTCTACTTGTTGTCTTCTAGCTTTTCCTTGACCTTCTCTTTCCCTTTGACTTCTTTCTTCTTGTGATCGAACTTCTTTGGATTGTCTTCTTCAAATGAGGTCGAATGCTTCTTATATATAGGCATCCTTGGAGTACAAATAGGGCCGACTTCTTCTTTGCAGGTCGACTTGGTCTTGGAGGGATATTTTTGACACATTTGACTCAAAAATAATTATTTTACTTGTTACAAAATGCCCAATAGGGTCTAATACATGTGACTATGACTCTTTTGACTTCTTGACTCTATGACAAACCCTAGAAGCACACAATGGGTGCTTTGACCTAAAACAAATTGATTTTGAGCATGAAACCCCATGCTTTATAAAATGACAATAATAATTATCTTTCTCTTTTACATCAAATACATAAATTCAATAGTACATAAAATATTATGAATACTGAACCTAGTTACACATTTCAACACTTCTTACCCCAAATTTAGACAAGTACACCTTATCATTATACTTTTGGATTAAGGCATTAGCTAAAAAATGCATATGGATATTGTCCTTTTTCGATTTGTTAATGATTGTCCTTTTAGTGCCATACAAAAGATGGTCTAGTTCTTCAAGAATTTGTTGAATTCTTTCCAACGTATGGCTTATTCCTTCATAAATGTCACCCAACTTAGGCATAGGCTGAGGAGAGGAGTAACTCATGTCTCACAATTGCTCCCTCTTCACATTATAATGCTCAAGAATGATGGTATTTCATTACAGTACAAAGATAGTGGCATCCTGCATGAAGTAAACCCCCAACATACCATTATTGACTTGCACCTATTGATTGATGGGTTGGCCTAGGAATTATTCCTCTCCATGAGGTTGGAAGCACCTAATAGGGCCTCTAGATAACCATTCCATATGTAAGCATGGTAACTTGTTTACAAACCCTAAGCTAGAAAGACATTTGAAGATGATGCTTGTGTGAAGTACTCTTGTGCCTTTTGCATTAAATATGGTCCACTATGATACTTTTATGGTTTCTTTACGTATAATGATGATCTCACTTGATTTTGGAGGGCATGTTTTAGATGCCTTCTCCCAGGTAGAGCTATTATACCTTGAGGGGTCAATTGAGATTTCTACAAAATGTCAAAGAGGACATCTAACCCCACTTGATGACTCTTCAGGGCACCATAAATAGGACATTGACCATTTTGAGATGAGCATTGACCATGTAATATTCCTAATGGGAAAATTTACAGTGATAACAAAAACATGCAAGACAATTCAGCATAAATTTTTTCAATAAACACCAATCAACCATAAATGCTCCCAAACATGCCAAAATGGGCAATTTTATTATATATAATTGCTGGAGTACAATGTGAAATAGAAAGAGTGCACTTGGGCTTGCACAAGGCAAGCTACAAGCCTTAGCTGGTCGATATATCAATGCTGACCTGTTGCAGGAGTTTCTCTTCTAGAAATCTGCGTTGGCCGTAGTAATTCTACATTGTTGGCTTTGTTGAGACCTTGGTTTGACCCCTCAAATCTGTCTAGAAAATTCTGCAAAGTTGGGTCTGAGATCCTTGTCAAAATCCCAAAAAACCCAAAAAGGGTTTCCTCTAGTTTTGACGCTCCAAAATTGACCCCAAATTCCCAACACTTCTCCATTGCAAGTAAATTTTGGTCTGCAAAAGTTTTGTCTTTGCTGCCCTCCAAAATAGTGGAAAATCTCCCCTAGGCTTCCTTCTAACTCCCACACAACAACCCAGCTCCAAATACCTCTGACCAAGACCACTCACATCAACTCTTCAACTATTGCGCAGGCCTGGGAATTATTGCATAAGCTTAAACAAGGGAAGTTCGTATTGATGAAATGGCTCCTTCTGTTCTGCAAATTCTCTCCTCTCCTCCAACAAATTTTGAAATGGATTACCCAACAACTATGTGGCTTCTAATTTTCGGCACCAACTCCCAATGGACAACATAGCTCTAATTCTGCGTCCCAGTTGAGCTCAAAAATTTCGTGGTGCCTATGCTATGTCTCTACCTGCCTCCTCAAGACAATAGTGAAGCCTTTCTAGGGTGGCACTCGTAGTCTACCGAAGAGAAGGGTGAATTTCCTCGGGAAACTTTGGTTCTCAACAACACTTTGTGACTTAGCTGAACAACTTGAGCAACGATGTAGCTTTTCAAATGATCAAAAGCCCCAAATGGTGTTGCCTTCCTGTTATTTATACTTGTTCCTTTGCCTCATGTGGGCCCCTCCAATAATTTCGACCTCCTCTAAGCATTTCGAATCCGTTTACCAAGTGGTGCGTATTTTGTGAGAGAGTGGTCCCCACATTCCACTAAGAAATAAAAAGACTTCGACCTACTCTTCCTAAGTGCCTCTCCAAAAATTACTTTAGGCCCCAAAATGACAAAATTGACAAAATTGGGTTTTCCCTTTAGCAAAATATTTAGGAAGGGACATTACAACCCTCCCCTCCCAGATGTTGCTTGTCCCTAAGCAACTGTAGAGTTGGATGTTGTAAGATTTTCTCACTCTCCCACGTGGCATCCTCTTCTGGCAAATCTTTCCATTTGACCAAATGCTCCTTGATGACCCGGTTCCTCAGCCTCCTCTCTTGGGTCTCCAGTATGGACTCTGGTGTCAAAACTAAGTGCCCCTCATCATCCAGTGGAGGCAACTTAGTCACTGCTGTAACCTGTTGTCCCAACGCCTTTTTCAAGCATGAGACATGCAACATGTTGTGAATCTGACTCTCCAAAGGTAGCTCCAGATAATAAGCTACCTCCCCGACCCTCCTGATCACCTTATACGGCCCATAAAATTGTGGTCGAAGTTTTTCTGCCCCCTTCTACTTTAGCAACTATCTGTAGGGCTGCAAGCGTAGGTAGACCATGTCCCCCACCTCAAACTGTTGGAATTTCTAAGTCTAATTCGTTAGAAACCCTTCATGTACTTTATTGATTTATTCCTACCTACTTGTTCTGTTAATTAACAAGTTATTTACCATGTAAATAATGGAAATAAATACAAGCACATGGTCAACACATTACAGACCATCAACTGAAGGAAACAGAAACAAGCACACAAGTGACACCGTTGTTTTTGGACTAATGTCCCTGGAAAAACCCAATGTGGGAAAATTGGTGCAACTATCTGAGGGTTTGATTTATTAAGTAGTTTCATAATACAATCTGGGTGCCAAATCCGACTCACCCAATAGAGAAAAATCTCAGCAGTAGTACCTCTCTACTCGGAAGCAGATATTCCAATTGAAACCCCGGATAAACACTCTGGCAGCTCCACAGCTCCAATCTGCCCCACGAAACCCCAACGTCAGCCTCTAGGGACTGTGTCAGTCTCTCTCTGGCCCAACGTCACTCGGGCTTGGCCTGCGTCAACCTCTGGAGGCACTGCGTCAATCCTCTAGCCCTCTGCGTCACCCGCGCTGGCCCTCTGAGGCATTGTGCAGCGCCTGGCTGCCTCTGCATCAACCCTGGCTGGCTCTGCGTGAACCCTTGGCTGCTTTGCGTCCCTCTCTGGCTACTGCACTGATCCTCTCGGTGCTATCTCTGCCTCTCTGCTTCTGTATTTACTGCCCCTCAACTACAACTCTGATCACTCTCTCAACTTTCTCAGCAAACCCAACCCCAGAAAGTCGAAATCTTGATCTCTTGGTGTGTTCTCCAAGTGACCCTCAAGCCTCCTCTTATACTTTTCTTGTTGACAAATCAATGATCGAGATTAAGTCCTTAATCAATGACTAAGATTAGATCTGGCTTGATCCATGACTTTTGGACCATTCTAAAACAATTTTATATTAATTCACATTAATATTTAAATTTCCTTAAGTTTAGACTTAGGGACTCCATTAAAAATATTAATTGTTTTAATATGTCCCAAATTGTTTAGAATCTGCCCAAACCCTTTTTGGGTATTGGAGATCTCATGTGCCTTAGCCTCTCCACCAATTTTTGTGGCTAGAGCACATCTGATGCTACCCCAAATCAACACTCCCTCTTAGCGAGGACTGTGCTCTAGTAATACTCCTCACTGAGCATCACTCTGATCATCCGGCATCGGTCCCTGTGCTGATGCTAGGCCTGCTTCCCAACATCCTCTGCACTGCTGCATCCTGTACTGCTACCCATGGCCCTGCCATTGCCACTGTTGCATCCGTACTGCAACTCCCTCTGCATCCGTGCTGCTGCCCATGGCCCTGCCACTGCCACTGTTGCATCTGCACTGCAACCCCTCTCATCATGCTGCATCGTGTTGCCCATAGCACTACCACTGCTAACTGTTGCACTGTACTCAGTTATTGAGAAGTAAGTAACTGATCTCCCAACTCTGACATCTCCGTCAGGCTAGAAACACTCCTGATGCTGAAGCTCCCTCTGTCACTGACAAGTGCTCCCTCTCTGACCTCTGCACTGCTGCAACAACTCTGTGCATCTCACACCGTTGCACACCTCTCTGTGCCATCCTGCACTGGTGCAACACTCCTGTGCCTCTTGCACTATTGCAGCCTGCTAGCCTTATGCTGTCTTGGGAATCCTGCACTGTAGCTCCCTCTATTGCTCCATCTGCATCCGTCTCTACTGACATCGCCAGTACTGCTACTCCTCTTCGGGGCTCCCATAGCAAGGTCTAATCCAAGAGGCTGGGTACCTTGAGGATCCTACCCCTCATCGCCTGTAGTCCACCTGATTACAACTCGATGTCTCCCCACTTCCGCTCAAGTGGTGTGTGTGCACTCATGGCACACAGAATAGAAAGGATCTTGGCCTTCCAGATGACAAAGTTGGATGCCTCATCCAACTTGCCCTGATCCCTCAACCCATTCATGGCCATCTCTCTGCTATTCTTGTTAACTCCTCCGAGTCTCTCTACTTCCTACCTGGAAGTTCTTTGTTTGACTCCTGCTGAGTCTACTTCCTGTTTGGAAGTTCTCTGTTCAACTCCTGCTGAGTCTACTTCCCATCTGGAAGTTCTTTGTTCAACTCTTGTTGAGTTTCTCTACTTCCTGCGTAGAAGTTCTCGGTTCGACTCCTGCTGAGTTTCTCTACTTCCCGTCTGGAAGTTCTCGGTTCGAATTTTGCTGAGTCTCTCTACTTTCTGCCTGGAAGTTCTCGGTTCGACTCCTACTGAGCCTCTCTACTTCTTCTCTAGAAGTTTTCTTCTGGACTCCCTCTGAGTCCTGATTTCCCACCTGGAAATCCTTCTGCTAACATCAAGTTGCCCCTCTTTGATCATCTATGCAACAACACTGATCCAGATTCCTTGGCTAGAAATCCACCTCGGTAGCAACTCCCTCTACCTTGGCCTTGCCCTGTCAGGTATTGTTCTGACTACAGTACCCCACCAGCTCCACTCTGCAACTTACCCATAGGCTCCTAAACCCCAACAACCTGAAGGTTAGAGCTCCTAGGTTCTGCGCTATCCTAACACTAGCAAATCAACTTCCTCAACCAACTGCATCAGCCTTCCTGGCCTCTGCGTGAGCCTATCTTTGCCTCCCTTAGCCTTTGCATTGCCTCTTCTTGGCTCGAACTTGATGACGCAAGCATTACGTCACCCCTTCCTTGCTGCTTCTCTGCTAGGAACAACTTTTGTCACTCGGGACAACTGTTTTCTGCTGTCGCTGCTCTGCTCGGCTGATGTTCTCAGTTCTCTTGTGATCTGTAACCACGCTCTGATACCATGTTGGAATTTCTAAGTCTAACCCATTAGAAACCCTTCATGTACTTTATTGATTTATTCCTACCTACTTGTTTTGTTAATTAACAAGTTATTTACCATGTAAATACTGGAAATAAATACGAGCATATGCTCAACACATTACAGATCATCAACTGAAGGAAACAGAAGCAAGCACACAAGTGACGCTGTTGTTTTTGGACTAATGTCCCCGGAAAAACCAAATGCGAGAAAACCGGTGCAGCTATCTAAGGGTTTGATTTATTAACCAGTTTCAGAATACAATATGGGTGCCAAATCCGGCTCACCCAACAGAGAAAAATCTCGGCAGTAGTTCCTCTCTACTCGGAAGCAGATATTCCGGCTGAAACCCCGGATAAACACTCCGACAGCTCCACAGCTCCAATCTGCCCCACGAAATCCCAGTGTCAGCCTCTAAGGACTGCGTCAGCCTCTCTCTGGGCCAGCGTTAGCCCAACGTCATTCTGGCTTAGCCCGCGTCAGCCTCTGGAGGCACTGCGTCAATCCTCTCGCCCTCTGCGTCACCCACGTTGGCCCTTTGAGGCACTGCGTAGCTCATGGCTGGCTTTGTGTGAGCCCTGACTGGCTCTGCGTAGCTCATGGCTGGCTTTGTGTGAGCCCTGGCTGGCTCTGCGTGAACCCTTGGCTGCCTCTGCGTCCCTCTCTCCGGCTATTGCGCTGATCCTCCCGGTGTTATCTTTGTCTCTCCGCTTCCTTATTCACTGCCCCTCAACTGCAACTCTGATCACTCTCTCAACTTTCTTAGCAAACCCAACCCTAGAAAGTCGAAATCTTGATCTCTTGGTGTGTTCTTCAAGTGACCCTCAAGTCTCCTCTTATACTTTTCTCGTTGGCAAACCAACGACCGAGATTAAGTCCCTAATCAACGGCTAAGATGAGATCTAACTTGATCCATGACTTTTGGACCATTCTAACATAGTTTTATATTAATTCACATTAATATTTTAATTTCCCTAAGTTTAGACTTAGGGACCCCATTAAAAATATTAATTATTTTAATATCTCCCAAACTGTTTAGAATCTGCCCAAACCCTTTCTGGGTATTGGAGATCTCATGTGCCTTAGCCTCTCCACCAAGTTTGTGGCTAGAGCACATTCGATGCTATCCCAAATCAACACAAACTGTCTCTCCACTCTGTGCCTATCAACATACATCTTTTGCTGATTCTAAGCCACCTGCAAGTTGTTCTTGATCGCTCGGAGAATCTCCTTGCTCTTTTGAACCCAATCATTTTCCCCTAGGGCCCTGCTATCTCCAAACATCATATAAGAAAAAGAAAGTGCATCATATCCATAAAGTGCTTGAAAAGGGGACATACCAATCGACATGTGATAAATGGTGTTGTAGCAAAACTCTCCTAGATGAAGCCACTTCACCCATGCTCTTTGCTTCCCCGTCATATAGTTGCGTAGGTACCCTTCCAACCACTTGTTCACGATCTCAGTTTGCCCATCCGTCTATGGGTGATAGTTAGTGCTGGGCGTAAGCTCTGTCCCCACCAACCAAAACAACTCCTGCCAGAAAGCCCCCATGAATTTGCTGTCACTGTCACTAAAATGGTCTTGGGAAGAACATGTAATCGGAAGACCTCCCGAAAGAACAACTCAACCACCTGAGAGGTTGAAGATCTTGATGAGATGGCAAAGAAATGGGCGAACTTGGTCAATCTGTCGACCACAACGTAAATACAATCTCGCCCCTGTGCAGCCGAAAGCCCCGTGATAAAGTCCATGGACACGCTCTCCCACTTCCTCTCTGGAATGGGGAGCGGCTGTAGTAAACCTGTGGGATGTGACAACTCCACCTTGTTCCTCTGACAGTCTATGCACTCCTGCATGTGCCTCAGTACATCTCCCTTGAGTCCCCGCCATGAGAACCTCTCCCTGATGGCACGATATGTCTTGAGGAACCCAGGGTGTCCTACTAGAGGGGAATCGTGGGCTGCCTGCATAATCCTCTCCCTGAGTTGAGATCTTGGCACCAAGTATATTCTGTCCTTGTAGTAGATCACGTCATCCATCACCTGGAATCGGTCATCCCTGTGTGTGCCATCCAATATCTCACAAGCCTGCCTGTCTTTGGAGTACTCAACCAAAAGTTGAGCCTTCTAGTCATGAGTAACGTCCATCAAAGATAGTACTGCGGGCCTCCAGGAAAGTGCATCTGCTACTATGTTGTGCTTGCCCTTAACGTACTCAATCTCAAAGTCATAGGCCTGGATTTTGCTCACCCACTTCTGTTGCCTCTCCTCCAAGAAAAATTGAAGACTGTTGTGATCAATCTTCACCTTGAACCGGTTTCCCACCAGATACTGCCTGAACTTGGCTAGCGCATGCATCACGACCAACATCTCTTTGTCATAGACAGAGTACAACCGCTCGTGGGGTAGTAGTTTTCTGCTCTCGAATGCAATAGGATGGCCTCCTTGTGTCAACACGACCCCAACTCCCTCACCAGAAGCATCACACTCTAGTACAAATGGCCATGTGAAATCCGGCAAAGCCAAAACATGACAGTTGCTCATAACTTTCTTGAGGCGCTCAAAGGCCTCCTGTGCCACCTGCGTCCACTCAAAAGCCCCCTTCTTTGTCAAATCGGTGAGGGGTGCTGCAAGCTGTGAGAATCCTCTCACGAACCTCCTGTAGTAAGTGCAAATGCCCAGGAACCCTCTCAACTCTGTCACATTCCTAGGTGTTGGCCAATCCAGGATGGCCCTAATCTTCTCTTGGTGTACCTTCACTCTATCCTCCCCAATCACATGTCCAAGGTACAACATCTCTGTCAGTCCAAATTCACATTTGGACATCTTCGCATACAACTGTTGCTCCTCTAGTATGCAAAGTACTACCTCCAAGTGCTGAAGGTGCTCCTCCCAAGTCCGGCTATAGATGAGTATGTCGTCAAAGAAGACAAGGACAAAGCGCTGCAACTGCCCACGAAACACGTGGTTCATACAAGACTGGAATGTAGCTGGAGCGTTGGTTAGCCCAAAGGGCATCACCAAAAACTCAAAGTGTCCGTAGTGGCAACGAAAGGCAGTCTTAGGGATGTCCTGCTCCCTCACTCGGATCTGGTGATACCTCGAGCGCAGATCTATCTTAGAGAAGTATTTCGCCCCTCTAAGCTCGTCCATCAACTCATCAATGCGTGGGATAGGGTATTGGTTCTTCAGTGTCCTCTTATTGAGGGCCCTGTAGTCGATGCACATGTGTAGTGTCCCATCCTTCTTCACCAGCACTGCGGGAGAAGCAAAGGGGCTCGAGCTAGGCATGATGTGCCCAACCTTAGCAGCTCGTGAATGGCCTTCTCTATCTCATCCTGATATGCTTTGGGGTGCCTATACAAAGTAGTGATGACCGCATTCACTCCCTCCTCCAACTCAATAGTGTGCTTGAACCCACAATCTGGTGGTCTTCCTGGTGGGATCTCCCCAAAAACCCCCTGGTGCCTCTCCAACAAGGCCAGTATGTCTGGATGCACAGGCCGTGTTGGAGCCCCTGTCTCTGAGATCCTCAACTCCACTGCCCACTCTATATCCCCATGTCGCAGATCTGCCTCCATCCTATGAGCGAAGACTGTATGGGGTGGATAAGAGTGCATTCCCCTCAACACTACCAGCTTCCCATCTGGGCTTGTAAATTCCATCTCTAACTTCTGCTAATCAGTGGTGACCCTCCCCAGTGAGTACAACCATTGGACACCCAACACTATGTTGGCGTTTGGGACATCAATCACGAAGAAATGATCAGTAACTGTGTAGTTCCCCATTGTCACAGTCAAGCTGGGGACATACTTTGTGCACTGCATGGTTCGGTCCCCTGGCACCAATACAGAGAACCCCTCAAAAGTCTTTGTGGGAATTCCCCTATGCTCCACCATCTGGGCATCAATGAAGTTGTGGGTGGCCCCACTGTCTACCAGGATTGACACTCGCTGCCCTTGTACCTCCCCCTTATCCTGAGTGTCGAATACTTTGGTACTCCTCGAAGTAAAGCAAGGACTCCCCTTGATGGGGCAAACGATCCTCCTTTAGGTGGTGGTGGTGGTGGTGGTCCTCTCGATGATGGTCCTCCCTCATCTCCCTGCTCTACTCCCATCTCGAACTCCTCATCTGGCTCACTGTCCGAATACACCTCAATGTAATGGGCCTTGCCCTTAGTGCACTTGTGCCCGGGTGCCCAAGGCTCCTGGCACGTGAAGCACAATTTCCTCCTCCTAAGGTCTCTTCGGGTCTCCTCATCCATCTGTCCACGACCTCCATCCCTCTGAGGTGGTCTAGTGTCTTGGTTCGCTTGTGGGGCAGTGGGTCTATTGGGGACGAAAGCCTGGGTCTTGGGCACTGCGTCAATCCTGTTCCGAATCCTAAAGATAGCATTTGTCAATGATATAGGCTTGTAAGCCCTCACCCAGCCACGTAGTGGCTCAACAAGCCCCTCCAAAAACAACATGATCAACAGAGCCTTCGAGATGTCAGTCACCATCACGACCAATCTCTGAAACTCCGTAATATAGGCCTCTGCGCTGCTAGTTTGCCTCAGATGGGCTAACTCCCTGAAATGTAACTCTGGGTCCTTCCTCTCAAACCTCTCCAACAACCTCCGGGTGAACTCTGTGTAAGAAGTGATGTGTATATGTCCCAACGTGATCAACCCATGGTACCACCACTCCTAGGCATCCCCCTCCAAGTGAAGAGCAACAAACCGAATAACATCGGTCTCCCGCATGGGGTTCAGGTGGAAGTATGTGTCTAACTTCTGAACCCAAGCTCTGGATGAGCTCTTGGTCGACCCATCAAAGTTAGGGAGTGTAACCTTCCCTGCTATCTTCTGCATCTCTTGGTTAGAGGGTCCCCCTCAGTAGTGTGCTCTAGCCCCAGTAGTACATCACTCCTTGAGATGTATGTACTCCCCAAAGAACATCACCTGCTTTATCCGGGCATCAAACCCCTCATACTCGTCAATACCAGACGCAACTGAATTGACCAAGTCTGCAATCAGGTCTGGCTCCTCCTCTGGTTCTGGTTCATCCACAAAGTGAGGCATAGTGGGACGACCAACCTTCCCACGCTAAGTATGTGGGGGATGATAGGTACGGCTTCCCCCTCCTGCTCTGGAACCTCCATCTCTGTGGGTTCCCCCCTCGGGCCTCCCATTCATCTGCAACCCCATCACCTGCTGCATCACGTCCATCATGAGCTGCCCTTGCCTCAACATTTGCTGATTGGTTCTCAACAGTGCCTCTAGAACCTAGTTTTGGCCCCCTTGCCTGGGTTTCTCATTGTCTCCTTGGTTGTCCATCCAGCCTCTGATATGTTCCACTTTTGTGCTTGAAAATGGATTTGGACCCTCTTCTCTACCTCAACCCCTGTCTCTGCCTCAGTAAACACCAATAAACCAGAAATGCTTTTCAAACACGCCAAAATGGGCAATTTTATTATATATAACTGCTGGAGTACAATGTGAAATTGAAAGAGTGCACTTGGGCTTGCACAAGGCAAGCTACAAGCCTCAGGTGGTCGATATATCAATGCCCAACTGTTGCAAGAGCTTATCTTCGAGAAATCTGTGCTGGCCCTAGTAATTCTGCATTGTTTGATGTGTTGAGACCTTGGTTTGACCCCTCAAATCTGCCCAGAAAATTCTGCAAAATTGGATTTGAGATCCTTGTCAAAAACCCAGAAAAACTCAGAAAGGGTTTCCTCTAGTTTTGACGCTCCAAAATTGACCCCAAATTCCCAACACTTCTCCACTGCTAGTAAATTTCGGTCTGCAGAAGTTGTCTTTCCTGCACTCCAAAATAGTGGAATATCTCCCCTAGGTTCCCTTCTAACTCCCACACAACAGCCTAGCTCCAAATACCTTTGACCAAGACTACCCAAAACAACTCCTCAACTACTGCGTAGTCCTGGGCAGTACTGCGTAAGCTTCAACAAGGGAAGTTCGTACTGATGAGATGGCTCCTTTTGCTCTACAAATTCTCTCCTCTCCTCCAGCAAATTCTGAAATGGATTGCCCAGCAACTATGTGGCTTCTAATTTCCGACACCAACTCCCAAAGGATAGCATAGCTCTAATTCTGCGTCCCAACTGAGCTCAAAAATTTTGTGGTACCTGTGCTATGCCTCTCCCTGCCTCCTCAAGACAATAGTGAAGCCTTTCTAGGGTGGCACTCGTAGTCCACCAAAGAGAAGGGTGAATTTCCTCCTTGGGAAACTCTGGTGCTCAACAACACTTTGTGACTCAGCTAAACAACTTGAGCAACAATGTAGTTTGTCAAATGATCAAAAGCCCCAAATGATGTTGCCTTCCTCTTATTTATACTTGTTGGTCCTTTGCCTCATGTGGGTCCCTCCAATAATTTTGACCTCCTCTAAGCACTTCGAATCCCTTTACCAAGTGGTGCATATTTTGTGAGAGAGTGGTCCCCACATTCCACTAAGAAATAAAAAGACTTTGACCCACTTTTCCTAAGTGCCTCTCCAAAAATTACTTTAGGCCCCAAAATGACAAAATTAACAAAATTGGGTTTTCCCTTTAGCAAAATATTTAGGAAGGGACATTACATGCCGTGGGATTAATCCAACAAAGATGATGACCCTCTCCTCACCCTTTAGACCTTGAAGTGTTGGTCAATGAAGCTAGGACATTGCTAAGCCAAATAATGTACAATAGAGACCACAAGATGGCCCTAGGATGACCTTGCACCTTCTTGCTGGATAATGCCCTGTTCTTGGACTAGTTGGTTGATGATGATGACCGGGATCCCTCTAGAAGGTATGGTACACCTTTGTTGATGATGACACCATGCCCTAGCATTGTGACATCACCCTCATGAGGCCTAGAGTAATGACTTGGGCTTGGTTGATGGTGATATCTTGATGAGGAGCATTTTACTTAATGATTGGACACTGTGGATGTGGGGATGGCTTTGAATGAATGATGTAGGAGCATCACCATCAGTAAATTCATTTTGATAGTGATGGTCAAAATTTCATTTACTACAAGAAGTGGGTTTCCTGAATTTATTTTAATTATTTGAAATACCTAAGGAAATTGGTATTCAGTTAGAATTTTTATGTATTTATTATAAAATAGGAAATTGTTGTAGCTAATTCTGAGAGATATTGTAACCCAGCGTTGCACAATCCTTCCCCCCCCCCATGGATCCAAGGCTGTAACCATGCCTCATACAGATCCTTGGCTAATCCTTCGGTAGAACTACGGATTCGAAAATCGGATCTGCTTTTCCGCCAATTTGTGTCGATTCTTGGAAATTTGGAACCGTGCGGGCGCGATCTGCGGTTCTGGATTTGCAATTTTGCAGATTTGGAAAACTATCCGCGTTGGATCCATGGAGGACCAGACACGGATCTGGGCTGATCCGAAGTGGATCCGTAGGCCGACGGGTGGTTCTACGGAGGACCAATTTTATTTATTTATTTTTTCTTTTGATTTAACTTGGGTTGGGGGTGGGTTTATGGTAAGTTAGGGAAATGATAGATAGGGTTAAAAGGCATTCCCCCTCTCTTTTCCTCATTCTTGCATCTTTGTAGAGCTTGGAGAAGAGAGGAGAAGAGAACTTGGAGAAGAGAGGCTCGAGGAGAACTTAGAGGAGTGAAGGAGGAGGAGCTTGGAGAAGTAAAGACGGGTTGCCATCTACAAGAGCTGAAGAGGTAAGTGCAAACCCAAAAATCCCTAATTTTTTTTATTGTTTGTATTTTTTCTCTTCCCTCTCCTACTCTTTCCCATTCTTTCTTCTTGCTCATTTCATTGCAGGTTGTCCATCTATATTCATATTCCAAAATGGTGTTCTTTTGCCTTATATGTGTTGTTCCACTTTTGGTTTTCATGATGGTGTTGGGGAGTAGGAATAGAAGGGAAGAAGAAGAAGAGGATAATGGTCTCCATTTGAGTGATCCAATGTATGATGAGGAGGAAGGGTTTGAAGAGGACACTGAAATATAAGAGGGTAAAGTTGCGTTGATGCCCTTGTGGAATTATGTGACCAAACGTGTGGGGGGAAAAGGTGGTGGAAGCTACAAGTTTGTGTGTTGTCATGGTTGCCCATATACCCATGTGAAGAGGCATCTTTATAGGGTGATGGATAGTGATGAGAAGAAGGGTCCTGTGGGGATAGCAATTTGCCCTAGGTTTTCAATGGAACAAAGAAGAAAATACGTCCAAATAGAGGAGGATGCACAAAAGAAAAACAAGGAACTAAAAACTCATTCTCAGTCAAGTGCAACCTCTAGATTTGGTAGTTCATCTCCTTATGGTACTTTTGCAACCTGAAAATAGAAGAACAATAATAGATTTCCTGAATATTGCTGGGAGGGATGATGTGGATGGAAAGGTGGTCCAGTTTCTTTGTGTTTGTAGTGTACCATTTAATGTGCTTCACTGCCCCTATTGGCATGATATCGTTAAGGGCATCAATGAGCCCCAAAAGGATACAAGAATGTTGGACACCTAATCCTAAGTGGGTTAGTGTGGAAGTCGAATGGACAAAAGGAGTCCAAGAGACCTTGGGATCTGAAACCCAAGAGTCACATATTTGTACTATAAATGTATATCTATTGTTAATAAAAAGGTATTCACTGATTTATCTTTCCTATTCTATGTTTTCCATGTGTGTTTAACATGGTATCAGAGCGGGCGATCTCCTGCCCTGCTCCAGTGTGAGCCACCTGTTTCTGTGGCCTTTGTAAACCAATGCTCTCCTCTTGATTATACTTTTCTGAGCATTTATTAAAATAGAAGTTGTTACCTCTATCAGCGCTGCCATTCTTCTGATGTGAGCAGTCCTGGCCCTCTGCCATATTCTTTTCCAGCGCTCCTGACATGCTGCCTCTGCCCTATAACGCATTGCCCAAGCCATTCTCATGAATATTGTCTCAGCTAAATTTTAGCTGCAACCTGTTATTTCTCCAGCACTATTTTTATTTCACCTGCCATCTCTGCCCTAGCAAGAACGCACTTCTGACTTGTCATTGAATGGGACAATTTCATTTGATTTCTACGCACCGTTACTCCAGTCTTGTGTGTCAGACAACTACGCTGCCCATTGTCCGCTATCATAACAGTTACATTGTCCGCCTCTTCTAGTTGCAGAAAATGTCAGCGCAACATTCGTGGAGGAGAACGGTCTTGGTATCATTTGTCTCTCTGCCTGCCTAATGCCTGGATCTCTGCCCATATACTCTGTCGATTCTCTGCCCTGTAATCAATCATAATTCATGTTATTGCATCTGCTATACAAAGGGACCGTTACAAGCCTTCAATAACTGACAGTGCTTGGAATCATTCTCGTTTGAATGACTGTGCGTTGAATGTCGTCAAGCCGCTGAAGCAATCTTGAATATCCCGCATTTGGTGAGCGTTATGAGTATGGTGTTGATGCATTAGCCTTATTGTCTACTATGTATCATATTCCAAAGATGCGTTTTGAATAGTGTGAAGTAAGTAATGTGGTTGGTAACTATGGTGATCTATCTTTGTATGCTTCAATGGTTGCTCGAAAGTCTTCAGTTATTAAACTACCTGCTCGGATTAGTCCAATCTCCCCCCATCTCGTTGGGATATTATTCAGTTTCACTGTTTTTGAATTCCAAAAAATTGTTAAAGCGAGTTGATTGTTTATTTGTGGAAAAAGCCCATTGAGCTTTCTGTGGGGGGAGCGTAACGAACACACATCGCACCAAAGCTTGCTTGCAAAAAGGGCCACCCACTGTCCGGGCATCCCACAGTTTAGATAAACCCATTCTCTCGGCCGAAAATCAATGTAATCTACAATCCATCAATACCAATCTACTGGTTTTCTCTAACTTCGCAAGAAACTCTGAATATTAGGAGAAGGTTGCAGATGATACAACTGGAATACTGGCACCGACTACAATTAATCTCTCACCCCGATAATGATTCTATTGGTTTGTTGGAGTTATTTATTCAAGTTTTTGAGAATGATTGTCTGAGATAACTAATGGAGACATGCTGAAAACGATTGCAGCTACAGAGTCCTCATCGATTGCAGCTCTCACTTTTCTCGTGATTTCCTGGTGATGTTGTGTTGCGGGTTGAATGAAGCTTTCTATGCTGTGAATTGATATCTTTATTCTCTTTCACATGGTGATAGTGTAGTAGCACGCACTTTCAGTTTTGCGGTCCACAAAGATTGACCCGTCTCTCGAGATGGGGAACCTCGTTGGTGACCCGGAAAAGGTGATTATTTCTGAGTAGCAGTCAGAGTCTGGGTCGGACATATGCAGTACTGCTGGCCTCTGCACTTGCTCTTGACATTGCCTGGTTTATTCTTTTCGCTGATATATAGGTTGGGAGTATCTTCAGATATTTCTTCTGTTTATGAACCTGCCGACTTTGAGAACAGGCCTGGTTTTTCAAATCCACCAAGTCCTGCTCATGCTAGACAAATTTCAATTAAGGATAATGTATTAGGAGGTTCTATTTATGATCCAGCTTATTACGCCTCCCTTTTCCATGACAAACAAGATCTTGGACCTTCCTATGAGAGTACAAGGCTGTTAGAAGGACCTGAAAGTGTATGACATGTAAAGAACCGATTGATCCAGAGGATGTCCTATCTACTTTTCCCTAAAGTTGAAGATGTACAGTTGTACTATATTCATCTATTTGTATCTCTGAAATTGTTGCTCAATGTGAGTTTAACATCGTTATCAGCGATGGTAGGAGCTTTTGGAGGCCCGTATGCCTCTATGATATCTCTACATTGAATGTTCACTGAACCTACAATCATGATCATAAACAACCATTCGATTCAACAGTTTAGTTGAAGGGCCGTACGCTGGTGCGTTTTGTTCCTTTGTTGTGTGCTGTACGCTGGTGCATTTTGAACGTTCCCTGTGTTGAAACTGTGACTGGCTTCCGCGTATATTGGACATTGTTCTGGTGTATTACATTGGTGTATTACACTGTCTTCAATATCACTGCATCATACACTTCACGCTCAGCAATTGAACTTCTTGTTCTATTTTTATAAAGTCTACCTTCTCAGCTCTCAGTGGGAATTTATTTGTCAAACGTTTTTCACTGTATACGGAAAACATCTCTTTCTTTCTTGTAGTAAACTGTTGGATTTTATGCATTGTTGCTCACTGTGAGACTGTGCATAAGCTGGTCTGTGCGTTGATCTCCGTGCAGAAGACCGAATGACTTTGCCTCTGTAAACCGACTCTGCTACAGGTTGAGCTCACTAAATTTCCAGCCATTCCAGCCAATAGATCGGACCAGCGAGAAGCAGAAATCTGGTATCTCCAATGCTGAAGCAAACTAGTGGCAAGATCAGGAAATATTTGTTCGTACCCTAGTCAAAGCATTTATATATGAGCATTCAAGTTCTGTCCATGACAGTGTTATAATTGTTGAAGTTTTGTTAGCCATCATTTCTGATTCAAAAGGGAAGGAGTATTTGAAGGATCCAAGCAAGTTTGCAGTTGCTGCTGCCCCAGTTGTGGAACTGTATTTAAAACTCATTATAGTTTCTGTTCCTTGATTCATTTGCTGCACATTTACAAAGGATTTTTCTGTGTCTTTGTACTGTACTGTGAGTGGGTGTTACTTTTACTCATTGAGTCATAGTTGTAATCAGTCTTTTAAAGGGGTGTAATTTTGACAATGAAGAATATGCCTCGAATTACTGAAATATTAGAGTTATTAAAAACTCTGATATATTCCTCGAATCATGAAACATTCCAAATCAACAAAGGATCTCTCTCAGAAATTCAAACATGTTTACAAAATGCACAGGAAAAGATCGATTTTTTGCAGCTTGAATCACAGCTACAGCAAGAAGAGCTACATCAAAATAGACACCATTCTGAACCTGTTTTTGTTCAGAACATTGAGACAACCACCCATCAACAACATGTTAATAATGGTACAGTTCATTCAAATAAAGCAGCAGTTGTATATGCAGATGCAGAAACTCAGTCTGCACTTTCCAAGCCGATCATCAGACCTTGGGAACAACTTGTCCACAACAAGCACAAAACTGGTCTTGGATATGACAAGGACTTGTCCTTTCATATTCCAGACTACGCCAAGCCCATTCAGTTTCAGAGTGCTGGATTTATTCATGACAGTTCACCTGCTTCTCATGACAGTTCAGCTTCAGCTGTTCCAGAATCTGCTCCTCTTCCGCAACAACAACAACAACAACAGATCGTGAAATGCCAACACTGTGACCGAGTTGGCCATTTGAAAGATCACTGTTTTGATCTTCATCCATGTAAGCACTGTCATAAAACCAATCATTCTTCACACAGATGCTTCAGAAACAAACGTCCTGCAAGAACAAAGATTCATCTTGGATGGATCGCTTCTTGGCAATGGGCATCAACAGCCAAGAAGATATTCCAAACGCATGTTAGAACTTGTTCCAGAATATTGAATAGTCTTGCAGTTGAGTTTTCTCCGTCATCTCACCTTGTATCTGACAGGGGGGGGAATGATGGTCATCTACAAGCTTCAAAGTCACATCAAGCGAGCCTGAGCCACAACCTGCCACACCAGTTTCAGAGTTGTAGCCAGAGACAAAGATGCCCGTGAACATGCCTTCAGTTGGCAATCTGGGACACTTTTTTCTAGCAGAAGACTTCAGCTTCTTGCCAGTTTTGGAAGAGTTCCAGGAACAAAATTGAGAACACTTCCTCTAACAGAAGACACCAACTTCTTGCCAGTTTTGGAAGAGTTCAGGAATTGCATTAAGCATTCCAGAGTTGTTGGTCATCCTTAAACCATCACAGATTAAGAACACTTCCTCTAGCAGAAGACTCCAACTTCTTGCCAGTTTTGGAAGAGTTCCGGGAACTGCACTAAGCGTTCCAGTGTTGGTGGTCACCCTTAAACCACTGCCCTTTATACCAACATTTCATAGAGCACATTCAGCCTAGTGCTGCCATGCATTTTTTGCACATTTTGTATTACAGCTCTCTTCTTGGACTCATACATAACCCTTCGGATTAAGGGGGGGAATGTTGGACACCTAATCCTAAGTGGGTTAGTGTGGAAGTCAAATGGACAAAAGGAGTCCAAGAGACCTTGGGATCTGAAACCCAAGAGTCACATATTTGTACTATAAATGTATATCTATTGTTAATAAAAAGGTATTCACTGATTTATCTTTCCTATTCTATGTTTTCCATGTGTGTTTAACAAAGAACCCCAACTATGAGAAAGCTAGAATTGTGTTATTAGAAAGAAAAAGAAAATGTTCAAAGAGCTTTGACAAATTTTACAAATGCGTGGGTGGATTGTGGGTATCCATTGTATTAGTTGGTTGGACAAATGTTAGAAACCAACATTTTGTAAATGTTCTTGGTGTTTCTGCTAGCAGTGTAGTGTTTCTTGCAAGTCATGACTCCATCAGTGCAACTTCCCAAAGCATTGCAAATCTCTTATTGAAATCAATCAAAGATGATGGTCCTAATAATGTGGTTCAAGTGATCACTGATAATGCAACAAATTATAAGTTAGTGGGAAAAATTATTGAGTGTACTTATCCACACATCTTTTGGTCCAGGTGCTTGGTGCACACATTGAACTTTTTGATGCATGATATTGTGAAGCATAAAGAATGTGGATGGATTAATGAGCTTTACAAGAAAGGGAAGCAACTCATTAAATTTATCATAGGGCATACAAGGGTAAACTATTTTTATGGCACTTACTCCAAGTTATAGCTGTTTAAACTTTCAAAAACAAGATTTGCAAGTTATTACCTCACCTTTAGGTGGCCAGGGAAGGTGAGGCAAGCTTTAACTAATATGGCAACCTTTGAATCATGGGATGACATTAACACTGATAGAGATGGTGCTAATGTAGTCAAGGACACTATTCTTAACAATTACTTTTGGTCACAGAGTAAATATGTTTTGCAATTCACCAAACCAATTTATTACATGATCAAGTTTGCAGATTCAGATTGACCAATAATTGGGGAGATGTATGAGCAGATGTATAACATGTTGAAGCAGATTAAAGACATTGTTGAGCCTGGAGATATCACCTTTTACAATTATATTTGTGCAGAGGTGGAAAAATGATGGGAAATGCTAAACATTCCATTGCATGCCTTAGTATATGGTCTGACACCTAAATACTATCATCCATCATGGCTTTAAACACCAACACCGGGGGGAGGAGCAGGAGAAAACCACACCTAGATCTAGAGGTTCTATCTGGTTATATGAAAGCGTTGGATAAATTAGTCCTTGATGAGGAGGAGCCTACCATGCTACGTAAACAATTGAGCAACTATATGCTTGGCACTGGTCCATTTGGGAGCAATCATGCAATTAAGATCGAAAGAATTTATCTTCTCTTGAGTGGTGGAACATGCATGGAGGTGCTACTCCACTTCTACAAACTTTGACATTGGGGGTGTTATCGCAGGTGGTAAACACTTCTTCTGCAGAGAGGTGTTGGAGCTCTTATTCTTTCATCCATAGTGTTAAAAGGAACCGGTCAAATTTAGAGCGGGTAGAGAGCTTGGTTTATGTTCACTACAAATTGCGATTGTTGTCCCATTATTGTGGCGATGCAAAGACTAATAAAGACCTTAAGCTTTGGGAGAAAAATCTAGAGGAGGCCAATTTGGAGGATGGACTGTTGCAACTAGAGCAATTGGAGGATGCTCTTATCTAGGATGATGATGATCGAGTTGAGATGCCACCCCCATCCAGTCCCATGGTTCCTAGGTTCCATGTTTCAACCATTAGAGAATTTTTTGAGGTTTAAAATGGGCCTCCTAAGGAATATTATAAACTAATAGTGTAAATAATTAAATAAGTTTAGATTACATCATCAAATTTTAGAGGGAAAAAAGAAAAAATTATTTTTTCAACTCGTATTTTCAACTTACTCCCTACGATTTTACTCAAATTGGGCAGGAGCACTTGTTGGATGTGGAATTTAATTCCTCATCCAAGGAGTACCCATGTTGCATACTTTCGGTGGACCCTACTACATGAAAAATGAGAAATACATGAAAAACGTGATTGCAATCACATTTTTCATGTATTTTTCTTTTTTCTTGTAATAGGGTCCTTCGAAAGTATGCAACATGGTACTCCTTGGATGAGGAATTAAATTTTGCATCCAACAAGTGCTCCCACTTGAAATTTGAGTAAAACCATAGAGAGATAAGTTGAAAATACGAGTTGAAAAAGTAGATTTTTATTTTTATTTTTTAATTGTTTTACTTTTTTACTCCAAAAATAGTGAATCGTTCTCCATGGTCGACATCATCATCTTGAATCCTATAATCTATTGGTTCTTATAAAGTTGATTTTGGTTGTATATTTTTGTTTTGAGGCCCATTTTTTACCTCAAAAATTCTCTAATGACCAACAACAGGGGCTTTGTTGCCGCCTCCCTTACACACCTAAGTTAATGTGGGAAAATTTCTCAACCCCACTAGGTTTGGCCTTGGTGGCAAACCTCAAAGAAGAGGTTGTCACCTAATCCCAACTCTGTTGAAAAATGTAACTAGTATCGGTCTTCATAATTGTATTTGAGTCAAATGATAAAGAAAAGGAAAGGAAATTTTATCATGAAAGAAAAATCATTTACTAGCATGGGTTTCATGCTCTATTATTTTATTCTTAGGTCAAAGCCTCCATTGTAGGCTTCTAGGGTTTATGTCATGAGTCCTAGTCCTTGTCATCATTCAATAGACCCTTCTTGGGCTTTGTATAACAAGGAAAACAATTATTTTTATGTCAAAAGTGTCATTTGTGCTTCCTCCAAGTCGGCCTCAAAGAAGACAAGTCAGCCTCATTAGGAGAATTCAACCACACAGAAGGACTATATATTGGCAGCTACTCGACCTCATTTGGACATGAAGCAAGGAAGTTCGATCTGCAGCTACGAGAAAGAAGGTTGAGTCATGAAATACCTAAGGAAGAAGGAGAAAACCCTAGCGAAGAAGAAGGAGACACTTGTCAAGCAAGAATAAATTCTTGCTCCTTTGCCACACGTGTGAGTTTCTGGGTTGCTGGAGGAAGGCCGAAATTTGAGATCTGCAGTAAAGGTCGAAATTCTGAGTTGTAGTTGGGTTAAAGCTATCTGACTAGAAGGGACTACTGAAGTTTGATTAATCGATTTGGAATGCTGACTTGGTGGAGAGAGAGTCTTTTGGTTTGGTCTAAGGTCTTGGATTGTCTCAATTTTATTTGAATCTACTAGTGGAAGAGTTTGACTGGGTTTTCCCCTTCATAGGGGCTTAGCCCTGACTGAGTGCCTATATTTGGTGTCATTGATCTTCATGCTTTTGATTTGATGATTGCTTGACGAGAATAAGATAAAAGAAGAACATAAAGAAAAGTTAATAAGAATACAAGAATATCACGAGTAGTTGTCAACATAAGAAAATCTTTCTGCCTTTTTGATTTTCAACATGGTATCAGAGCTATAGCCAAAGGAATAAGGCAACTGAAAATCACATTCATGTAAAAAAATAGGGTTTCCAAAGGAATTGTTTGAACCGAGCCACTTAGAAGAGGATCTAAGTTGCAAAAGAGCATATTTATGGGCACAATTACAAGTCTATATATTTGTAAACAAGCTGCAGACCTGAGCTTATAGGTCAAAGTACCTAGAGGAGTCAAATAGCATATTTGTGAGCTTAGTTAAGGCCGAGCTTCTTATGGAATAGAGTGAAATTCTAAGTATTGTTTAAGGGTTCTGAAATCACCATTTTACAAGTTCCTGTACATCTGAAGTTATCACAAGTTCTATCAAGATGACTAAGTCTTAAAGTTTGAAGTATAAAGGTAGTCCTTGAAAACAACAAAGAAAGGAACAAGGGCCAAATTGTTTAGTAGCTATGGAGACCTACTTGAGAACACTGCTACAAAGCTGCAGTCACCCTAAAGTTAAAGGAGCCAAGACCCTTGTAGAAACAAAGGACGAAATTCTGAGTAGATATATATATAAGATTCGTGCCTCAATAACTGAACTGGAAGGATCTCATGTGTTTGAAGAATTGTTCTAAGAAATCTAATTGAGTGAGACATTTGAAGTACATCAACCTTGCAACCCGGGGAACTTTGAAAGAAATTAAGATCTATAGTCCTTGACGAATAGGTGTCTAACCCTATTGAATAAAGTTTTATCTTTAAAACAAGCATACTCTCTTTGAGAAGAAGTCCATTTGAAGATAGCAGCTCATTCTTGAAAGCCTTTACTACAGTCAAGAGAAAGCATCTAACATTTTGGACTAGTTTGCATTCCTCATCAAAGTCAAGTAAGTGTTGTTTTTGTTCTTTATATTTTTGTCATCTAACAATATGCTTTCAATTTGCTAGAAAGAGCAACAAATGGAACCTCAAAACAAAGGTATGTAATCTTGAGGTATGTATAACATGTTTATTTAAAGAGTCTAGCATGAAATGTTTTTAGGATTTGCCTACCTATATGATTCTAGGGTTGGCTAGTTCTTATTGTAATAAAGATTGTTAATATTTAGGGATTGTAAACCCTAGATAGTACACATGAAAACCCTTACCTTATTTATTGTTCCCTCTATGAAACCCTAACTCATGATATCTAAGGTCTATAGGTATATGACAATCCTTTGCAAAAATAGAATTGAATGATGTCTCGATTTTAACATTTTTCACTTTATAGCTAGTTAGGGTTTGTACTCAAAATCCCTAGAAATTCATTTTCTAAGAAGTAATGGAAACCCTAGATAATCATCACGCTATTGTTCTTGTATATTTTGGTTGTGCTTGTCAATTAATATTGCAGGTGAATATTTAAGGAAGCAAAGATGAGGTAGAAATGCTAATGGTGACTTGGTAAATCAAGTTGGATCCTTGGGCACATATTAAATCATATGAAAATGGACCATGAAGATGCTACAATGTATGTAAAGGAGCAATTTCAGGTATGCTTAAGACCACAAGAGTTGTAGCTAATCCTCTTCATTATAAGGTACATTCATTTTTGAAATTTGCGTTGTTTTACTAACTCTTATGTTTAGGGTTTTATATCATAAAGAGACTTGTTAGGGTGATTAATCATTAATCTCTAGATTGAATCTACCCTTGTCACGCTATCGTTTACCATATGTTCATTCTTGGTAAAACCCTAACCTTTAGGGTTCACTGTAAAACCCTAGCCTTTTGATGCTTAAGGTACGTTGACAATATTGAGGAAACCCTTGTCTACTAAAGATATCCGACTCTCTTGATATTTAGGATTTTGGTATTAAGAAACCCTAGCCCTTTAGGGTTTGTCATTGATATCTAGGTTATATGATAAAACCCTAGATCTTTAGGTTTTGTTAAATTAGGGTTTATGACGAAACCCTTGAATCAATTAATGAAAGATCCTAGGAATGAAATCCTAGGTGTATGCTTTTATGTCTGATTGAAACTCTAGCTTAGTCAAGTTGTATATCTAACGTTGAAATTTTGAAGTTTGTGTCTAGGGTTTGTGACAAAACCCTAGCAGAGTTTTGACATGAAATTCTAGGACATAATATTGAAACCCCAGATGTAAAATGCTATGATTGGATTGCTAACTTGTTTTAGTTGATATCTAAGGCTTTAAGTCTCAGTGATGGAATCTAGGGTTTGTGACAAAACCCTAGCAAAGTTGTTGAAGTCTTGGATATAAGGGATATAACTCTTGATTGTGAACCTAACTAGGTTTAGGTGTCTAAAATTTGATTTCTTGTGATAATATGCTAACATTGATGACACTGATTTCATGCTCCTATATGTTTGTACTTGGTTGAACTTGTTGAAGATTTGCAGGTACATAATCTTCAAGATGTTGAAGATGTCTACCTACCTCATAATGACTTGATGAGCATGATGGAAAGGAGCACCTTGTTGCCTTGTGAAGTTAGAAAGAATAATGTTCTTGAAGAAATGAAGTTTTGAAAGGTCAAAATTCTCCGATAAAATAATGATGCAAAAGAAAGAGCCTTTGTGACTGAAAGAATAAGATAGTTAATGGACTTGTCCCCTAGTTGAGAAGGAACTTGGATAAAGGAAAGTGTATATCTCCCTAGTTGAGAGGGAGCTTGAAGAGAAGTGAATCTCCTCCATAGTTGATGATATGATGAAAAGACAATGAGGATGTTTGAGATCGAAGAATCGCTGCAGGCACTATTAATGATTGATAAAGTTGACTTAAATGTTTTTTGGAAAAAGTGTTGAAGCTAAGGTTGGTGCTATTAAAGAAAGTAAATAAAGAAGTTTCCATAGAGATAAGTTTGGATATTGTAATAACCTAAAGCAACATCAGTATGATTGAAGACCCCGAAGGTTTGTGCTAACATTTATATATTAAAAGTTTATTACTAATTGGGGTTGTGATTGTGCCGGCTCTCTCCATAAGAAGGTTGAACATTTTGAAGCATGCTTGAACTAGAGGATATATCTGTTTTATTTAATCGGGAGAGATGAAGCATCTTGAGGCGACAAGATGCTTGGGAGGATATCTAGCCGACTTGTGATGATGTCTAGATGCTAAAGCAGGGAGGGTATCATTGGTCTTGTGGAGCTCCGACCTTGGATACGTTACCTAGATCCCTAGGTTGGTGTTAGAGTTGAAGCCTAATGGTATCTATAGTGGCTAATGCTTGGAACACACCTTAGTCCCAACCGTTTAGATACCTTAGTCAGTATCTAATCTGTAGCACTGCATGTCCTATGACTCTTTGTAGAACATATCATTGAACTCATCCTTGTACCTATATATGTATAATTATGAATACCTCCCTAGTTAAGAGGGAATGTTGAAGATTGTAACTAGTATCGATCTTCATAATTGTATTTGAGTCAAAAGAAAATAAAAAGAAATTTTATTATGAAAGAAAAATCATTTATTAGCATGGGTTTTGTTACTGCTCAAACTAGCAAGGGACCCAAGGGGAAACCCTAGAGGACAAATTCTAGGCTGAGGGCAATAAATGGAGTCTTAACCCACTGTCACCTCAGTTAAGGCTCCCTTCTATTTACAGACTTTCACTGATGGGGGGAGACCCAATATGCGTGGAGTCACCGATGAAGGATAAGTCAATGGATATGAGTGACCCGAATAACCCTTTCCCAGAATTTGAAGGATAAAGATTGCTTGCTTTGTAAGCAAGGTACTAGGTTATCTAGGGAAAGAAAGAAAGGATTTGAGGGCTATGTTTATGGGATAAGACTTGTGAAGGAGTTTCTCAATCCCTAAAATCCTTGTTAGAATTGGTATACTGGATGGTTATTGAAGAATGGTCATTCAAAGGAGTGGGATCACACGGGGCCAAGTGGACCCAGTCTAGGGTATGAGGAAGGAATGTAGCAACCAATGATATTCTTACCCTAGACAAGGTGGAGAAAGGATCAAAGAAAATATAATTACTCAAAGATGTTGGTTTGACCCTGGGAAGTGCTAGCCTTGGGGATTGCCGGGCAAGTTTTGGTCTCGAAGCTAAGTCTTGACTTTTCTCTCAATTCCACCGTTGGAGACCCTAGAGGATCGAATTTCTTTAGTGGCTAGCTTGTCAGGAATTTGATGCCCTAGGCACCCCAATGTGGCTAGACTTGGGAGAAGGTGAAAGAATAAGAATTTAGTGACCACCCTTGGTAGATCAGTGCCTTAATCCTTGGGAGAATGGAGTCTGTTGATTATGTGTAAGATTTCTTGGTTCCCAGTTAGGGAGGCCTCAAAATTACTTCACAAACCTTCTAGGTCAAGTGAAAGCAATCTTGCAGCTTTTATACTTCAAATGCACAAGAGGAATGGCTTATCAAGGTCAAATTTTACCCCTAGGAGGTTTCGCTCACACTACATGGCCCATACATGGACATAACGTTATAACAGAGACAATCCCACAATATTAAGCAATAATGTGCATGCAACAATTAGCCCTAAAACAACGAAAATCCCATCCAGCGTATATGACAAAAGTAACAAGAATAACATCAAAATTTCGTACTTTACATGCAGTAGAGTATATCCAACCATTCACAAATGACAATAGAGAAGCTCCAAGACCAATAACCATACATCAAAATTCATCCATAAATGCTCCAATTCATCCTCTAGAATAAAGTGTGAAATTATCTAAAGAAGGGAGAGATCCAATCCAAAGTGATGATGAGAAATGATCTCACCTCACTTGTATTTATACACATCTCAGGCGTTCGAATTAGCCTCCTTGGCCTCCATAAGCCCCCAAAATAAAATAATGTGCTAATAATACAACTTTCGGTGACAAATCGACCAAACTAGCTCATAAATGAAAAAGTAAGGCTCTCAAGTGGTCAAATAATAATCTATGCATGTTGTAGGGCCCTCTAAAAGGCCTAATGAGATCCATGGGTGCCACAATGAAGAATAGGACCCTCAAAAGCAGTGGACAAGGGGTTTGCCCCTTGTAATAACCTGTGGTGCTCCAAATGACATGTGGGGGAACATAGGTATCCTCATGGGTTTCCCAACAAATCAAAGATGCCCGTGGGTTCCCTGCATAGGATAGGATGATAGTGTAGGTGATGCCACATCATCGTACAAGTCTTGGATCCTCTGCCAAGTGTATGGTGTAGATCTGGGGTCAGCTGAGCATGATAGATCAAGTGCATCCTCCTCGTCTAGTAAGTGAAACACAAGCAATCTTTGAATGGTTGTGGGGATCCATGGAGTGCAATTTGTTGCTGTGGAGGCCCATGGCTCCCAACACTCACCCTACATGTGCCAATGTAGCTCTCTAGAGGATTAGGACTCTGTATAGGGGGACCAAACCCAAATGGAAATCATCTGCAATCTTGCATAAGATCCAATGTGTCCCCTAGCCTTCCAATACAACAAGTCATTAGAGAAATCGAGTAAATGAGCTTGCCTAATCATGGACCACAGGTCGGGACTTCATAACGACCTACCCTACCATAATGGGCTTCGGGGTGTGCCAATGTCTCCTAAACTCCAAATGGGGTTAACCAAGTGCCCTATTAAGTGGTTTCTACCTCTAAAGGGGATAATATAGTTAAGGTACATCCATCAAAAGGTGGTGGCATGTGACAGATAGGTGAATGAAGTAAGGGATTAGAAAGGGCAGCCCTGGGTCACATGCTGGGGTATAAGGGTAGCTAATAAGAAGGAAGCCCACACTTGGGTTTATAATGTGTAGGAGGGAGCAATTGTGGTACATGAGGTGCCCTGATCTTGGTTTTTAACTTTTTCCACCCTTCTTTATATGCCTTTTGCCTTTTAATGATTTTCTTTGATTAACTGCTCAAGGCTCAAGGGGTTAGAGCATGATGTATAAGATATAACAATGAATTCCCCCTGTTAAGGTGGGGTGGCCCATCGCCCACCAGGGGTTGGGACAATCATGGATTTCTATATGATGAAGAAGGCTCATAGAAACTGTAAGAACTAGGGTGATGGCCATGATGATGGGTTAGTGCTCATGTGTTGGATTTTGCCCACGTGCTAAATGTTTTTGTCCCGACCATCTTTTGCATTTTGTGGTACTTTTCCTGTTGAATGTGGCCATATATGCTTTTAACTTTCTTTTCAGTTGCATCAACCTCCAGGCTTCATTCTAGGCCATGACCTAAGGTGTGGGCAACGGAAAGGGGCAAGCTAACCCTATGTAGACCCAATCCAGGTGGGAGAAATGATGGATGGGTAATAATGAATGGAAAGAGGGCAATATAAGTGGATAAGGGAGTGGGACCACACAATCAAAATCGGGGTTTCTCGTGAAATACCATCCCTGAAACCCAATGGTCAGTGAAAGAGATACCACAGGACTAGAATCCTAGGTTAATTCCTAAAAGGGGTCTAGGGGACAGAAGCATAGACCTAGCCCATCCTTTCTGTCGATCCCCCCCATTAATCCATGCCCAGAAGTGTCCATGATAAGCAAACTACAATACTCAATTTCAAAATGACAAGGCATACCTTTAGATTCAGGAGGCCCACCTTCAAACATACGATCATGGCAGATGGGCGAGGGACCACACGGCTGGCTCAGGTGGCGGAGAAATGTCACAATGAGCTAGCTGATGGCTGCAAGGGGTTGTTGGTTGTTGGCTGAGGACCATCTTGGATAAATTTTTTCTCCTAGGGATATTACCCACAAAATGATGGATAATGGGTTTCATGCTCTATTATTTTATTCTTAAGTCAAAGCCTCCATTGTAGGCTTCTAGGGTTTATGTCATGAGTCCTTGTCCTTGTCATCTTTCAATAGACCATTCTTGGTATTTGTATAACAATAAATTAATTTATTTTTATGTCAAAAGTGTCATTTGTGCCTCCTCCACCATGTTGACCTCATTAGGAGAATTCGACCACACAAAAGGACTATATATTGGCAACTACTCGACCTAATTTGGACATGAAGCAAGGAAGTTCAATCTACAATTACAACAAAGAAGGACGAAATACCTAAGGAAGAAGGAGAAAACCCTAGCAAAGAAGAAGGAGACTCTTGTCAAGCAAGAAGAAATTCTCTCTCCTTTGCCACATGTGTGAGTTTTTGGGTTGTTGGAAGAAGGCCGAAATTTCAGATTTGCAGTATAGGCTGAAATTCTGGAAGCTGGAGGGTCGAAATTTTGTGTTGTAACTGGGTTGAAATTGCTTAACTAGAAGTGACTATTGAAGTTTGATTAATCAAATTGGCAGGCGGACTTGGTGGAAAGTGGAAGGTCTTTTGTGTTAGTTTTTGTAGCATCGAAGGTGTTCTAGTCTCGAAAGTTTGTGGAGAGGCTAAACACAGTAGTTTTCCATAACCCATAAATCATTTATGGAAATTCCACGTAGAAATGTCTCAATTAGATTATTAGCCTATTTTTAAATCTAAGTCTAAACCTTGGAAAAGGTGTTAATTAATCAATGTTAATTGAGAAAGGTGTGAATCATCTAGAAACTCACACGAATCGATTTCGAAATAATATTAGCCATCGATTATGCTTTAATCTTGGCCATTGGAGTCTCAATTGGAGATTACAAGAGGAGGTCGACGGATAGATGGAGAACACACTCTTGAGATCGATTTCCTTGTGCAATTCGATTTTCTAAAGAGCAGCAACAGTTGACGGAAGAGTTCGAGCTAGAGAAGGAAAGCAAAGACAGATAGGGCCAGGGACAATGATCTGGAGGAAGTTTTACAGTTCCAGAGAGGCAGCAACAAGAGGCCGAGTTTTTCCTAGTGACGTTGTGCAAAGTACTGCACATGGAACTTCAGAGGGCATTTCGATTTAGCTTCCAAAGGCAAGGGAAGTCTTCTAGAAGGTCAAAGAATCATTTCCAGCAATGAGCTAGACATCAAATGGTCTGTGAAAGCACTGCACAAGGTGTCTAGGAGGATGAGTCTTTGAAGCCGAGTTGTGTTAGAGTTGCTTGTGGAGGAAGGGATATTCCTTCAAATAATTTCGGCCAGTATTTCTTGCTATTGATTGCCAATTTTCGACATTCAGATTGTACTCATATTATTTCATTGCTACTTAAGAATAAAAACCCTTAGCTGCTGCTCTAGTTTTCCCAAGTTGGGTTTTTCCGGGGACTTTGGTCCAAAAATAACTGTCATATTTTTTATGTGTCAGTGCATATTTCTCATTTTCCAGCACTATTATTTTTTGCAGTATTTTTGTGAAGATTGCAATGTGTTTATCTCATTGTTGTCTTAGCAATAAACTGTTAAATTAATTTACAGTTAGAAGAAATAGTTCCAGTTGCTTCAATAGGATTTCAAAAGTGAATTTTTCACATGGTATTAGAGCGAGTTGGTCAGACGGGGAAGATCAGAAGCAAAGGCAAAAATTTGTTGTTAAGAGGGAGCAACAGGGCGAATTTCTGGAGATTGCATAGAGCCTAAGCTAGGCAGTGTGAATTGCTTGAGCAAGTTCGACTTTTCAGTGCAGGTTGGCAGAAAAATTCGACTTGCCAGAAAAAGTGATTCCAGCAGGCAGAGGGGGTAGCAGTAGCTCAAATTTTCATTAAGCAGGTTCCTTGTTTGGGCACAGGAGGGTTTTGCAGCAACAAAATCAACGCTAGGTGGAAGAGAAAGGCGCACACAAAGAATTTCTCTCACATGGTTTCTAGTCTAGAAATTCGATTTTTTTTAGTTGCAGTTGGCAGTAGCTGCAAGCAAAGTTTCTCACTCCAGAAGGGAGACTGAGTAGCAAATTCAGCAACCAAGCAGAGGGAAGAGGGAGATTTTCAATCAAACTTGAGATGGCCACAACTGGGCTTAGAGATTAGGACATGTTGGATGGATCCTCCAACTTTGTCATCTGGAAGGCTAGAATGTCCTTCCTTCTGGATGAATATGGCCTGAAAGCCTATGTAGATAATGTGGTGGCAATTCCTCAGGATGCAGAACATCTGAAGGAATATAGGAAGGAAATGGCGAAGGCGAAGCGGTTCATCCTGGATGGAGTCTGGGACCACATAGTTTCGCATATATTTGGCAAGAACACTGCCAAGGAGATGTGGGACACTCTCATCCAACTATATCAGAATAGTTCCAAGCAGCGAAAGATGTTCCCTCAGCAGAATCTAAGAGGCATCAGGATGCAGAAGTGTGAAGGCATAGATCCCTTCCTCACTAGGATTCAGGAGGTCCATGATCAGCTTGCAGCTATTGGGGAGGCACCTCAACCAACAGAGCTTGTACAGTTGGCACTGAACAGTGTCTCAGAGGCGTGGCAAGTCTTTGTCCAAAGTATCGTGGACCGAAACAACTTGCCTAGATGGGACATGATGTTGTTAGACCTATAGTAGGAGGAGATGAGGCGAGCTCTATTAAAGAGTACCATCAACGGAAGCAGTAGCAAGGGCGCGAAGGGTGGGAAGGAAGATGAGAATGTGGCCCTAGCATCAAAGGGTCTTAGTCAAGGATAGGGGGAGAAGAAAAAGAAGAAGGGCCTATCTAAGGTCAAGTGCTTCAGGTGTGGCGAGTTTGGCCACTACAGTACCCAGTGTCCTTTCAGAAAGAAGGACAAGTAGGAGAAGCATGACCAGGTAGCAACATCAACAAAGAAAGACAAGTTGTCCTCCAGGCTGGAGGAAGATTTTGTTATGTTTGCAATTATACCTCAAGGAGAGAGGTGGGGCGATATGGAGTTATAGTCCTAGAGTTGCACGGAGATGGGTAGGGTCCATTGAGGTGTCCTCCTCATGGATCATTACCTTGCTATAGGGGTCCACAATCTTCAATAAGAGGATGGATCAGTGTCAGTGATGCAGTCAGATTTTGGAGTGACAATAGCAGAGTAGTCGCAGTCAGGTGTTGAGGAGTGTAGAGCAGTGTTGATAGTAGAGCAGGATTCTTAGTGGCATAATCAACAGTAGTACATATTCTTCAGTGGACAACACAAAGGCTAGTAGCAGTCAGATGCTCAGGTGATAGATGTAGCACAAAGACACAACTGATTCAGTATTTAGGATGCTTCTTAGTTGCAATAGTTGCAGTAGTAGCAACAACAAATGAGAGGGATTTGTAGTGCATATGTAGAGTTGGCAGTAGTGTAGCATTGTCAACAACAACACAGATGCAACATTAGAGTTGCGCAGTAGTTGGTGGGCAGTGGCCACACATCAACAATGTGACAGTAGGTGATACAATGGTAGAGTGTTGTAGCGGTAGTACAATACTAGAACACCTCCCTTGCTAAGAGGGAGTGTTAGTTTTTGTAGCATCAGAGGTGTTCTAGTCTCGAAACTTTATGGAGAGGCTAAAACACATGAGTTCTCCATAACCTAGAAATTGTTTTTGGAAATTCCACCTAGAAGTGTCTCAATTAGATTATTAGCCTATTTTTAAATATTTCCTAAGTCTAAACTTAGGAAAAGGGGTTAATTAATCAATATTAATTGAGAAAGGTGTGAATCATCTAGAAACTCACACAGATCGTTCCCGAAATAATATTAGTTGTTGGAGTCCCAAATGGAGATTATAAGAGGAGGTCGATGGGTAGATGGAGGACACACTTTAGAGATTGATTTCCTTGGGCAATTCGATTTTCCAGAGAGCAACAACAGTTGCCGGAAGAGTTCGAGCCAGAGAAGGAAAGCAAAGAGATAGAGGGGCAAGGACAGTGATTTAGAGGAAGTTTTCCAGTTCCGGAGAGGTAGCAGCAAGATGCCGAATTATTCCTAGTGAGGTTGCGCAAAGTACTCTGCAGGGAGCTTCAGAAAACAATTCAATTTAGCTGTGGGGAAATTGATTAAGCTTCCAGAGGTCGGGAAAGTCTTTCAGAAGGCCGAAGAATAATTTCCAGTAGCAGAGTCAAGCAAAACAACTTAATCAGAGGCAGTTCCAGGCTAGACGTCAAAGTGTCTGCGGAAGCACTACGCAGAGGCCTGCACAAAGGGTCTAGGAGGACGAGTTTCTAAAGTTGAGTTCTGTTGTGTTGTTTGTGGAGGAAGGGAAATTCCCTCAGATAATTTCGACCAGTGTTTCTTGCTGTAGATTGCTAGTTTTTGGCATCCAAATTGTACTTAGATTATTTCACTGCTACTTAATAATAAAAACCCTCAGTTGCTACACTGATTTTCCCAAGTTGCGTTTTTCAGAGGACTTTTTTGCAAAAATAACTGTCATATTTTTTGTATGTACATATTTCTCAGTTCAACCATATTATTTTCTGTAGTATTTTTGTGAAGATTGCAATGTTTATTTTGTTGTTGTCGTAGCAATAAACTGTTAAATTAATTTACAGTTAGAAGAAATAATTCCAGTTGTTGCAATAGGATTTCAATAGTGAAATTTTCACATTTTGGTCTGGTCTAAGGTCTTGGCTTGTCTCAATTTGATTTGAATCTACTAGTGCAAGAGTTTGACCGGGTTTTCCCATTCATAGGGGTCCCTGAATAAGTGCCTATATTTGGTGTCATTAATCTTCATGCTTTTGATTTGATGATTGCTTGATGAGAAGATAAAAGAAGAACATAAAGGAAAAGCTAATAAGAATACAAGAATATTGCAAGTAATTGTCAACATAAGAAAATCTTTCCACCTTTTTGATTTTCAACAAACTCTCTCTGTCTAGGCTTTCTCCTAGATAAAGCCAAGGGGGTTGGACCCTAAGGAAGGTTTCTAAAGGAAAGACTTGTTGAAAACAACAAGTTATAGGAGACTAAGGGCAAGGAAATCACTTCCCAATGCAAGTTGATCTTAAAATTAGCAAGTACAAGAGTTAATGAGCAATGTAAAAGATAAATTCAATTAAGATCATTATGGCATTTAACGAAGTAAAGACGAGAAACCAATGCCTTATAAACGATGCTCAAGTAAAGATTATATACTTGCAAAATGGAAATAACACTTCAAGTTACAATGATAAGCAATGCTGCAAGACAAATGTTAGTACAAGAGATATTGAAATGTGAGTAGTAAGACACAACCTGCCAAAATAAAAACTTGTACTTTAAGAGAAATGCTCAAATAAAATAGGACAACATCAAATGGCCATGAACAAAAGATTAGAATCATAGATAAGTATAAAGGAGATACAATATAATATTGCAAGTAAGATAGAGTGCCCACAAATCAAATTGATGCAAAATGGGATGATGCCAATTTAAACTATGTGAGATGCAAGTTATCTTGGTTGATTTTAATTAAATGCCTAATATATGGTGAGAAATCTTCCTTCAATTTCTTACAACAAGTGCAATGTTCCCAAATTAATTAATTTTGCTAGGAAAAATTTCTGTTTTTGCAATTTTGGCAATTGGGAGATATTTTGGCCCACAACTTAGGAGGATGGATAAATCAAAGGAGGATTCGATTTTTGGGCAAAGAGAAGGACCCGCCTTAGAAAAAAGGGGAAATTGTGGTGCTAGTGGAAGGTGGGGGCCACTCCATAAGGGAACACACACCCTTGGAGAGCTCGACTTGGAGAGAGAAGAAGGGAAAAGGAAATTCGATAGGTGGAGCCCACAAGGCAAGAGAAGGGGTAAAATTATAAATGGAAGATGGAGCACTCATTTGGGCACCTTTTTGCTAATTTGACTTCTAAACTATTGTTGGTCAAGTTGTTTAGCTGGGTCACAAAGTGTTGTTCAGCACCAGAGATTTCTAAGGGGAAATCTCACTCCTTCTTTGGTGGACCTTGAGTGCCACCCTAGGGGAGAATTACCTAATCATTGGAAGCCTCATGGAAAGAACTACAGGGAAATCGAGCTGCTTTGAGGAGCCATCTGAGCGTAGAAAAAGGGACCACGAATTCTTGTAGAGAGGTATTCCAGGCTGAGCTAGTTCCGAGTTTTTGTAGGTCCAATCCTTGAGCATTCTACAACAAATTTCAGGTGGATTTGTGGGCTGAGGGTATGAATACTGGCCAGGTCGAAATATTCTTTCTAGGGCCTGTGCAGAGGGAGTTCTGGACCGCACAGTTCTTGGCGGGAGTTGATTGTGGGGAAGACTTGGTTGAGGATTTTGGAGTTGACTTGTTAGGAGGTGCACGAAGGATTATTGTGGGCATTTTCTCAACATTTTGGTGGGGTTATAGAGATTGATTTCCTGTAGGACGGATTTTCTAGTCAATGGAGGAGCTCCCAAGAATTGGGGGTGATTTTGGAAGGTTGAAACGAGGCCCAAATATTTTTGGGCTTTTATGGGTATTTGGAGGAGAGTATCGATTAAATTTGCAGAATTTTCTTGGTAGTATTCGGCCTGGAAATCCACTTTTGTTCAACAATGCGTTTTACTACTCAACGGGTAATTTGCACCATTTTGTGGGTTTTCCGGTGTGAAGGATTGGGACCAATTCCTTTCTGGGTCATGTGGGGAAAATTAAGAGGAGACTACAACAACAATTTCAGACCATTCCGGGCATTCCACTGGGAGATTCGAGCTATTCTCTAACAACAACAACAGGGGATTTCCTGGTTCAGCGCAAAGGCCATTTGGGGTTGAAGTTTTTACTCATTAGAGACATCTATCTCATTTGGGTTTGCTTCAACTTGCTTATGCAAGCCTAGGTGCATTTATTCCTTGCTATTGTACTCTAATATATTACAGATTTTAATAAAATGGCTTAGCTTCTATTTTGAAATTGTGTTGGCTGTTTGTGCCTTGTGTTCTTTTATAATTTCTTTGTTATTGTCTAATGCATGCTTCTCTTTACACTTAATATTTCCATTTATGAATATTACAGTGGTATCAGAGCATGATCTTGGCTAGCTGTGGGGACGCTAGCAAGATCATGGAGGAGTTGATGAGGTAGAGCCAACAATTGGTGAGGTAGAACCAACAAATTTTAGATGGGATGTAACAAATGATACATAACCAGCAGAGAAGCCAAACACATGAACGCACATCCTAGTAGTATGACACCCATACGTATGGCTAGTTTGGTTGTCCTAGCCTCATTTTCTGGATGAACCGGAGAAGCATAGTTCAGGGGTTGGATCATCATGTAGAGGAGGGCAACTAGAGGGTGAGATCAGGAGGCACTTCTGTTGGTGGGGACCTGGCTTTAGATATCGGGAGCCTGAGGAGGAGGTTGAACATGAGGCTGAGGGCATGTAGGATTGTGAGGAGCATGTAGATACACCCAGTGTGACACAGGAGCCACCCTTGTGGGAGTTTCCTTTGGTATCCCCAATTGACACATTGGTGGAAACAATTGAGCACACATCCATTGGACCATCCATTGATGAGGTGCCAGTAGGCGCAAAGGTACCCACAACTGTGACAAAGTTCCCAGACGACAAACAACATGGAGAACACCTTGAGGAGCGTGAGCTAGATGAGGATGTTATGCTTGAGGAGCTACCTGTGGTGGGGCAACTTGAGACTCCCATTGAGCCCATGATGGAGGAGGATGGGCAGTGATATTTTAAGTTTGCCATCGATAGGGAGCAGATAGATGGATATGTAGCCAACATAGCTGCATTACTTCCAATCAACAACTCTCTTCAGGTTTATATAGATGGGGCCTACAATATTGTTAGGTTACTCCTGCACGTTGGAGGGAGAGTGGCTAAGCTATCTAGACAGATTGTATATGTTGATTGGGCTAGTGAGATGAGGTGACATGAGTTGCATGGGGTGCAACAATCGCATGATGGATTTGCTATGTACTCGGTGGCTCTAGCATTTGATCCCTCTCATGGGGTTGGGTGGCGAGAGGTACTGAGTTGGTAGTTGGTGGGGCTTGCCAGGTTTTTGGATGCATCCATGGTCGAGAGCATAGTTCAGCGGGAGCCGTGGTTTGCCAGAGGGGCTCAAGGGCTAGATCATCGTTGGGATCCAGGTGGGACTCCCCACCACGCCATGGATTGGGTCAGTCATGGTATTAGCAAGATGGTGGATCCAGTGATTGGACTCATGCCCGTTTTCATATTCCCACCAGAGTTCTAGACAACACCAGTGACAGGTCGAGCTGACAGAGATGTAGGCAAACTCCATGAGTTGTCTTGGCATGTTGGTTGCGTGTGGGGGCATTGGATGATCAATGTACCTTGGCAAGAGGTTGTCAGAGGAGGTGGCATCGACAGGCCACTAGATAGTTCCTTGTATGGAGAGGAGAATTTCCCATGGATATATGGGGCATAGGGGTCATCGAGGAGCCCTAGTGACACCCCCATAGGTACATGGGGAGATTCGTCTGTCAAATCTTTCGGGGAGGATCAGGAGGGGAGGTCCGCTCATCCAAGGTTATGGAGATAAGAGAGTGGATATAGTGATATTGACAGGATACAGACTGATACTTACTGCTCAATTTTAGACCATGGCATCTAGGGATGTATAGGGGTATGCAGTGGTGTGCAGTGATATGCAGAGGAATGGAGGTGTGTGGTGGTGTGCCATGGTGCATGGGTTCACACCATGGAGTAGGGTTAGTGAATCACACCCAATGTTTTAAAAACCAACCAGTTTGAACCGGTAACTAGTCAAATCGGCCGATTCACTAGCTGATCGGGTCAAACAGGCAGGAAAACCTGGTTTGACCCCTCGCTTCACCAAAAAATTAGAAAAATCGGTCCTAGCCGGCTGGTTTATGGTTAAATCGACCATTTCCATCATAAACCGACCGATTTATTGCGAGGATAGCTATAAACCCCAAAGAATGCATTTTTGTGAGTTTTGAAGCTGTTTTGAGGGAAATTTGGGGTTGTTTTCCTCCAAAAATAGCCCCTCCAAGAAAAACATGCCTACACTCTCATTTTCCTGATAGATCTCAACCCTAGCAATGTTGGGAATTAATGGTAATATTAAATTCTTTAATTTTCATTTTCAACCTTTTACTTAAATTTTTAACATTACCATGAAATGACTCAGGATGTTTGAGAGTGGTTTCGACCTCATTAGATTTCATATGGAGAAACGAGAATTTTAGATTTCACTCAAAATTTAGCAAACTTAATGGTTTTCAGGATTTCATGGTTTGGGGGATGATCCAATTCCTTCCTAGGCTGACACATGTGGAGTCATTGAGACCTACATCATATGGCGAGGCAGGTTGTTGCTTGGGATTGAAGCTAGCTATGGAGTGGTGGACTTGAGCATTGCTGAGTTTCCCTTGGAGGTTGGGAATAACGTTGATTGTGATAGATATTGTGGTCAAACGTTATCGGAGAGGAGGATCCAATACGAACATGTTGAGCAATCAGGCATGACCGGGGTGTCACGATGTCAGCAAGAGAGGTTCATTCTGCGATGGGCAGGGGATTTTGGCATAACAAGGCTTAACAGTTCAACCAATGCTGCGAAAATCGCGATCGAGATTAAATCGACGAGGGGAAAAAATCGTAAAAATCAGGAAAAAATCGGTAAAAATTGGGACAAAATCGTAAAATACAAAAATATTCATTTTTTTCAATTTTTTTAATATCTAAAGCATCTACAACATAAAATAAATACATTGACACATAAATATGATAAAAGAACTAATATATAAGATGTGTAATATCATTTCTAGTGCTACATCACACATAACAGTGAATCATGTCCTGAATAGTAAGTTCTGACTCCTGAGTCCCAACTCAGCCTCAAAATATCAACAAAAAATATAATAATGTATCTCATATTATGAGTCATAATGTCATATACAATGAAATGAACCAAATAACTAATACCACTGATTTCCTCTGCCCCTCTTGCGAGAAAATGCAATAGATTTCCCTTTCCTTCTAGATGTAGATGCCGATGGAGTTGGCAGTGGACTCTATTGTGCTTTAGAAGCTGAAGAACTAGGAGCTATAGGAGGTAGACCACGTCCTCTACTGGTGGCAGGGGTAGCTTGGGTAGGTGGTGTCTCCTCCTCCTCCTCCTCGCCCTCCCCCTCTACGCCTTCCACTACCTCCTGCTCTAACCAATCATCAAAAGACTCCATGAGAGGCCTCTCAGCCTCAACCCTCCATACAACAATGGTGTCAATCCCATCCAATGAGATGGCCTCCATATCAGGTACCCTCTCAAGTTGCTTCACCCACAATCAAAGATTGTAGTAGACGTAGACCATGTCATTAAGTCTCTGGGACTCCAACCTATACAAATATCATAAAATTATAATTATAAAAAAAATATTATTTAATGAATTCAAAAAATTAATTGGAAATTTGGAATATTTTAAGTTTTAAGTTTAACCTGTTGCGCTTCTTGTTGTATATTTTTTCAAATACACCCCGGTTGCGCTCGCATCCTGAGGAGCTACATGTTTGGCTGAGGATTCGAATGGCAAACTTTCGTAGATGGGGTACTCTGGCACCATAGTGAGTCCACCATGCATCTACAACAAAATTACAAATAAGATAAACATAAGAAAAAAATGAAATTTGAAAGTTGAAGCAAAGTATGAAGTTATGAACTTGAAGAGACAATGAAATTTGAAACAAACTAAAAAATACTTGGCATTTTAGTCTTCCTATCAACCACAGACATCTCAAAGCTAAATGTGCCACCTGCCATCCTGTATATCTTCATTTCTTTGGAGATTTTTGCACGTTCTGCTAGAGATTGCACCATCCTCTGAACACAGGTTAAGAATCCATCCATGATCTCAACATCAAATAAGAATCCACATGGGTAAGAAAATGCGGGGTCCAAGTAGATCCCTGCAGCATAAATAGGACGATGGACTATGTTGTTCCATCGTGCATCAATCATTTCTCATAGGAGTTGTTTCTGAAACCCCTCATCTCCCTTATCATCATAGTAGGCCCGAATGGATTCTTTGGCCCTGTCCATGGCCTCATACAAATAGCCCATTGCGGGCTTCTCACCATCAACTAATCGAAGAACCTTTACCAAAGGTTCAGTAACGCTGCACACCTCCTGCACTCCCACCCAGAAGTTTTCCTGGTATGAAACTAATCTGCATATGGCCTCTCCCTCTGGTTTGCAGCTAAATGTCAAAGCACGCCACTCATCTGAAAGAAACATTCTCTTCACATCCCACATAGAATTCAAGAGGGATTGAAGAGATATGAAACTGGTGGCAAACCATGTAATGGCGGGGCGCACCAACTCCTTGTTGTTGGTGAATTTTCTCATCAAGCTAAGCATAGATGCATGATTATATATAAATTTTGTAATGCTTTTTGATGAGTCAACAATATCTTTGACAAAGGAAATTTTTCCTATGTTCTCCAACATCAAATCAATACAATATGCAACACAAGGTGTCCAAAATAAAGTAGGATGCCTCTCCATAAGCATATTGCCAGCAGCAACATAATTTGCAACATTGTCCGTTATGACTTGGACAACATGTTCTGCACCCACCTCCAAAATAAACACATCCAACAAATCACATAATAATTTTGCATCTTTGATATGTGAAGATGCATCAACAAATTTCATAAATATTGTCCCCTTCGGACAATTGACCAAGAAGTTTATAAGGGTTCTCTCTTTTTGCTCGGTCCAACCATCTGACATCACAGTGCATCCTATTTGTGCCCATGATGCCTTAAACTCCTCCAATCTTTTGGTGCAGTGAACCTTTTCATCTTGAAGAATGTAGCCTCTAAAGTCATCATAAGAAGGGATTTTTTACCCTAGTCCAACAATTGCAATAGCATCAACAACAGACTGGAAAAATGGATTATTTCTTGCAACATTGAAAGGAATATCACTCCAATGGAGAAACTTGCCCAACAACTTGTCAGCTTGTTCTTTCTCTTTTTTTTTAAGCATTGAAGTGATAGATGGTTGTGAACCAGCCGTGGTTTTAAGAACAAAAAATGATGAGGTAGCTAGAGGGTTGGTTGTAGACGTTGATGCTGAAATAGAACCAGTGCCACTTCCATATTCACATCCTAACACACTCCCTGCTAGTTGCTTCTTCAGGTCTGCTTTGGTCACTTTGTCTTGCTCTAATTCTTCCAATGATCTCATGGCTCTTCGGATGATTTCCGCATTTGTATTGGTGCAAGGCCCTATATCACGTCCATGCATTTGTGCAAGGTGATACTTCAAGCTATAAACCCCCCTGACATATGCTACCTACACAACTTGCAAGACAAGTTTATTCTGTCAAACCCTCCATCAGGTTCACCAAATTCCCATAGAGGGTCCAATTTCCTTTGCATGTTTGTAATTTGATTGAACTCTTGAGTTTTAATGTAAGATGAAGTTTGAAGTTGAACCTATGGCACAATAAGAATTGCAAGTTAAAAAAAAAATTACATACATGACACAACACGTTGAATTTTTGACAGACAAAAAAAAAGCTTCAACTCAATCCAACAATAATAGAAAAAATACACATTCAAGCCCAATAAAAAATGATGCAAAAAAAGTAGAGCACACGAAAAAATTAAACTAATAAATCTAATAATCAAGTTTTTGCATTTTTGACCAAAATGAACCCTCTCCATTCTATGCAACAAAAATGAAAAGAAACACCATCAAATCCACTAAAAAATCATTGATAATTAATGGGTTATAGAAACCCAAGCATAAACAAGAAAAAAACCAAAACAAAATGGCCAAATTTGGTGCCCATACTTAGAAACCACGGTTTGCTAAATAAATTTGGTCCAAACACGAAGTTCTCTTGCTTGGGATGCTAAAATCTCTCGTTTTTTTCCTACAATGCCCTAGTAGACGCCTTCCTCTCCTCCTCAGCTCTCAAACAACTCCGCTGTCTGATAAAAATGAGAAATAAAACTCATCTTTTGCTTATAAAACGCGCTGTCTCGGACTCCCGAAGGGTCCGATTTTTTCCATTCGAATCGTGATTTTTTGGAGAAAATCGTGGTTTTTTTAGCGATTTTTCGAAAAAAAGAACTTTGTAAAAATCGGGCGATAATATTGGCTGAGTCAAAAAATCGCGAATTTTTTCAAAAAATCGCGAATTTTTTCAAAAAATCGCGAATTTTTTCAAAAAATCACGATTTTTGCAACACTGAGTTCAACTACCCGTAGAGGTGAGCTATTTTCTACAGGGGAAGGTCATCCAAATCTTCCATCGGGTTTCAGTGATTCATTGATGGTGTGGGGAACTTCGCCAGTGTGGCAGGGTGATTAGCAGGAGGAGATCAAGGGAATCTCAGGTAGACGAGGGTTCAATCCCACAGGGATTGGATTGCATCTTTAGGAGTCCACTCCTGAGGTACACGAGAGGGACTATTTGATAGAGCAGTTTCACAAGGAGATGATTAGGATTTTATACTACCATTATGCTCTACTTAGTGGCGACATGCAAAGGGCGACTGGTGCTTATTCGGAGCTGGACAACGAAGGGAGAAAGGGATGCCTCACGCTGATTAGGATGGCTTGGGATCCTGGCAGGACAGGGAAAAGACCTGGGATGACTGGGTGGTACATTTGGGATTCCGGTATTGTGTGCAATGACTGTTTAGGTCAGCTGATCGAGAGAGTGCTTGTTCAGGCATTGCTTGAGGACAAACAATTTTTGGTGGGGAAGACTGTAATGTTCCCAAATTAATTAATTTTGTTAAGAAGAATTTTCGACTTTGCAATTTTGGCAACTAGGAGATATTTTGGCCCACAAGTTAGGAGGATGGATAAATCAAAGGAAGATTTGATTTTTGGGTAAAGAGAAGGACTATTGTGGGCATTTTCTCAACATTTTGGTGGGGTTACATAGATTGATTTCCTGTAGGATGAATTTTCAGTTAGTGGAGGAGCTCTCAAGAATTGGGGGTGATTTTGGAAGGTTAGAACGAGGCCCAAAGCTTTCTCGGTTTTTACGAGTATTTGGAGGAGAGGTCTCAGTTAAATTTGTAGAATTTTTCGGGTAGTATTTGGGCCAGAAATTCCCTTTTGTTCAACAGTGTGTTTTACTAAACTGGTAATTTGCACCATTTTGTGGGTTTTCCAATGTGAAGGATTGGGACCAATTCCTTTCTGGGTCCTGTGTGGAAAATTAAGAGAACGCTACAACAACAATTTCAGACCATTCCAGGCATTCCAGTGGGAGATTCGAGCTATTCTCTAGCAACAACAATAACTAATTTCCTGGTTCAGCGCAGAGGCCATCTGGGGTCAAAGTTTCTACCCATTAAAGACATCTATCTCATCTGGGTTTGCTTCAGCTTGCTTATGCAAGCCCAGGTGCATTTATTCTTTGCTATTGTACTCCAATCATCAATATATTCTAGATTTTAATAAAATGGCTCAGCTGCTATTCTGAAATTGTGTTGGGTGTTTGTGCCTTGTGTTATTTTATAATTTCTTTGTTATTGTCTAGTGCATGCTTCTGTTTACACTTAATATTTCCATTTAGGAATATTACAACAAGGTAAAGATTGAGGTCAGTTGCAAGAAGGATGGGCTGAGGAGGCATAAGCTTGTCATTAATGACACCCTTCCCAAGCTCTTTGCAATCCACGTGCCTTCTTTCCTACTAGGGTTCGGCCACAAGAGAACTGCGAGGTAATGTGTTTCAACCTTACTCTGTACATGAGTGAAAGAAAATCAGAAAGATTTGTCCTAAATTTCTATTAAACCGAGCTTATGCTTGGAGGTAGATTTAAAAAAATAAAAAATGCAAGCCTAAGTTTAATATGCAAGTGAAATGCCTAAATGTTAATGAAATATCTTCAAATAGATATATTGATAACAGCGTGCTTCAAATAAAGAAATAGCGAATGAAATTTGTGACCAAGATTACATTAAGCACAATACGACATAAGCTTGTAATGATGCTCAATGAAACATGCACCAATTACTCAATGAAAACAATGAAAGAAAATTAGCTCAATGGTTAAAATACCAACTCAAGTGCCTTGAATTGAAAAATGTATCTTCACTGTAACATATTATGATAATTATCCAAGTGAAAGTTGGATCATAAAGCACAAGAAAATTTGGAGGCTAATGAGCTGCTTGATTGGTAAATGGAATGTAAGTTGAGCAAATGAACCAAAATAGACAATTAGATTGTTCAAGCTAGAATAAAACTTGCAAAATTTGTATTAAGTATAGAAATGTGCTCAAAGTAAGATTCCAAATGAAACGAGATACAAGTAAACTAAACCAAATTGAGCATGAAACTTTGAGGTAAGTAAATGTTGTAATATGAATGAAAACTATACTATCACGAAATTTGCAACTAGATAAAACTATGATGAGAGCTACAATGGAAACTCATTAAGTGAATGATCAGCATGTGTTAAGCTCCAAAGAAAAATATCACTTTATTATTATGATGTTACACAATGAAGAGCCTCTTATCAGTGAAATAGGCTTGAGTCCTTAAAGGAGGCTTTACAAGTGAATGCTGAACTTTTGAAAGAGAGAATCCCTCCTTAAGAAAACAGTGAGGAAGTTTTACAAAGGTTTTGGCAATGAAACACCAAGGAACATATTATGATAATTATCCAAGTGAAAGTTGCATCATAAAGCACAAGAAAATTTGGAGGCTAATGAGCTGCTCAAATTGGTAAATGGAATGTAAGTTGAGCAAATGAACCAAAATAGACAATTAGATTGTTCAAAGCTAGAATAAAACTTGCAAAATTTGTTTCAAGTATAGAAATGTGCTCAAAGTAAGATTCCAAATGAAACAAGATACAAGTAAACTAAGCCAAATTGAGCATGAAACTTTGAGGTAAGTAAATGTTGTAATATGAATGAAAACTATACTATTACGAAATTTGCAACTAGATAAAACTGTGATGAGAACTACAATGGCAACTCATTAAATAAACGATCAGCATGTGTTAAACTCCAAAGAAAAATATCACTTTATTATTATGATGTTACACAATGAAGAGCCTCTTATCAGTAAAATAGGCTTGTGTCCTTAAAGGATGCTTTACAAGTGAATGCCGAACTTTTGAACGAGAGAATCCCTCCTTAAGAAAATAGTGAGGAAGTTTTACAAAGGTGTTGGCAATGAAACACCAAGGAACTCCCCAATGTAACTTTGAAAATTTACAAAGGAAAATTGCTTCAAACAGCTCCAACCCTTAGAGTGATGAAGTCTGCCCAAAAAGAGAGCAAATGGGACTGTTTGTTCACTTTTCTAACAGAGATGTAATGCAGCCCTTTTGTGCGCACTGTTAGGGAGGTAGGATAGCCCTCAAGAGCTCACAGTCAAGTAAATATTTCTCCTCCAATGAAGTGTTGGCAGACTGCAAAAGGAATGTAAACAATTTCCAGCCTTAAGCTCCCAAATCTCTGTCAAAGTTATGAGAGAAAAACCACTTGTATAAGCTGTTATACTTCTGCAAAACGAGTCCCAAATTTCAGTGAGTGACAACACGGAAAATGCAGAATTATATACAACTAATCTACAAGAACTACACCAAATAATGGCAGCATAGCTCCTCTCTTTGACTAGCCCAAACAATTTTGCTCTATCTTAGCATTTTTTTTTCAAGTAGAGGTACAATATTTGAAACAAGTGTATTGAAATGAATTCTGTCACAAGTCTGTTGAGAAATGTAACTATGCTCAGTCTTCATAATTGTTATTATATTTATATCAGTGTATATTTAATGTAAAAAGAATAAGAAGACAAATTATTGTAAGCATGGGTTTCATGCTCAAGTCAATTAGGTCAAGTGTGTTCTTCATGCTTCTAGGGCTTGTCTGTTATGAAACCAACTCACAAAAAGATAGAAAAGATAGATCAAAGCCTTAGAAATCAGCCTCTTCGAGGGGGCAACCTCCTTTACATTACACAAATGAACAACTCTTCGATGATACAAATGACAAGACCTCCTTTCTATATATAGGAGTCTAAGGGGTCATAATGTAATCAGAGCCGACATAACACTAATAATATAAGGGCACAACAATAACAATAGTGGGCTTCTATGGGGCACAATAATAACAATATGGGGACTACATGGGCACAACAATATAATAAGGGGGTTGCACTAATAACATTAAGGGGTTACACTAGTAGTATAGGGACCTAACATGCCCCTCTCCTTCAAAAAGTGTTGTCCTCAACGCTCGAGTAGTTCTGGATGCTTATGTATAAAATTCTCGTCCTCCCATGTGTAATCTTCAGTGGGTAAGTTCTTCCATTTGATGAGATACTCTGAAATTGATCGATTTCGTAGCTGTCAGGTTCTTGTTTCAGTGACTACTTCAGGTTCCAATATGACTTTTCCTTCCTCGTCAAGTATCGACAATATTTTTTGAACTGGGAGCTTGTCACTTATAAACTTCTTTAAGCATGAAACATGGAAAACTTGGGGCACTCGAGAAGATGCAGGAAGCTCCAATTTGTATGTCATAGTACCAATCTTTTGCAGTGCCTTGTAAGGACCATAGTACTTTGGTGATAATTTATTATCCTTCTTAGCTTGCTTGAGGGACATTTGTTTGTATGGTTGTATTTGTAAAAATACCCAGTCGCCTATATCAAAACTTCTTTCGCTGCAATGTTGATCTGCCTGTTGTTTCATTTGATTCTGTGCCAAAGTGAGGTTATCCTTTAAGAGTTGGAGAACTTGTTGTTGTTGAGGGTCTACCTTAACACCTTCATGAGATACAATATGACCCAAGTATTCCACCTCTTGTACTCCAAAGAAACATTTGGAGGTTTTTGCATATAATTGTTTCTCGTCCAATAGTCTGAGCACTCTATCAACATGTTGAACATGATCCTTCCAAGACTTCCTGTAGATTAGTATATCATCAAAAAATACTAACACAAATTTTCTAAGGGTTTGAAAATGGATTTCATCAAACCTTGGAATGTAGAAGGTGCATTGGTAAGGCCAAAAGGCATGACCAAAAATTCATAATGACCCTCATGAGTTCTAAATGTTGTTTTCAGAATGTCTTCAGTCTTCATTCTGATTTGATGATATCTTGCATGAAGGTCCAACTTGCTGAAGTAAATTTCTCCATGCAATTCATCCAATAATTCATCAATGAGAGGAATGGGAAATTTATCTTTAATAGTGAGCTTGTTGAGCTCCCTATAATCCAGACACATGCGCCCTGATCCGTCTTTTTTGTGCACCAATATTACTGGAGCAGAGAAAGAACTTTGACTAGGCTGAATTATACCGGCCTCTAGCATTTCTGCAACCATGCGTTCAATTTCACACTTTTGTGCAAAGGGATATCTGTAAGGCCTGATGTTTGGAGGAACACTTCTTGGAAAATGAATAGCATGATCATGATCACAAACAGGTGGGAGGCCTTTGGAAGTCTCAAATACCTTGGAATGATTGTCCAAGACTTTTTGGATCTGGAGAAATAGATGATTTCGACATGGGAACCTCTAGCGAACATAATTGTGCAATTACGCCACGTTGTTCTTTCTTTAGAAGCTTTGTCATGCCGTTAGAGATGATTATCTTTCCCAGTTTCCCCGCGATATCCTTTAATTCAAAGTTCATATTGAGCATTCAAACTTGGATTTTATATCCAACATTTGCTCAAAGTTCATTTTTTCTTTTCAAATCTGAAAACAATAACCATCACAACATCATGTGAATTCAAATTGGACACAAGCCTAAACACATCACACATATATATCTTTATACTGGACCTGCAACTTATTGTAATCTAAAAACTTATTTCATTGGACACATAGAAACCAGATTGCAAATCAAACTTTACTCGAGTCATTTGAATACTTCAGCGAGCTTTTCAACCTTGGACTTTGATTGACCTTGGGGAAGCCCCTTTTGCACTAGAAAAGAACTAGCCTACAGTGAGAGGAAGAGTTACTGTGGTGATAGTGGGTAGCCTTCCTAAATTCAACTTAAGCTTACACATTGGTGGTTGAGACTTTACCTTAGGTGCTAGTTTTTGTTGTAACATGTCTTACAATGTTAGATTTTAGATCTAAATTCATAAAATAATGCAATACATCTTGCTGAATTCAAACACAAACAAGGACCAAGTGACTTATGTTGCATTTCATAATGATAATCTACAGAGAGCAAGTTCCTTCAGTGCTTCAAACAGATCACATCATCCATACTTTGATTGCGCCAGAAGCAAACTTGCATTGTGTGTCACATAAGTTAGTTGGTGGATGATGATTCAATAGCTCATCAATTGTTAGTTTGTGGTATGATGATTCAATAACTCATCATGAATAATTTGCCAGAAGCAAACATGAATTATGTGTCACATAAGTTAGTTTGTGGTATGGGGATTCAATAACTCATCATTAATAGTTTGCTGTGAACCATCATGAAGGTAGGACAAGTGTTCCAATTGGTAAGTCTTAATTGAAGAATGTATTGTGTCCAAACTTAAAATTTGGGTGAATAGAATAGTTGGATAATGAAATTTCCATTCAACAGTTCCCTTTTCGAGGGAGGAGCCATTGGACAGTTACAACCTTACAAGTGCTTCTACTCATCATTTTATGTACTTTCTATTATATTTATGAGCCAAAACTGCATGATTTTTTCTCCTTTCTGTGTGATTGCGATCATCTCATTATGTTTGGAAATGCCAAATTTAACAGAATGTATGATTTCACCGTGTGGATTTGTTGCATATTCTAAATTTTCAATACCAATGTTATATATTGGTAGCAGTTGTGTGAACCTTTTCTGTCAAAGCTGTACCTGTGTTATTTTTTGGATGTTTGGTCCATATTATAAGCATGCTTGAATAAATCTGCATGCGTGCATACTTCATACACACTAATCTTTTAGAAAGTATACTGTTTTTTTTTTCTTGTTAATATTCTCTGTTCATATGTACGTTCTGATTTATCCAGATATGCTTTTGAAGCAGGTAGTCAGGTTGTGTTATTTTTTGGATGTTTGGTCCATATTATAAGCATGTTTGCATAAATCTGCATGCGTGCATAAGTCATACACACTAATCTTTTAGAAAGTATACTTTTTTTCTTTCTTGTTAATATTCTCTGTTCATATGTACGTTCTGATTTCTTCAGATATGCTTTTGAAGCAGGCAGTCAAGTTAGATGCTGCAAAGGAAACTGATCTGGTATCAGCATTGAAAGTCAAAGACAGTCCTATAATTCTGTTTATCAAGTCTGGCAAAATATTCCTTCGCCTAACAGGTGTGCTTAAAGTATTTTTATAGACCTTATCTCTAGATTTTCCAAGTCAGGTGTCTTACGCAATATGCTGATGCGTGAAATGGAGAATTGTCTCTATTGCACTTTACCCTCTTTCTGTTTTTCCTTGTGTAGCTTGGGGTTTCATTGAAATGAACGTTCTGTTCTTGTTCATTCTTCTTCTGAAATAGCTTGTAACATTTCACTAATATATTTAAACAAAAATTTCAGAAATTCTGACAGCGGATGACTTGGCAAAGATAATGGCCTACTTCTATTATGGCTCTAATCAGCCTGAATGTTTAAAGAATATGAGACTTGTGGAAGAGGAAGTTCCTGCGGTGTCATGATTCTGTAAGTGGTACCCAATGGATTATAAATAATCACATAATTTTTTCAATTTAGAATGGATGGTGTGCACAAGTCAAAATGTCTATATATTGACTCCCAATAGTAGAATTTTGTAGCTGAACCTGTCCACAGTCATTGTCATACATCCAATCCAAATGGATGGCGGAAATCTGGCACAGTTGTAAATGATAGCCAATGGTGTTCAATTCATGTATGTGAAAGTGAGTATCATTTTACTTTTATAACTTTAGTTTGTTTCAGTGGACTGTATATGTATTGGATGTCACCTGTTAACCTTCTTTTTTCTTGCTCTCTGCAAATTTAGTTCACCTCATTGTAAGATTTCAGAAATGATTCTTGAGTTGGGCCACTTTTGGAATGGATCTAATAAGGGAGGAATGCAAATAACATTAGATGATATATCAAGATTGTGGAATTGCACTGTATTAGTTAAGGTTGTGATTTGAGGTTCTGTGTAAATAGAAATCTGCTATGCTTTGTAATTTTTTTAGCAATGCTTGAGGTTTGCATATTTTCTAGATTTGTATTTATAATGTGGCTAGTTCAAGTAGTTTTAGTTACAAGGCATCTTAATAACTTAATAAGTACTATTCACATATCTCATCAATTGTTCTACATGCTTTACTGAAATATACCAATGTGCTAGCATTATGTTTACGTGGTAAAAGTACTGATTAAAAGTTCCAAATAGAAAATTGTTCTCTTTAATATTTATAATGGCCTAAACCGTCATCTTTTATGTTCTTTTTGGTTGTAGTTCTCGAATTTGAATATATGTTTCAAAATCTGAAAATATGTAACGTAGTTGCAATACTTTTGAGTATGACTCCCAAGTACTTCCAAGTATGGTGAGTATCTCGTTGCGGAGAATGCCCTTCTTAATACTAGTATTGCTCCAGTAGAGCGTGAGTATGTCCATGGGAAGAATACCCTTAATACTGGTATTACTCCAGTTGAGCATGAGTATGTCCTTGGGAAGAATACCCTCCTTAAAACTTGTATTACACCAGTTGAGTGTGTTGACCAGTCAATACCTGTCATACTCCAGAGTATTGGCCGGTACTCCCAGGTATGCTGAGTATCCTAAGTCAATATTGGCGATGCTCATCAAATATTTTCATGCATTAACATTTGCACAGGGTGTCCATGTTATAGTAGGTTGTCCACTATGAATCCACTTGTGGGCCAAACAGTTGAAGAGCCCATTAGATGTAAATCCTTCCCTTTGCATCAGAGAAATTTTGAGGCCCAGATGTAAAAACTTCCCTTTGCCATGAGAATGATGGATAGCAGACTTGGTTCAGGCCCATCCCCAGATTAGAGATCACTCACTAGTGCAGAACTTCTTGGAGCACCAATGGAGGGTTTAGGCATAGGTGCTGCAATGGCTCTAATTCGTTAGCCAATGTTGAATCAATGAGCGCCCCTATGGCCCTGAGATAAACTTGCAGGAGGAATCAGTACTAGTAGATGATAGTTTTGTAGTTTCGAGTCTTGACAATTATATTGTGCAATCCTAGTACTGATAGTTTGGTGGTTCTGATATCTATATTGTGCAATTAGGATTCATGAAATTTGAAGATTGTGATCATGCAGTATGTGGTATGCTGATGTTTACATGTTCTAAATATTTAATATTGAAGGGTTGTTTCTATAATAACTAAATTTCAATGTCTATGGTCCATGCATTGTCTATCTATCCACACCTCGTTGGTCTTGAAAATGAATGATTTACATGTCTCTTGATGAAGCAACCTTTTTATAGTCCCGCGTGAATAATCGTCTTTCTGTAATTTTTACTGTTCAGCAATGCTTTTTTTTTTTTTCCAGTTTCCTACATAAAAACAGTTTTTCGTTAGATTTAAAAAAGTATTGCTGAGTATTCAGAGTGAGTATCCCAAGTAAACCTAGTATTTCAATTCCTTGTACAATAACTAAGATGTGTATTACATTATCAATTATGTATGGAAATGTGAAACTTAGAACTAAATTTCCGGTACTATGTCATGATCATTGTTACTCCCTCACTTCTAGGCCTAGTCACATAGTTCGGGTTCAAGTTTGCGTTTGGAATGATTATGTTCAATACGAGTTTGAATTTTTTGATGATGTTTAGATGAAGATCATCATCTCTCTCTCTCTCTCTATATATATATACTTTAAAATGAAATATAGCATAAACTAGTAAGAAACCAAAATCAATAAATGTAAAAAATGCTATCATGGACTTGGAAACTACTAGGATAGATTACAAGCTCGAGTTGTGACATAGTTTATGATTTTGAGCTATGGACTTAGTCAATCACCAAGAGGTTCGATGAGGTTTGTCGAACCTCAATTTTTTTAATTTCATCAAAGTTTCGAAATGTGAAAATTTCCTTGAAATGCAACAATTGAAAATTTATTATTCTAACTCATTAATTATGTAGTTTATTTGCTATGACAAACAACGAATAAATCATAGTGCAATTTCTTCACCATAAAAACACTGAGGAAAATAAAAACTGGAACTAAGAAAATATCACACACACAATAAAAATGACATCGTTATTTTTGGACAAATGTCCCTAGAAAAACCGAATGTGGGAAAATCGGTGCAAAAAATGAGGGTTTTATTATTACTATGCAATAGTGAAATTTAGAAGTACAATCTGGATGCCAAATTGGCTATCCAACAACAAATAATCTGGCCAAAATATCTGTGAGGCAAATACCTCAACTCCACAAGTAATCGTGCTCCACAATTAGCTCTCAAATTGCCCTTGCATCAACCTCTGCACAAGCTTAAACTCACACTGCCTAGAATAGTTGCAATTTGCTGCTGTTGACTGTCTCTGTCACTGAGAAGGATTTGCTTGCCCTTCGGGAGAAATTTCTCGGTCCTCAGCTCTTGAATCATTCTCTCCTCTGGCTGAATTGAATTGCCTCCTTGAGGCTTCTGCGCAACCCCTGTGCAGCCTTTGAGTGGAATAATTCGGTCTCTCTATTGCTGTCTCTTTGAAAATGGAAACTCCTATGGAATCACTTTCTCTACTCCCTCTCTGTCTCTACATCCCTTCTGGATCAAACTTCTCTCCCTTGATCTCTGCAACTGGGTAGCTCAATCTGCCAAGGAACTCGACCTCTCATGTGTGTATAGTATATGTATCTCCAACCCAATTCCCTGCTCTTATAATCTCTCGTTGGTGAACCAATGACCATGATTAGATCCCTATCAACGACTAAGATCATCTCAAACTCAATTTGTGTGAGTTTTTAGAGAATTCTCACCTTTCTCAATTAATTATTTTAATTAGTCACTTTTCCTAAGTTAGACTTAGTAAATATTTAATTATTGATCAATTAACTTAATTGAGTTATCTCTAGGTGTTTTCTCCTGAAATCTTTCTGGGTTTTGGAGATCTTGTGTTTATTAGCCCTTCTAACCAAAGTTGAAACTAGATCACCTGTTCGATGCTACAAAAACTAACACTCCCTCTTAGCGAAGAATGTGTTCTCTTTTTCTTGTAACATCCTCCCATATGGTGTTGATGCCTGACATCTATGACAATTTGTCACCGCCCACCAAGCCACTGTGCATACTCTAATTCAACTGCCAACTGTGTCGCGAACCATACTGCATCTGCATTGTTGTTGACACTGCATTGTACCACCTGTACTACTACCAACTCTGCTTTGTGTTGCCACTGATCTCATGCTACTGCAACCACTGGAACTGAGAACGAAACTTTGGATCAATTGTCCCTGTACTGGCTCTGCAACTGTCTCTTGAGTCTTTGACTACAACTAAAATCTGCACTGTCCTCGAAGTAACTCTTTGCGTTGCAACTGCTCTGCGCCCCTCAGCATCTGACTGCAACTAGTACTGCAATTGTCCCTCAAGATTTGTTTGTGCCAACTGACACTAATCCATCTGCTACTGGATATTGTGGGCCCTTGTAGCAAGGGTAATGATCCATATGAGGAGTAAACTACAATTGTTGTTGCTCCTTTATGGACCTTGCCCAAATCTCTGCAACTTCGAGGACTATAGCTCAAGATTTCACTACGTCTCTCCTATAGGTATAGTTGCATACAAAGAACATTCGTCCTCCAACCCGGAAGACAAATTATTGATCTTCGTTGAAGCTGTTGCATGCCCCTGCTTCTTCTTGCCCTTCTCCTTCTTGGGACACTGAGTACTATAGTGACCAAATTCACCACACCTGAAGCACTTGATCTTTGACAAATCTTTTTTCTTATTTTCTCCTCCCTATGAGCCTTGTCCCTGACTAGGACCTTTCTTTGCCTTCCCCTTTGATGCAAGGGCTCCATTCTTCTCCTCTTTAACACTCTTTGGTCCTTTGCTACTGTTACCATTGATATTTCTCTTAACCAGAGCAAGCCTCATTTCCTCTTGTGTGAAATTAGCCCACAATCAATCCCAACCTGGTCGATTATCTTGATACCTTGGACGAAGGTAGCCCACTCTGGGTGAAACCGTTGATAGTTGTACGCACTAGCTCACTCTCTTGAGTTGCTTAACCAATTGCAACAAGCTTGTCTCAGACATTTTGAATTCTAGTGAGATAAGAAGTGACCCCTTCACCCTTATGCATCGTGGTGGTCCTCAAATTCTCTTTCAAGAACATCTTTTGATTCTCGAAAGGATTCTGGAAAAGTATAGCAACTGCATCCCACGTTTCTTTAGTCGTATTTCTTCTCGCTAAGTGTGAGATTATATGATCCCAAACACCATTAAGGATCAACTGCTTTGTCTTGGCCATCTCCTTATTGTAATTCTCTAGCTGCTGTGGGTTTGTAGGTACAAAAACTCTCTCTACATATGTTTTCAGACCATGCTCATCTAGTAGGAAATACATTCTGTCTTTCCATATACAATAATTTGAGGCTCCATCTAGCCTATCTTGACCTCGAAGTCCCATTGAGGCCATTTCTGCAAAATTCAAAATTGGGAAAATAAACATGAATCTCCTCCCTTTCCTGCTTGGATGTCTGCTATGCTACTCACACTCCCTCTTGGAATGTGTAGTTCTGCCTGTTGCTACTACCTTCTTCCTCCTGGAATTGGATTTGGAAACCCTCTGAGAAATTTATGTGTGTGATTTTCTCTTCCACCCAACGTTGATCTGCCACTGTTGGTCTAGCTGCAAAGAAACTACGCCCAAATCTGCTCAACAAAATCTCTGATCTGTTCACCGAATCTGCTTCCCGACAACACCACTGTCTGTTGGAACTGCTCCTAGGTTATTCGAACTTCTCTTGCACCTGCAACTAGAAATTAAACCCTTCTACCCAGCAACTCGAACTGCTTAGTTGGACCTCTGCGTAGACCTAAAAGAAATTCACTGAGACTCCCTATGAATTGCGAAATTTCTCCCTCTTCGCTATTGAGTTACTGAAATGATTAAAACTACTTTGATACCATGTGAAAATTTCCTTGAAATGCAGCAACTGAAATTTATTCCTTTAACTGATTAATTATGTAGTTTATCTGCTACCACAAACATCGAATAAATCACGATGCAATTTCTTCGCCATAAAAATGTTGCGAAAAATAAATTTCCAACTGAGAAAATATAGCAAACACAATAAAAATGACAAATGTCCTTGGAAAAACCCAATGTAGAAAAATCAATGCAACAAATGAGGGTTTTATTATTATTATGCAACAATGAAATTTCTGAGTACATTCTAGATGCCAAACTGACTATCCAACAATAAATAATTTGGCCAAAATGTATGTGAGGAAAATACCTCAACTCCACAAACAATCCTGCTCCACAATCAACTCTCAAACTTGTTGAAGAAAGTGTAATTAGGTTCGGTCTTCATGACATTGTAATTATGATTTTTTAAAATGAATTTATTATTCCTTGCTGCATGGGTTTCATGAGCAAGATCTCTACTTATTTAGTGGCTCCCATTGAGAGCCTTAGGATGTCAAAGAGTCAACGCCATGTAAAGTCTAAACAACCCTCCAAGACAAACACAAGAAGAAGTTGGCAAGCTAAACAATGAAGAAGACAATCATGTTGGCCTCAAAATATATTTAAATGACAAGTCAGCTCATATGTGGAGACACAACAATTCACTATGAAATGTCGGATTATTTATGGAGGCAGAACCATTATAAATACCTTGTTGGGGTCACCACAGGAAACCAAGAATCTTAGATAGTCTGTAATTTTGGATGTATAAAAGAGGTGCAAGATCTTGGATGGAACGACTTCGGATGGGTGCAGGAAGGTTCTCGGATGCCTTTGCAATTTCGTAGGCAATTACAGTGAGGAAAATTGCAGTGTAATACTCCTCGGTGATGGAAATCTCAACATACATGCAATCAGAATCTCGGTACAAGAATAACAATCATTATCTCAATAAAGCAGTAGTAATGTAGGCCTCAATAATGGTCATAGTCTTGGCCGACTAACACAGTGAAGCAACCTCGCTATCTCGGCATATGTGTGAAGAGAAATATTCAGAAGTGACACTGTCTTGGTTCAGAAGCAGTGATAACATATGTAATAATGATCTCAATATAACTACAATCAAGACCTTAATAGAGAAGATCATTGTGTCGGTGAATCTAAGTGCAACTCTACTATATATCTCAGATCTCTTTGTTGTGGAGAAAATCTTGGTGAGGACACAACAATAATGAAGATCTCCATGGTAGTGCAGCAAGGTGCAACAATAATGGTGGTAGAGATGATCTTAGTGTGCAACAATGATCTCAGTCAAGATGGATCAATGATGAAGCAACAGTGATGATGATCTCAGTAATGACAAAGAAGAGGATTGTTGTCTTGGTCTTGGAGTGGCATGATAGGTCAAGGGTCATGGTCTTGGTATTCGTCAATTAGAATCTCTATAAGAAGAATTTTGTGCGGGTTTTCCTCTCTAAGAGGGAGAGGCTTTGTCCCTAGTAGAAAGCCAACATTTTGTGTTCTTGGCTCTTGTATTTTGGTAACTGTTTGATGAAGTAAGAAATACACACACTAATGATAGCAAGAGAAGATTGTGCTAATAAGAAAAAGTTCAAATACCTCACATCACATTAACTACATTTGCCCTAGATTCTTCAACAAAACTGACCTCGCATCAGCCTCTGTGCAGGCTAAAACTCGCACTCCTTGGAATAGTTGCAATCTGCTGCTGTGGACTGTCTTTGCCACTAAGAAGGATTTGTTGGCCCTATGGAAGAAATTTTCCGATACTCATCTCCTGAATTGATCTTTCCTCTGGCTGAATTGAACTGCCTCCTTGAGGCTCTTGCGCAACCCCTGTGCAACGTCTGAGTGGAATAACTTGACCTCTCTGTTGTTGCCTCTCCGGCACTGGAAACTCCTCCAAAATCACTGTCTTTTCTCCCTCTTTGTCTCTGTGTCCCTTCTAGCTCGAACTTCTCTCCCTTGCTCGATCTTTGCAATTGGGTAGCTCGATTTGCTGAGGAACTCGACCTCTCAAGTGTGTCTGATATATCTATCTCTAAACCAATGCCCTGCTCTTATAATCTCCCTTTGGTGAACCAACAACCATGATTAGATCCCTATCAATGACTAAGATCTTCTCAAATTCATTTTGTGTGAGTTTCTAGAGCATTCTCACCTTTGTTAATTAATTGTTGTTAATTAATCACTTTTCCTAAGTTAGGCTTAGGAAATATACAATTATTGATCAATTAACTTAATTAAGTTGTCTCTAGGTGCTTTTTCCCGAATCCTTTTCTGGGTTTTGGAGATCTTGTGTTTCTTAGCCTCTCTGACCAAAGTTGAGACTAGAACACCTGTTCGATGCTACAAAAACTAACACGAAATTCAAGGCTAAAATTCAACAAACCTTGTTACATAGCTTCTAGGGGTAACTAAAGGATATTATCATAGACAATGGTTTCGATGATCACATTCAAAATTCTCCATAGACAACAATGCACATATGCCTCTTATAGGTGTTAGAATCCTTGAACCCAGATCAAATTCAATGTTCAATAAAAGTTCTCAGAACATAAATAAAACTAATTTCTTTAGATCTGGAAATTTATAACAAAAAATACTTTGGGTTCCTAACTCAGTTATGCACAACAAAAATAAAATAGAAAACCAAGCACATAAAAATTTATTTGACACAGTTTTTACCTTGGAAACCCTAAAGTGAGGAAAACCAACAAATTTGGGCTCTTGATTCAGCTTTAGAAAATTGATTATAAGAACCATTTTTTATGAATTTTACAACAACAAATCACTAAGAAATTTCAGCCCTTCGACCCATCAAAAAAATAATTGTATGGTTTAATGCAAAGCGGCTTGTATGGCCTAGCCAATTAGTCCACAATTCAACCTTATCTAGCCCTCACGAATTGCCCAAATTAGCATGATCTTTGTTTAATCAAATTGACATGTATGCCCTGGTATTCTGGCCTCCACAAATCTATTCTTTGCCCCTGAAATATAGCCTCTTCATTTATCCAAACTATGTTGTCAATTCAATCTCCTATCACTACTAAATGCCCAACTCTTCTGCCAAATCGAACTGACCTCTCCAAAAAACCCTTTCCCTTTTTTATAATTTTTTGACCTAATCTCCAAAGTGATGGAACACTGAGATTGCACCTCCACATTTGAGATCACTAGTCATGATATAATCCTTTGTGGACCTCTTAACCTTTAAAAAAATTGGCTAATGAGATAAAAAATTAATATATTGATTGTATTCATATGGTCCAAACTTAAGGAAATATTTAAATAATTTAGCTATGAGAGAAATTTGGTGATTCATTGCATGTAATGGCACTTGACCAATGAAAAATCACTTTCCAAGCTACATTTGAAACACTCTTTTAGTGAAGGAGGTGTTTTGTACCACCCCCAACTTATCTCTAAAGAATATAAATTTTCCCTTCATTAAAGCCTTGGTCAAAATATTTGCTACCTACTCATTCATTGATACATAATGTAGCTTCACAATCCAATTCTACACACAATCTTGAATGAAGTGGCACCTGATCTGAATGTGTTTCGACTTGTCATGGAGCACTGGATTCTCCGAAAGCTTGATGCAACATTGATTGTCATAGTGAATCAAAGTCAGCGCTATCTCTTGAAAAATAACCCCATGAGAAGTTTCTGAAGCCAAATTGCCTCACAAGTTGCCAAGCTAGCAGCCATGTACTTGGCCTTAACAGAAGTCAGTTGCAACTAAATGCAATTGACTTATGCTTCCTGCTGAACCAGGAAACTGGTCTTGATCCCAATTTGAAACAAACCCGTAAGTGTTATTTTTGTTAGCTGTACTACCTACCCAATCAACATCAATGTACTCCTTGAGCTTCACTCCATCCATCTGAGTATATCTCAGTCCATAATCAATTGTGCCTCGAAGGTATCTTTAACACATGGTTTACAACCACCCATTGAACTTGCTTTAGGTCTAGCATGAATTGACTAAGTGTATTGACTGCAAAACATGTTTGGTTTGGTATTGACCAAGTACATGAGAGAGTTAATCAAATGTCTATATAATGTAGGGCCCATTTCCTTTGATCTAGAAGCATCAATCTTCTTCTATTTGGTCACTACTGGCATAGACATGGGTCTGCAATCCATCATCCTGATTCGCTTCAGGACCTCAATTGTATATTTCCCTTGCCCGAGGAAGATCTCTCCATCCTTTTGCCACATCTCCAAGCCCATAAAATAATGCATCAACCCTAAATCCTTCATGTTGAATTCTATTGCTAGATCCCTCTTGCATTCTTCTATGATCCTTTCGCAACCTATGAGAAATAAGTTGTCCACATACAACACCAAAATGAGATGCTCACCCTTGAATTGAATGTAATATATGTTTGGGTTTGCCTCACTCTTGGTGAAGCCCATGCACTTGATTATATCTTCCTGGTGGTATTATGAGTAGTGAAATGTGTGTTCTTAGGTTTGATTTCCTATTGGCTTAAGAATCCTTTTTGCTACTAAGGAAACATCCTTTGTGTATGATCCGTCCTTTACTAAAGAGAGGGAAGTTGTTGCCAAGGTGACAACAAACATTTCCATGGTCCACTAGTTTTAGTACATTGTGAAAAACTTTGCATTAAGGTGCTACATTTTGTGACAACACTTACCATGATGAGTATTTGTGTAAATATTTAACTTGAATTTTGTATCATAACATAAAGAGGCTTAAGTTTTTAAATAAGATGGATATAAAGTTATTTTATTTTTGTATTGCATAAGCCTTTTGGTTTTTAAATAAGAAGGATAAGGTTTTTCTATTTTTACATTCTTGTTTATTTTACTATGATTTTTTCACTCATTTCAAAAAAAATGCCATGATTCTATTCGTATATCAAATTGATGTTTTCTTATATGATAATATAATGAGTAACTGAATTGATATATTTATAAAAACCTTTTTATATTATATTATATAAGTTTTGATAATAAATAATATGTGAAAAATATAAGTCAGAATTGTGGTTTCTTTAATGAGTTTGTTTTTCCCTGATGGGGGTGCCAATTCCTTCGAGAAACAATGCATAGTGGGGGGTGTATGCTGCCCTTATAATCATGATATTAGATGGCATGGCGTCACCCGCACATGAAGGGCAGGAGCGTGGGAGTCTATTGCTTGTAGTGGGTGCCAGTTACTACTTTTAAGTTTAGTGGTTTCTATGGTTAATGCAATGAAGGTTGGTGAGGTTTGGTGCTTGCGTTGATTTGGGGTAGCATCGGATGTGATCTAGCCATGAAAATTGGTGGAGAGGCTAAAGCACATGAGATCTCCAAGACTTAGAAATGGTTTGGATAGATTGTACCCGGTTTGGGAGATATTAAAATAATTAATATTTTTAATGGAGTTCCTGAGTCTAAACTTATGAAAAATAAAATATTAATGGGTATTAATATAACACTGGGTTAGAAGGTTCCAAAAGTCATGGATCAAGCCAAATGTAATCTTAGCCATTGATTAGAGATTTAATCTCGGTCGTTGAAGGATCAACATGAAAAGTATAAGAGGGGGCTTGAGAGTCAGTTGGAGAATACACGAGAGTGATCAATTATTCATTTTGCTAGAGCGGGGTTGCTAAGAAAAAGTGAATCAATGATCAACAACGAGGGGCAGTGAGTACTGGACAGAGAGGCAGAGACCGTACTAAGAGACCAACGCAAAAGCAGGGAGAGTGAGAGCAACAACCAGTTCAGGCCACGTAGAGCCTAGTTGAGACAACACAGAGGCTAAAGGGACTACACCATCCACGCAGAGGCTGCTGGAGTGACGCAGAGGGTCCCAAAGGCTGCACAATGCCTTAGAGGGCTGAAACAGAGGGTCCTGGTGCTGACGCAGAGGCCAAAAGGGCTAGCGCTGAGCTTCAGTTGTGCCGGAGAGGGTTTCGTGGGATAGGTTTTCGGAATACCTATTTTCGAATATAGAGGTATTGCGATCGTGTATTTTTTCTTTGTCGGGTGAGCTGGTTAGGCACCCAGTTGTACTCAAGGAAATACACATAATAATAAACCCTCAGAATAGTTGCACCGGTTTTCCCACATTGGGTTTTTCCGAGGACATTTGTCCAAAAATAACGGTGTCACTTGTGTGCTTGTTTTATTTCAGTTGATGATCTGTAGATGTTGTGACTATATTGCGTTTCTTTCAGTATTTAAGTGTTTTAAATAACTTGTTCAGAATTTACAAGTAGAAGAAATAAACCAACAGAATACAGATTAATTTTCTAATGGATAGACTTAGAAAATTCAACATGGTATCAGAGCGTGGTTGCAGATCACAGGAGAGCTGAAGGCATCAATTAAGCAGAGCATTTGCAGAAGAATCAGCTGTCCCGAGTGACAGTAGCTGATCCTTGCAGAAGCAACAGAGGAAGGGTTGATGCAGAGGGACTGCATCATCAGTCCATGGTAGAAAGAGGCTCATGTAGAGCCACGCAGAGACCAAGAGGGTTGACGCAGTGGCTGAGGGAGCTATTTTTGCTATAGCCGGGAGTGCGCAGAGCCTAGAGGTTTAATCCTTCAGCTGCTGGGGTGAAGGAAGCTGTGGGCAGTTTGCAGGAGTGAAGTTGGTGGGGTACTGTTGTCAGAACAGTACCTGACAGGGAAAAACCAAGGTAGTTGGAGTTGTTGCCGAGGCGGGTTTTTAGCCAAGGAATCCGGATCAGTGTTGCAGTTGCACAGACGATTAGAGAGGGGAAACTTGAAGGTTGGCAGCAGGTTTTCCAGGAGGGAAATCAGGACTCAGAGGGAGTCCAGAAGAGAAATTCTAGACGGGAAGTAGAAAGTTGGAGGAGTCGAACCGAGAACTTCCAGACGGGAAGTAGAGAGACTCTGCAGGAGTTGAATCGAGAACTTCTAGGCAGGAAGTAGAGAGACTTAGAGGAGTCGACAGAGAAGAGCAGAGAGATGGTCGTGAATGGACTGAGGGATCAGGATAAGCTGGACGGAGCATCCAACTTTGTGGTTTGGGAGGCTAGGATCCTATCCATTCTAGACAGACATCGTATCAAGGGCTTCGCCTTGAGAGCAATGGCTATCCCAGTTGACCCGGTAGCTAATGAAAGGTACGAGGAGGCAATGGCTACGGCAAAGTGCATCATCCTTGATGGGGTTAAGGATCATGTGGTCCCACATATTGCCGAGAAGGAAACGACAAAGGAGATGTGGGACACTTTGAAGACATTGTACCAGCATACTTCCGTGCAGAGGAAGATGCTCCTGGAGAATCAACTAAGGTCATACCAGATGCAGAAGGGAGAGAAGATAGATGTCTTCCTCAGTCGGTTGAAGGAGATCCGTGACCAACTGACTTCCATAGGGGCCACGCCGGATCAGGAGTTGATGGTGAGGACCGCACTTAACGCAGTCTCCGAGGAGTGGGAGACATTTGTCCAGAGCATACTGGGCAGGGCGAGTCTTCCAGATTGGGAAGAACTGTGGGCGGCTCTTCATCAAGAAGAGATCAGATGGCTGACTAAGACGGGGAGTATCAATAAAGGGGTCAAGATCAAGAAGGAAGAGGAAGAGGATACGACTCTAGCATCTGCGGGAAAGTAAGAGAAGAGGAAGAAGAAGGACCTCTCCAAGGTTAAGTTCTTCCATTGTGGGGAACTTGGTCACTATGCAAACCAATGTTCGAAGAAGAAGAGTAAGGGAGAGGTTTCTGACTCGAAGGCAATGCCAGCGAGGGCAGAGAAAGAAGTTGAGGAGGATGACGATTGTGCCATGAGTGCTCATGTGCCACTTGAGAAGAAGTAGGGAGACATCGAGATGTAGTTAGGAGGACTACAGGCGATGAGGGGAAGGATCCTTGAGGTACCCAACCTCTTGGGTTATACCTTGCTACGGGAGCCCCAAAGAGGAGTAGCAGGACTGGTGGATGTAGGTAGAGATGGATGCGAATGAAGCGACAGAGAGTGCTACAATGTAGGAGTCCCCGGGCAGCGCGAGGTTAGCAGGCTGCAACAGTTCGAGAGGCACAGAGAGTGTTGCAGTAGTGCAAAGGTCAGTAGAGGGAGCACTTGTTAGCGACAGAGAGAGCATCAGAATCGGGAGTGTTTCTAGCCTGACAGGGATGTCAGAAGTTGGGTGGATCAGTTACTTACTTCTTAGTAACTGAGCTGCGGTGCAGTAGCACGATGCAACATGATGAGAGGGGGATGCAGTGCAGATGCAGTGTTGGGAGGATGGACCAACAACAACACAGATGTAGAGGGAGCTGCCGTATGGATGCAGAGGTGGCAGTGGCAGGGCCATGGGCAACAATACAAGATGCAGTAGTGCAGAGGTTGTTGGGTGGGGACACCTAGCATCAGCACAGGGACCGGTGCCAGATAATCAGAGTGATGCTTAGTGAGGAGTATTACTAGAGCACAGTCTTCGCTAAGAGGGAGTGTTGATTTGGGGTAGCATCGGATGTGCTCTAGCCATGAAAATTGGGGAGAGGCTAAAGCACATGAGATCTCCAAGACCTATAAATGGTTTGGACAGATTGTACCCAGTTTGGGAGATATTAAAATAATTAATATTTTTAATGGAGTTCCTAAGTCTAAACTTAGGAAAAATAAAATATTAATGGGTATTATTATAAAATTGGGTTAGAAGGTTCCAAAAGTCATGGATCAAGCCAAATCTAATCTTAGCCGTTGATTATAGATTTAATCTCGGTCGTTGAAGGACCAACAGGAAAAGTATAAGAGGAGTTTTGAGGGTCAGTTGGAGAATACATGAGAGTGATTAGTCATTCATTTTGCTAGAGCGAGGTTGTTAAGCAAAAGTGAATCAATGATCAATAACGAGGGGCAGTGAGTACTGGACAGAGGCAGAGACAGTACTGAGAGACTAGCGCAGAAGTAGGGAGCGAGAGCAACAACTAGTTCAGGCCACGTAGAGCCCAGTAGAGACATCACAGAGGCCAGAGGGATTGCATCATCCGCGTAGAGGCAGCTGGAGTGACGCAGAGGGTCCTAGAGGCTGTACATTGCCTCAGAGGGCTGACATAAAGGGTCTTGGGGCTGACGCGGGTCAGCAGAAGGCTGACGCAGAGGCCAGAAGGGCCAGCGTTGAGCTTCAGTTGTGCCAGATAGGGTTTTGTGGGACATGTTTTCTGAATACTTGTTTCCGAATATAGAGGTATTGCTGATGTGTATTTTTTCTCTATCGGGTGAGATGGTTAGGCACCCAATTGTACTCAAGGAAATATTGCATAATAATAAACCCTCAGAATAACTGCACCAATTTTCCCGCACTAGGTTTTTCCAGGGACATTTGTCCAAAAATAACAGTGTCACTTATGTGCTTGTTTTCTTTCAGTTGATGATCTGTAGATGCTGTGATTGTATTGTGTTTATTTCGTTATTTAAATGTTTTAAATAACTTGTTCAAAATTTACAAGTAGAAGAAATAAACCAGCAGAATACAGATTAATTTTCTAACAGATAGACTTAGAAAATTCAACAGCTTGTACTTTTGGTTCTTGAACCTCAAGCACTACTCAGCGTGAATTCATAGCCATACTGGTGTGTCGAAATGAGGAAGAGGTGCATCAAGGATTGACGTTCCAGGAAAGAGTCGAAGCAGGCTTGCCGATCTCTCCATCATCTATTTTTGGAGGGTTCCTGTGGGTGTGTTGCTTTGTGGACCCTCTACCGCATTAGCTCTGTTGTCACTCAAATTGTACACTAGAATGCGACAATGCTCAGGGCAGGGGCTGTCACTCTGATCCCCGCCCTCTTCGTTTAAGCTATCTCCTAAAAGTAGGCTAAGGGGGGTAGTCCCTATGGATGAGATGATGAGCAACTTGTTGGGAACCAACAAGTCAAGGATACACAACTGAATGGCCTAGCAACTTGGGTTAAACTTAAATGGCAAGTGAGATTATTAAACACAGTTTGATTAGATTCTTTAAGATTAGGGATGAGAGACCAATGCCTTTAAGTTAATTACTTGCACAATATAGATCATTATTCCAAGTCACCGGTAGAACAATTGCTGCAGGATGCAAATTCTATCCCAAATGAAGTGTATGACCTAAATTTAATGTGTGATGCAGGATCTTGGTAGATTTTAATTAGATGCCCTATTTAGGTGAATCCTTCTTCTCAATTATTTTGGAACTAGTCTTGAACTCAAGTTGTAGCGAGAAGCCCAAAGGAAGGAGGCTAAGGCTACATTAACGATACCTCCCTTGGGGTTCTAACCACCTAGGTGCCTCTATTACTACAAGGGATTGCCCACAAGAGAACTGCAAGGTCACCTTTTTTTACCCCAGGAAAAATAGTAATTTTATTAATGAAAACAAAATTACATGTTGTAGATGCTTACAAAGAATTCAATCATGCCAGTTGAAATTGGTGTTCACATAGACAAAAAACTTCTTCGAAATGGAAAAAAAAGACAAATTACCCTTTTCTCCATTTCTTCTTTTCTACCTTTCGCCATTCTCCTTGTGATGGAGTGGTTGTTACAAGTGCTAGTTGGGACCCTTCTTTCAGCTTTGGATTTTCCTTATCTGAACCCAAAATTTCAGAAACATGATGACGTTTTGAGCCTCCAGGCTCCTTTGCTTCAGGGATGATCTCTTGTCGCGATGTATGTGTTGGGGTTCCTGAGTCATCATGATTTATTCCTTCCTTTTCGACACTATCTTGAGGAATCCAGGTTTCTTCAGTGGTAGGGGGCTCTAGTTCTTCATCATCCTCTTCTTCTTCAGACAATTGCTGTGGGAATTGCCATCCCTTGGGCTACTTCCCTGATTTTTTCTTTCTTCGAGGCGTTTTCTTGGTATCAGGACATGAGTTTTGTAGATGTCTGGTCTGTCGGCATATATGAAATCTAAAAGGCATGTTCTCAAAATCTAAAAACTGTATCCAACACTATTTGTTATGTGTCAAGAGGATACAATCAAGAAATCCTTTGCTGAGATCCTTTCTGGCAAAAGTGTAGACGCGTTCTTCGACTCGTTGTGTATTTGTCTTGATGTATATCCCTAAGAGGTTCCCAATGTCTTCAAGCACTTTGTGGCTCTAGAAATGGATGGGGAGATTATGCAATCGAACCCAAACCAGAACCACGAGCCGTCTCGTAATATATAGTCATGTTCCTCTGATGATGCAAACTTTACTATGAAAAAGCCCCTAGAACAGAGGTGAATCTCGCAATTTATTAACCAAGTTGTGAGGATCCAGTGGAATAGATCGACGGGTTTTGGCCAGAAACGTTGAATCTACACACAACTGCTTGAGATTCATAGGTTGTACATAGATAATTTATTTTTGATAGATCTACAATCATTGCTGGTATTTGATTCAATTGTTCCACGATATAGGGACTAGGTATATTGTGTTTTCGATCTGGTATTGTTGATGCTCCCGATTTTCCTTTGAGGATGTCCTTGAATGAAATTCCTCCATTTACTAGTCCTTGATTCACTTTTTCTCCTTTGGGAAGACTAGATCCGAGTACTCCCCCTGCTCCCTTTTGATAGCTTGGTCCAGGAGAGCCTCCCCGAAGCTTTAGATTTAGTACAACGGTGGATGACGGAAGAATGTTATATTCTTGTAAACTTAGTTCATCCTACATGGATTTCCTCCGTAGATCAAGCTTTGAAGGGGCACCAGAATACCCCGAAAATGCAGGATATTTTGCTTCAGATGGTGGACACTCTTTGAGGCCCGAACCCAGAAAATAAGTGATTTCCCATTTTGGGTTTTAATAAAAATTTGAAAAGATGTTTTGGTTCTCATATCTGTCTCTCGATCATGATAATCACGCAAATCATCAACCAGAGAAAAATCAGAAAAATTATCAGAGACCCTCTCTGCACGATCCATCAAGGAAAGCCCCACATTATGATCGTCTTGAGACAACACAGATCATTGTGGAACCACTTGGAATAGGAGGGAGGAATCTAGATCTGGCCAAAGCGGAGGTTGATCTTCAACTTGGAACTCTAGATCTGGGAGGCCTAGCCAAACTGAAGGCTGGAACACTAGATTTAAGAGTTGGTAGGGTGATCTATGTAGGGTGTCACGAATCAACGTGAATATCTCTAGATCCGACCAACTCGGGTGTCAATCTACCATTGAGGAGTCGAGATCTGCAAAAAGGTGAAGTAGATCAGGATCTAGGGTCCCCGTATATCTTTGGAAGCGACTTTGCAAAAGCAAACCTGTTGGCTTATTTCCGAGATTACCATCAAGATCCCAGAAGGCTTGGAGAGTGAGTGTATGAGGGCTTCGCCCCACAGGTTTGTTTAATAATCACCTACATGAATTTCTGCATCATTTGGATGATGAAGAGCGGTAATGGAAGGAGCCAGAAGGTTGCAACCTCTCCTCAGAACAATCGCAGTTGCTATTGTGTTCACCATCTCTTCCTCTCTCCAATTCGAGAATTTCAAGGTCACCTATGTTAACTACGAATGAGAGTCTTGATTCCTCAAATTGTGTGAAAAAGGTGGTCTTGTTTTTCCTTCAACAAAGCTTATGCTTGGAGTTAAATTTTAGGAATGCACTTCTAATTCTATAATGAAAGTGCAGATATGAGTGATTGCTTCAATGAGATTATAAATATGTTAAATGCTCCAATCAAGATTAAATTACTTGAAAACAAGATGCTCACAATGATATTCAACACAATATGACAAGAGCAATTAATAGAGCACTTAGAGAACAATTTAGAAATTATCCCAATGAAACAAGATTTAGCAATACCAATTATCCAAGATGCTTATTAGAGTTAATTAGATCTCATTTAATTTCTCTTATGCAATTAGGAACAAGAGCAACTTTAGAGCACAATGATGAGATAATATCTGCTTATCACTTAGATTATGAACCAATTGCAATTTCTTCTTAAGCACAAATGTAACCAAAAAGCACAAGGAGATATGAGATTGCTAACAGTGATATGCAATACAAGAGAAGACTAACAAATGCATTCAACTACTAATGAGATGTTCATGCAAGAGAAAACCCAATGCAATGGATGGCAATGCAAGAATGCAAGAAACAAGTTAATGAACTAACTAGCTATCCTCAAGATGCAAGACTTATATAATTAATTCACCAATGATTCCTCACAATGCTATTACTTTGAAAATGCACCAGACTTAAACAAATCAGATCAGATTGCTTTCACCATGAAATCAGTCCCAAAACTTGAATGAGAAGCTTGCAAAAAGCAAGTTATTTAAGCCCTTGGATGATATATATTACTTTTTAGAGTTATTAGGCTCATTTGGAGGTGTTTTTAGGCTTCTTTAGGATGATTAACACTTGATTATGCCACTGTTTAGATTAGTCTTCAGATCTGGTTATTCATGACAATCAACAAAAGAGAGGAAGGAGAGAGGACCAAACCCTTTAGGCCTAAAGGCCTTGTTCCACTACCAAGTGTGCCAAGTTGAGGCAAGCTTGAGGCACCAAATGAAATGACTTGGAAATGATTTATCCTTTGAATACCTGCAACCACCAATGATTAGCTTTAAAACCAAAAGAATGCTCTCAAAACCTCACAACCAAGACAAGGTGAGTCTCTTCGGCTAGCAGCTAAGGCAAATGGCTTAAAAAATGTGATGTGAGGCTTCAAACAAGTGCAAGACACTTGCAAACACAAAGGATTAACCCTAAAAAATAATTCAAATGATAAATCAAACAAATGGTTAGGGTTTAGACACCCTTTAGGGTTGTATCTAGTGCTAGAAGCCCTAGAAACCCTTGTCGCTAAGTGGGAGAAGGCCCTTTAGGCCTACGGTTAGGCTCCAAAGGCCTTGGACGATGAAATAAACAAACCTTAAGCCCTTGAAACCATTCTTCAATGGATAATGAGCCTGCAAAACTAAGATTAGTCTGCTAGACAAGAAATTTCATGGGTTAATGGAAAAAATACATTGAGAAACCACTGCAAACCCTTGCCAAAAATCACTTTAGGCCTGCAAAAAAAATTGTTAGCCCTTATAATCAAATGCAAAGATGGATCCATTCTAGGGTTGCGACTAGGTAAAGAAGGCCTAATTAAGTTTGTATCTAGGCCTTAGACGCTGACATAGGACTGCCCTCAAATCCTTGCAGCTAGTTGCGGATGCCCGTGATGAAGTAGATGGATGAGAATGAGCCACAAAAAAATTGATTTCCTCCCCAAAATTGACCTGCAAAGCTTCCAATGATAAATACTTGTGAAAAACCTCAGTTGCAGCAACAAACAACCCTCTAGGGCTAGCGACTTCCTCAAGGAGGCTTAGCATTAGAAAACAAACACTTGGGTCTTGTAGATCAAGCCATAAAAGATCTAGATCAACCCCTTCCAGTTGAACGCTCTCCTTGTCTAAGCAAAACAACCCCTCAGGCGAAAATACACCCAAACCCTAGCTGTCTAGGCTAGGTGAGGGTTTCAAACTTCTCACTTCAGATTTGTCTTTAAATCGTTGAGCTAATGGCACCTGCAAGTAAATTAAATAAAGGCAAACCACAAGATCTAGAAGATTTTGAAATAAAACCCCAAAATATTATTTACAAAATGAGAAAAATAATATAGAAGGGTTAGAAATAATGTACAAATAATTTACTCTATTCACAATTAAAATCAAGCTCTAGTTAGCAGATAAATCATTTATAGCCCAAGCAGATTTTGAAAATAAATAAGATAAATACTTTTTATTTAATGTCCAAGCCAAGGCCCTGCAACAATAATCATTAGATAAGTTCAGAGTCCAAACAAAATGTGAACACCTCAAAGTCCATGAACTTGCGGCATGCCCAAGGGCTGAATATCTAAAGATATCTAAAAAAAGATAGACTATTAGTTGTATAGGGGTTTGATTCACACAAATAGACTAGGGATCTATAGATACTTGCTAGATCTACTAACTTCAATGTGTTTACTCTAGCCCAATACCTAAAGCAAGATACTTGTGCTAATGGAACACTAATTTCAGTTAAATAATAATTAGAACATTAAGATCAATTCAACACATACCATGAATCATCAAGCGAGAGACACCTTGAATTGAAACCCCAAATACCTTTTATTAAAAATGTTCGTGCAAAGCTTAGCTCAGTACAAAAGATTTTCAATCCAGTTTAGACCCTGTTACAATGAGGAGCTTGAAAGCTTCCTTATATAGAAAAAATGAGAGAGATTAACCCCTCCAAGTGGAAATAAAGGCTAGTTGCATCGATCCATGGCTTGATCCTTGTTGAAAAAATTCCATCCCTTGATCAACTAGCACAAATCTCTAAAAAAAATTGATCTTTCTTGTTCTCTGTGTTGGAGGGTCAATCTTTGACTAATGGATCACTGAAGGACCTTCAAAAAGTAGAATTATCGTTACTTGTGCAAAATAAATCATTTTTTGGCCCAAAAAATTCGATTTGCTAGAAAATAGTCTTCTCTAGTGCAATCAAATTTCTGGACTGGGTTCTTCTGCCTTGGAAATGAGACTTTTATTTTTAACTTGAATATTCCCCCTTGAAAATAGCCTCAAATATTTTTTTTTGATGAATTTTCCACTTGGAGGGTAATTAATTTTCCCTTCATTTGATTTTTTAACAACTTTTGGCTATTGTAATTTTTATTTTTTGCCAAAAAATAAAATTAAAAGGCGTGGCGATTTAAAATTTTTCCACCCTCTAAGTGTATCTAAAAATTATTTTGGTAATGATGTTCTAATTATGATTAACCATTCACCAAAAATATTCCTATATAGCACTATTACATCAAGATATTACAAATACAACCCTTAGAAGGGGAAATACACACTCTTAAGACTCAACCAAAGTTTACGACAAGACACATGATCTAGTATGAAAAAATACATAAACTTGATAACACTAAAACTCACCGAAGACCTTGTCAATGAGTCCCACCCTAGCTTTGGGGTATATCTAGGAGAAAACACTGCCAATTATCCATGTTTACAAACACAGATAGATGAGGTTATAAAAAACCTCCCTAGAGTGAAACCCTTTGAGAAGAATTATAGGATTACTTAGGTGTTGTTACATGGCTTAATATTCATACTATAATCATTTTTACATTATAAAAGTAGAATTTGAGATTATAATGATGAAATTGACCGAATTTTTTTATTACATTGTTGTATACCTTGCATCTTGGATTGTTGACATGTACATGGTCAACATGCTCGATAGGCAGGGTTGCTTCAGTGTGTGGTGAACAATAATTTTGTTGTCCTATTGCCTTTGAGCATTAAATGGTTTCTATTGTGGGGTATACATGTTAAGTTTAAGTTTAGGTGGCTCGTTGGTGGTGCTTGGGTCTTGTATATTTTCTTAATTTTACCTTTGTGGTATTCTGAGACTGTGAGCAAGTTTTCACTCTTAGTTTTGTGGCTCGACAACCTATTCTAGTGTTTTGGCATGTGGGTTGGTGTTTTGGTCTATGTGATGTCAATGGTTTCTTGTTTTGTTGCTCTTCTAAGTGGTCGTTTCTCTCGGTTCTCTTTTCTGTGTTTGGCCCTAGTGTCCTCCCATGCCTGGTGTCTCGAGGGTGGATTTTTTGCTGGAGTTGGATAGTTGTGGTGTGTTGGGTAAGGCTATCTACCTTTCTCTTGTGGCCTCGGGGTGGTGCGGTGGTTTCAAGATGACTTCTTTGTTGTAGTTTTTGTTGGCTCTTCGAGCTTGGTGTGTTGTGGGTGGGTCGTTGGTGGGAGTTGGGAGTTGGTAGATGTGTGGGACAATGTCCCTTCGATATTATCTCTTGGCCTTAAGGTGGTTTAGTGGTCCGACACAAGGCTCTCTATGGTGCCAATGTTATCTCTTGTCGCATTAGTGTCCACCCATGACAACATGCATGCTCGGCGTGGAGGTCGTCAGCAGAGGGTTTTCGCTCGTCAGAGCTCCATGAGACGAAGAAGACCCTTTTTCCAACCCTCCCTTCAGCGAACGTCAGATGTTCTAGGTGTTTCTCATTCACAAATGTTTTTAGAATTTTTGGTTTAGTCCCTGCTTACAAATTTGGATCAGTTAAATCAGACATACTAGGAGGATTGTGTGGAATTCATGAAGATCCTTGGTCATATCCAACATTACCAATCGCAGTTTCATGATAGTATGGAGAGATTGTGGCGCGATCAACATCGTACTTTTAAAAATTTAGAGAGACTAGATGCAAGGTTGACCCATATGGAGGGTCATGTACATTGTGACTACAAACCACCCTCGTCTTCGGGGCAGGTTCAAACAACCTTGCTCCAATTAATTTTGCTGAGTAGGGATGAACATGGAAGTTCTTTTGCTTCTATATGTATTTTAATCTCTCGATGTCTTTTACATTATGTACATTATCTAAATATATGGGTCTTTATTTGCTAGCTAACAAATCCAACCAGAGTGAGGCTGGAATTTTTTTGGAGATGTACATTGTAAATCTTAACTTCTCGAGTTAAGAGAAGATGTCGACTTAAAAAAAAAAGAATTTATTTTATATATTCATAAAATATTTTTAAATTATATTATATAAAGTTTAATAGGAAAAATATTTAAATATAATAAAATATAAATTAAATTATCATATGGTCCTACATAATGATTTATAAATGTAAAATCAAATTGATATATTTAAAATAGGTTTATATTATGTAAATTTTGATAATATATACGCTATTTAAGTTAAAAATTACGGTTATATAATATGGTAATTTCTAATATTAAATTTGTATATTTATAAAACCTTTTTCACTATTCTCTATAACCAAAATTTTAATAATAAAAGTTATAATTTTATATTATATTTAATACAATTGAATTAATTAATATTGTAAAAAATAATTGAAGTTATTAATAAATATTTAATTTTTAATTAAAATGTTATTAATAATGGTAAATTTTATTAAGTTTATGGGGCGTTAAATAAATGGTGACGGAGTGTTTTATTAATGTATTAAGTGTGTAAAGTTTATCATTTTGAAAGTTAGTGGAATAAAATTTAACAATGTTAAGGGTTGGTGTGGCCTAGGCCGAATGTGATCCATGAGTGATTTTACGGCTTAGAGTTGGCCACGGCTCCTCAAATCACAAGTTAGGCATGTCAATCATTTCAAGGCTCATAATACCTAACAAACAAAAAATGAAAATAAATTATATAACTATATTTATATTAAAAATTATGAAATAAAAAATTTAGTGTAAAATTAAATTTAAATTGAATTTTATTATTATTATTGGTAAATAAAAAGTAATTTGAGATTATTATGGTTAGAGATATCTTAAATTTTAAAAATAAAGTATTAAGTTATAAGTAATTTTAAAAATAAAGTATGAAGTTATAAGTGTATAAATTTAATATAAAAATTATATTTATATTTATTTAATAAATAAATGTAATATAAAATTATTTATATATAATATTTATGTTAAAATTGATTAATTTTAAATATTTTTAAAATAGAAAAAACATTTTATATATAAGAGAAATTTATAAATTTTTTTTAATATATCAAACATTAATATAATATATTAATAAGCTTTTAGGGTTATTTTAATTGGAGTTTTTTCTCATTAACGGATTTTTGTTATTGAGAGGTCGTGGATTCAAGGTTTTGATATTTTTGAGGTCAAGCTTCTAGTTAGCAACACGTAATGGTCACTAATCTCCAAGGTTAACCAAAATTAATATTAAAACATATTATAAAAATAAAAATAAACATTAAAAATAATAAATAATGTACATAAAACTTTAAAATGTTATAAATAATTTACATACAAGCTTTAAGTTTAAAATGTTATTCTTAATTTATATATATAATTATAATTTTATTAATATTAATAAAAATAACATATATATATGAGAGAAAAACTTTCAATATTTTTCAACTTCTATAATTATAATTATATTTATATTTATGAGATTAATATATATGTGTGTGTGTTTTTTTATTAAAATTGCTAGATTTCTAATGTTTAAAATAAATAACATTAAAATATAATTATTTATTTTATTTTATTTTTGTATAAAGAGAATAATTTAATTTATTACAATTTTTAAATATTAAAATATTATAACTAAATTAGTGAAGGAGTTTCACTTAGTTTCAAGAATTTTATGATATCAATATTTTATTAACAAAGTGTAATCATAGTGAAAGTTTATTTGGTCCCTTTCCACTCACTTTTATTGTATGATTATACTACTATTTCACTCATCACTCACCCACCTCCTATGTGATTTCCCTATGCAATACATTAAAGTTCATTTGAGCTACCCCCTCACTTATAGCTTTTATGATAATGCTATATCACTCAATACAAATATTAAATTTTGATCATTACAAAAATATTATTGCAAATACAAAAAGATGCCATATCAAATTTTGTTCATTCTCACACAAATTCTCACATTCCAAGCATATACACAATTGCAAACAAATAATTAACAAATGACACAATCAAACAACAAACATTGGTATACATAGTCACTAATACACATCAAAATTGTGCAAATACACAACCATACAAACTGAATGTGAATACCACAAAAAGAATTACTAAAGAAAAATTACACACATTTCATAGTATATATCACACATTAATTGGGAATATAGAAACACACACACATTGCATATCGATTTTGATCATTAGACATAAAAGGGTTGTACAACCAACATACTATCAAGAATACAAATACACAATTGAAACATACAATCAAGAATACAAACACACAATAGAAACATACAATCAAGAATACAAACACACAATAAAAAATACATGCAATCAAGAGTACAAACACACAATCAAGAGTACATTTCAAGTTTTAATCATTACACCAAGATTTTAAATACACAACCAATAGATTCACAAACATACACACATCAAAAACATTACAAATATGACATCCCATCTAATTTTATTATTACACACAAAATTACAAATACATACAAATATTGTATATTGAACCTTGACCATTAAACACATAAATGTTGTAAATATAAATACATAATAAAGAATGCATATCAAAATTTTGACTATTACACACAAAAATGTTGTAAATACACAAGCATAGAAGCATGACACATTGAATTTTGATAGCTAAAAAAACAGTTGCAAATACACAAGCATACAAACATAATGTAGACACTAAATCAAGCCATATGCTAAAGAAAATTCATGCATTCCAAATTATCATATCAAGCACATCAATTGAAAATATAGAAACACAGATGAAATCCAAACAACAACCATTGTCATACACATCACAAATACACATCAAATAATGAACATCACAAAAAACATTGTAAACACACAAAGATACAAACATTACATATCAAATTTTGGTCATCACACACAAAGGTTTTGAATGCACAAACATAATATAGACACCAAGCATTACTAAAGGAAATTCTCACACATTTCAAAATACATATTAACATGTCACACATTCATTGTAAAACACAATCATATAAATGAAACTCAAACAACAATCTTTCTACTTTTAAACTAACAATCACAAAATAGTAAAAAAACACATCAATCAATGTATACAATCACAATTTAAACTAACAATCACAAAATAGTAAAAAAACACATCAATCAATGTATACAATAAAAACATACAACTTGATCATACAAAAATTCAATCACTCAATAGGCATACAATTTTTTTTGCAATTACCACACACCAATCAATGTATACAATAAAGACATACAACTTGATCATACACAAATTGAACCACTAAACAAGCATCCAAAAATTGTGCAATTATCAAAAAACCCATGGTTGGAAAAATATTATATTGATTAAATCAAATGCATATAAAAAATTAGAATGCCATAATTTATATTGATGCATTATTTGATACTTTTAATTTACAATCTATTAAACTAAAACTATCTAGTTCTAAAATAAAGAAATAAAAGTAAATGAAAAAGTAAGGGAGAGAGGGACACAAACCCTTGAGGATAGCCATGGTCCATCCTCAAGAGCAATGAGAAAGGGCTTTTAGTCTTTAAAAAAAAAAAAAATTTCTATACTCCACAATTAGTCAAGGAATTTCTAATACAAGTCATCATACTCCACAACCTACAACCCCATGCAGTAATTAATCAAATGCAAATATTCTCATTGCAACATCGAGTTTGAACATTTTGGAAGCTTGGAGTATTGCTGTCTTTTGGAAGAGGAGTTGATGAACTCCCGACATTTGAAGCCAAACTAGAAGGAATGAAGGAAGAAGTCAAAGGAATTGTTGGAATCCCAATAGACAATTCCAAAAGAGAAGGCACTCCCACCGAAGTAGAGGGATGAGTGCTCCCATTCTGACTAGGCGTAGATATAGGACTGGTCCCAAATGTACCTTTGGTATTTTGTTTTACAGGCATTCACTGTCATGGACAGCTTGGGGCCTTCAATTGCAAAAGAAAACTTTAGCATGTGCTCTGGTACGTTTTCTTTTTCATTCCCATGAGAACATGCAAAGTAGACAAGGTTAAGATAGTACTAGTAACAACTCCAACAACATCACATATGATTCCTATTTTGATTTCCCAGGGTTACAACATGGTTTTATTTCTGCAAGTGTGAGGTAACCATTTTGTGAATTTGGCCCTGGCTCAACTAAATATTATCCATTTTCTTCCACAAATGATATTCGAATTTTAAGAAAAGACTATTGGAAGACATTACTAGATTTTTTTCAGGTTCATTTCAGCAGATCCAGGAATAGCTACAATGGCAGGAATAGCTTAAATGAAATCTGTTTTCTAATCGTGAGAAGGATTGATGCTTAATTGATTGCCTACTTTATAATTCTATAGGAGTAGCATGGAAGTTAGTTTTCGATCTGTGTCAGCACACAATTGAAATGTGTTTTGGACAGATGGTGCACTATTTTGTTTTGGGTCTGGAAATTTCCATTCTGTAATTTTATATATTTCAGATTTTGTTGTAGAAAACATACCTAATCCTTTAAACACTTTTTTTGGAAAAATTGGCATCGATAAGATATACCAGTATTACATAATATATGAAAATGGTCCTATAAATGTTGTCAACCATACAAAATATCCAAACATGTATCTGTTTGGATTCCCAGACTCTCGTCACAGTGCATTGATTTCAAACTATAAGGAAAAAACTTTAAACATTGACTATGAGAAGACAAATCAGACTGGCCTATAAATGCAGTATCTTATATTCACGGCAAAATGAGACAAATACAGAGGTACGGAGATAACCCTCAAATTATGGAGAGATGGTGAGGACTAAATTATGTTGGATATGTACAAATGCCTTTCAAATCTTGTTCTCTATCGTAAGTTTGATATAAGATGATCTTGAATAACTACTGATATAGTTGCATTAAGGTCGAAATTGGCAAAGGTTTATTCAAATGCAGATCATCGAAGCAAATTTTTTATTTAAATGGCAGTAATTGTGAATATATCTGTGTTGACATTACTTTTTAGTCTATAAGGGTTTTCCTCTGGTATCTATAACGCTAAATTTACCACTGGATTGAGGTTCAATGTCCTTTTGTCATCTGTCACATTGCACTATTGTCCTGGCCTTAAAAAAAGGATAAGGGTGAGCTACTTGGAAATACGGTCAACAACTCTCAAATAGGATGTGAACTGTTTATCCATGGAATCCATTTTTCAAGTAGCCTTGAATGGAATTTAATCATGACAGCGGATGAATGTGGACATCTCGATAAACTTTTATGTTTGTTATTTATGACAGTAAAAGACTAACACATTTCTATTGATGTCACGAATAGGTGAGCTCCATGATTTATGGTTATGAGAGTATTTTCTCAGTAAGAAAGAGAGATGAAAATATAGCAATACATAAATTTATTGTCCTCATCATGACATCGTCACAACGATCAATCGGTCAAGAAACACACAATCTTCTGACCCAAGTGCTTACCTCTGACGGATGAATCCACAACAATATGACCCACCCGCTTTACCGCAAGCTCAGGGATTTCTTCTCCAGCAAAACGCTCCCAGTCGCCACTATTCGACCATTGTTGGCATCTTCTATCACGGAGATGTGATCGTCACCGCCCAGATTGAACAGTGATATTGGCAGGCCCTGTTTCTCTCCATTTCTGTGCAATTAGGGATCTATGCTGCCGCCTCACCATGGATGCAGAGGATTTAATAAATGCTCATATTCTTCATTTTGCTACCCAATAGCTAGAGCTTCTTCAGAGAATCATATTTCCTCAGCTCACAGTGATGAGGCAGCATCTGATCCTTGACAGTTTCGTTCATAGAATCATATACCACACCATGAACACACTTCTATTGTTGGCCTGGATCTGACAGACAAACATGTTGATTTATCAGCGAAATTGATTCCAGAGTTTCATTCCAGGTTATATATCTATATGAATCATGCTGGGATGCCATAATCACGAAAATCAGATATCATATACTAGAGACAAAGAGATCGAAAGACGTATCATAAATTCGTGATGATATGTGGAGCCCATAAATTTGTATCATAAATATGTGATGATATGCAGAGCCCATAAGTTTGTATCATAAAGTTGCGATGATATGCAGAGCCCTTAAATTTGTGATCCGATATTTATCTTATGAGTGACATCAGTTAAATATGTATTGTTTAAAGGTATTACAAACTCATGTGTTGGTGTGTGTTCTATGTTATTGAAACAACGGATCCATCAGATTGCCAATACACAGACAATAAAATGGAAATACAACAGAGAAATACAGTGAGCAAACACAAAGACACAAGAAATTTAATAAGGAGTTCACCCTATTTTCCAGAGCTACATCTCCGGTCCAGCTTTTAATGGTGGCCTTATTTTATTGTGCCTTTAAGCAGAGAATTACAATGCAGGGACTCAATATGAGTTCTCCTGAAGCAGGTTTTGCTTGGCAGGGTGATTCTTGGATTCCCCAAGCCACTAGAGTGCACACTCTTCTTCTTCCTATCAGCTCTGTGACCTTCTGGTCTACAGTGAAAAGAGCCAAATGTGGTGCTTAGTCTGGACAAATTCCTCTATGGGATGGCTTGAATCTCTCAAGCTCTTTGGTGCTCAATGCTGCCGCTGGTCAGCTCGGCCCTCTGTCTCTTTTGCGGTGCTTTACTGTCTTCTTTCTTTGTTTTCTGTCTTTTAGTGTTCAGTTCTCCTCTCGGGGTTCATTGACTGACTCTCATTGTGTATTCTGTCTCTGTTCATGGCTTTTAGCCATCCATTCCAATCCCTGTTCGGTTCCTTTTCTGCCTCTGTCGATTCACCTTCTGCAATTGCGCTTGGAGTTCCCTGTTCGGCGTCATCATCAGCACTCAGGGAGTGGCCACATGTCCTCTAAACGGCGCCAGCCTGCTTCGTCGGTTCGTTTCTTCAGTGATGTCGTAGAAGCGTTCTTCCTCCACTGTGGCGGTCAAATGGATTCCAAATCCTTCTAAAACCCAGCGTATTCCTTCGTTGATTCCGCTTCCTCCATCGGGCACGATCTCAGTCGTTCAATCTGGGGCCTCTAGATCCAACGCCATACGCACATTTCGCGCGGTTGACTTGCTCGACCGATAGCGCGCGATCAACGACGGTTTTCTCTCACCTTCGTTTGCCATGTGTCGATCGATGAATGGAATCGCTCCGCTCTCGTCCAAAACCTCTTACCGTTTGAGGGCGCCCCAATTAATACCGCTGGTTTCCAGAGTGTGGGTCCCGCCTTTGTATGTTTAGCGCTTTTGCCTTTCCACCCGCAGTTTTCCGGCTCACCATGCGTCCGTGTGCTCGGGCTTCCTCCTTCATGGCCCTGTTCGCCTAGCGATGTTGCGCATCAAAAACCACCTTATTTTCCTGATCCGGGGTTCCCAGGGGCTACTTTGACCTCCTGCGCAGTCTCCATGGGCCTCTGTCAGTGCACTTTGACCGAGGTCCTTGTCGTTCCACACTGGCTGCCATTGCCATTGGTTCAAGGTGTTTTTGATCGCTGTTTTGGATTCTTTAGAGATTTGTTCTGACCTAATACAATGATGGTTTTTTGACAGTCTTCTATGGATCCAATTTGAATCACGACCTTCCCACTGAAAAAGCTTTTGGACCACCAAAAGTTGGTTTTTAAGCATCGACTAAGTGAGGGCACTGTTTTCTCACTTGTCCAATCTCAATCCACTTTCCACTGCTTGGCTTCGAACTTTTGAGCCCAATCATGAGGTATTTAACATCTCCCCTACGCGTTGTCCTCACTTTCCTGTCCAGCACTATGTCTTCCTGCAATTCATTAAGATATTCAGGTAGCAGGTCATCAATAGAAGGCAATTGACTTTGCTCTTCAGGGTCCTCAACCATTGAAGGTTCAAACAATCTCAAGCAATCTGCATTTACGACTGAGTAGATGTGCATGTAAATTGGTAGATCAAGGCAAAAAGCATTTTTACCAATCTTCTCAAATATCCTAAAAGGTCCATACCTGATAGACTTTAGCTTTTTACCTTCACCTTGCATCCTGTCCTTGCTGATATACAGTCAGACTTGGTCTCCAACTTGAAAACTATGCTCCATCCGATGCTTATCATGCCTAGCCTTGTACTTGGTTTGGCTCTTTTCCAGCTGTTCCTGTACTGCTTGGTGGATCTCTTGGATCTGTTCAATGAACTTGGTTGCCTTGTCCACATCACTGTGTCCATCAACCATGGTATCTTTACCAAAGACAAAATCCAAAGGAAACCTTGGTGTGAAACCAAAATAGGTCTCAAAAGGAGATCTCTGTGTAGAAGAGTGTTTGGCTCTGTTGTAAGCGTGCTGCACATAACACAAGTGTTCATCCCAAAGCTTAGGATGTTTGCTGCAATATCCTCTCAGCAATTGGATCACTGTCCTGTTAACTACTTCTGTCTGGCCATCTGTTTGTGGATGAAAAGCTGTGCTTTTCTTCAGTTAAGGTTCATCAGTTCCCACAGACTCGACCAAAACTTCCCCACAAATCGGGTGTCTCGATTAGATACAATGGAAGTGGGTAATCCAAAATGAACCCATACATGTTCAAAGAACAATTTTGTAGTCTGTTCAGCTGTAATTTGTTTATTACAAGGTATCAAAATATACATTTTGCTGAACCTATCCACAACAACATATAAATAATCATGACCTTTCCTAGATTTAGGCAGTCCTCCAACAAAATCCATGGAAACACTTTCCCAAGGGTGAGAAGGAACTGGGAATGGAGTGTACAAGCCTAGTTTTCTATTGTTGAGTTTGCTTTTAGCACACATGGCACACCCTCTTACATATCTAGAAACTGTCTCATTCATTTTTAGCCAATAGCAGAATCTTTGTCGCTGTGCAACTGTTTTACTTACCCCAAAGTGACCTAATATCAGAGAAGTGTGTGCTTCTCTAATTATTTTTATTCTCTTAGTTTGTGGAATGCAGAGTTTCCCACTATGGTATAAGAGTCAGTCCTTCACATGATAGTCCAATTCTTCTACACTTTTGCCTTGACTCAAAGTTGCATATACATCTTTAAAGTCCATATCCTGAGCATATTGTTCTATGTAGCTTTCATGTAGCATAGAATTATGCTTAAATATGGTAGATGCATTTATAATGGGTCTAGATAACATGTCTACAACCTTGTTATGTATGCACTTTCTATATCTGATGACTAAATGAAACTGTTGTAGAAAACCCATCCATCTGTGATGTCTTGATTGCTGCAACTTAGTTTGGGAGTGTAGATATTGAAGTGCCTGATGATCAATGTGTATTATTGTCTCTTGCCCATTAAGTAATGTTTCCACTTTTTCACACTCTGAACTAATGCATACAATTCTTTATCATATGTAGGATAGTTAACTATTGTAGGATTAAAAGTCTCAGAATGATAACATATGGGTTTACCGTGCTGTGTCAACACTACTCCCATGGCATAGTCACTGGCATCAGTTTGGATCTCAAATGGTCTTTGTAGATCTAGCAGTGCTAGTACAGGTGCTGTACTAATTTTCTCTTTCAAGGTATCCAAGGCTTTCTGATATTTGCCTCCCCACTGAAACACCTTATTCCATCCTGTTAAAACATGTAAGGGAGTTGCAGTCGATGAAAAGTTAGAAATGAACTTCTTCCAATATTGTGCTGCTCCTAAGAAGCTTCTCACTTCCGTAGCAGACTTGGGTTTAGGCTAGTTCACAATGACTTCCACTTTAGAGGGATCTATTTTCAATTCACCTCCTTCTACTATATGATCCAAGTAGTTTAACGATGTTTTGCCAAATTCACATTTTGAGAGTTTAACATAAAGTTTTTCTCTTTTCAAAACATCTAATGTCTGCTTAACATGCTTTAAATGTTCTTTTCACGTTTTACTAAAAATCAGAGTATCATCCAGATACACAATAACAAAGTCATCAAGAAAAGGTCTGAGTATATCATTCATTAATCTCATGAAAGTAGCAGGAGCATTAGTTAAGCCAAAAGGCATAACCAGCCATTCATACAATCCCTGCTTTGTTTTGAAAGCAGTCTTCCATGCATCTTACTCTGCAACTTTGACCTGATGGTGTCCACTATGTAAATCCAGCTTGGTGAAATAAACAACTTCTTTCAATTGATCTAAAAGATCATCTATGTGAGGAAGGGGATAACGATTTTTTATTGTTATCTTATTCAGTGCTCGATAATCAATGCATATTCTCCACGAGCCATCTTTCTTTCTCACCAAAACGATTGGTGACCCACATGGTGATGCGCTAGGCCCGATGAACCATTTCTCAAGCAACTCCTACACCTGCTTCTTGATTTCAGCATTCTCTAAAGGAAACAACCTTTTATACCTGTGGCTGCTACAGTTGTTTCATCTCCCGAGTCTGACCCCAAATCTTTCTGAATAGCTGTAGCTATCTTTTTCTTCTTGCCCTCGGACTTCTTAGGTCTTAGCTCTGGATGCAGAATCCAACAATGCTCATCATCATGCCCCTCCTTTTTACAGTGAGTGCATGAAGCTTTGGCTTTTTGTGTAGTGTTAACCTTCCTTGCTTTCCACTTTTGCTTTCTTTTCTCCTTGTTCTTGCTTATATTGGGTTGCGATAGTTCCCCAACTTTTGGATTTTCATTATTTCCTCTAGCTTCTAGATGAGTAGCTTGTACAGATACCTCATCTATACTAGTGGGATTAAACATGAGGATGGTATACCTCATGTAGCTGTGTAGACCACCAATGTACTTCAATAAAGTCTCTGATGAGTCTAGTGAGATACCCAACATCAATGCTTTCTTTATGAATTCTTGAGTATACCCTAGCACACTTTTCCCTTTCAACTATTGAAGAGTTTTCCAACTCATTATGGCTTGTTGCATGTAGGCCAATGGATAGAACTGCTTTTTGATTGCAACAACAAATTCACTCTAGACAGAGATGGTCTTACCATGTCTTTTCATATCAGCTTGGGTTCTGCCTTCTCACCAAACCAAGGCAGTGCCTCCTAAGCGTAGGCTTGCCAGCTGAATCTTGCTCTTGTATGAGTCTATGTTCTGTACCCTGCAATACACATCAATTTGTCTAATCCAATTGTCCAACTTTTCAACATTTAGCTCTCCATCATATATAGGCAAATCAAATTTAACATCTAGCTTAATCAAAGATGCTTTCTTATTATGCACAGGGCTATTAGGAAGTGTGAGAAAGATTTCCTCTTTCCCCTTTCCTTTGGAGTGGTCATGGAAGTGAGAATCATCTTCTTCTTTATCTTGCTTAGAACCTGATGAATAATCAACCTTATGCTTTTTAAAGTCTCTATACATTTTTTCAACCATAGAATTTATAGCTAGGAAACTCTCTATGAATTGAGAGTCTGGCCCCATAGAACCTTCCTCTGACATTGTTTTCCGAGGATAGACTCTCCCAATTTTAGGATTAGTTTCCACCAACTCTCCTTCTCCTAATTTGAGCTTTGATCTTGTGAGCATTCACAATTAAACGAACACAAGCTTGTCTAACCTTACAACCTAGAGCTCTGATACGACTTGATCTGATATTCACCCTACGAGTGACATCGGTTAAAGATTTATTATTTAAAGGTATTACAGACTCATGTGTTGGTGTGTGTTCTGTGTTATTGAAGCAACGAATCGATCAGATTGCCAATACACAGACAATAAAATGGAAAGACAACAGAGAAATACAGTAAGCAAACACAAAGACACAAGAAATTTAATAAGGAGTTCACCCTATTCTCTAGGGCTACATCTCCGGTCCATCTTTCAGTGGTGGCCTTGTTTTATTGTGCCTTTAAGCAGAGAATTACAATGCAGGGACTCAATATGAGTTCTCCTGAAGTAGGTTTTTCTTGGCAGGGTGGTTCTTGGATTCCCCAAGCCACTGGAGTGCACAAGCTTCTTCTTCCTACCAGCTCTGTGATTTTTTGGTCTATAGTGGAAAGAGCCAAATGTGGTGCTCTGTGCGGACATATTCCTCTATGGGATGGCTTGAATCTCTCAAGCTCTCTGGTGCTCGATGCTGCCGCTGTTCAGCTCGACCCTCTATCTCTTCTGCTGTGCTTTACTGTCTTCTTTCTCTATTTTCTGTCTTTCAGTGTTCAGTCCTCCTCTCGGGGTTCACTGACTCACTCTCACTGTGTATTCTATCTCTGTTCATGGCTTTTAGCCATCCATTCCAATGCCTATTCGGTTCCTCTTCTGCCTCTGTCGATTCATCTTCTGCAGCTGCGCTTGGAGTTCCCTGTGCGGCGTCATTATCAGCGCTCAGGGAGTGGCCACATGTCCACCTCTAAACGACACCAGCTTGCTTCGTCGGTTCGTTTCTTTAGTTACGTCGTGGATGCGTTCTTCCTCCACCGTGGTGGTTAAACGAATTCCAAATCCTTCTAAAACGCGGCGTATTCCTTTGTTGATTCCGCTTCCTCCATCGGACGCGATCTCAGCCGTCCGATCTGGGGCTTCCAGATCCAACGCCATACGCACATTTCACGCGGTTGACTTGCTTGATCGATAGCGTGTGATCAACGACGATTTTCTCTCACCTCCGCTTGCCATGCGTTGATCGATGAATGGAATCACTCTGCTCTTGTCCAAAATCTCTTACCTTTTGAGGGCGCTCCGATCAATACCGTTGGTTTCCAGAGCACAGGTCCTGCCTTTGTACGTTGCGTTTTTGCTTTTCTGCTTGCAGTTTTCCAGCTTACCATGCGTCTGTGTGCTCGAGCTTTCTCCTTTCACGGCCCTGTTCACCTAACGATGCGCTAATCGTGCATCAAAAAATACTTTATTTTCCCGATCCGGGGTTCCCAGGGGCTACTTTGACCTCTTGCGCAGTCTCCATGGGCCTCAGTCAGCGTGCTTTGACCAAGGTCCTCGTTGTTCCACGCTAGCTGCCATTGCCACTGGTTCAGGGTGTTTTTGATCGCTGTTTTGGATTCTTTAGAGCTTTGTTTCGACCTGATACAGTCATGGTTCTTTGACAGTCTTCTATGAATCCAATTTGGATCCATTTGTATCATAAATTTATGATGATATGCAAAACCCCAAATGTACCATAAATTTGCGATGATATGCCGAGCTTGTATACCACAATCAACCAACATAATGCATAACATAGAAACCATTTGATCTGGGTATTTCTGAAATGAAAAAGGAATGGAAAACCTAAATGGTAAATAAGATATAAAAGAAAATGCAAGCAAGAATCCTTGAGACAGTACCAAGTAAGCGATATCAATATCTAGGAGTAGGAAGTCATGCTGCAAAAATTACCCAGTGAGAGGATATTGCTAAGAAAATCAATACAGGAAGTGAAATGATTGGATCATGGACTCTTCTCTTTAAAGGGTACTATCCTACAATCCGTTCTACTCTTCTCTTATACAGATTTAAGCCTTCCAATATCGCACGGTTACTTCATCAGAGTAATTCTAACCATTTTTAATCTGCATGGTATCAGAGAACAAAAACCCCTCAGATGGCGGATCTCACTGAGTCGATTTATTTTAAAAACCAAGAAAATAAAATAGAAACAAAAAACATTGAACATCAATGATCAATTTACAGGAATCGAGCATGTGAATGAAATTTCAAAAATCAAATATATTCCTCTCTCATTAAGCTAATCTTATTCGTAACCCATAATCAGAGTGACAGATACAAAGAGTTTGAAAATAAATTCACCAATGGAGGATGCCTCCTTTAGCTGTGATCGAGTCCCGGCACTTGTCTTGTTTAGAAAATTGATGTGTAACCTGCTTTTTCGTCCACTTCTCAGATAACACAAACACACCCAAGTGATGGCATATACACGCAGGCACACCAAACAAATGACACATTAACAACATAGACCAAATGATATTCATACAGACATGGAACTCCAAATGTACAGACCGCATGAGACTAGACCACAACACAGACAACTCTGGCAAATCTGAGAGGAAGAGGAGGAGAGGCAAAGGAAAGCCATTGCCAATATGAAATCAAAAATTGAATACAATTAAAGCAAGATCCGACTGTTGCAATAACCTATGACACTCCTCTCTAAGCAGCACGAGTAATCTCTCGGATGGTTCCCTCGACTGTTGCGATAAGCTATGCTATTTCTCTCGTTCGATAAGCAGTGTGAATTACCTCTTAGATGCCAATTTTGTTGACAACGGAGGGCTGCGATAGCACAATGTGGAAAGATGCTCCATCCCATGTAGGATGCAGCCATCTTTAACCAGCGTTCACAGCTAGACAACAGCATAATCCATGTCATCCAAGTAAAAATATAATCCATTAATCCACTATAGTGTTGTTAAAAAATATAAAATAGAAATAGTTAAATATAAAATGAGAATCCATGTCATTCAAAAAATTATTAAATAGAAATATCTAAATATAGAATGACAATAGCATAATCCATGTCATCTAAGGAAAAATATAATCCATGAATCCACTATAGTGTGGGGTGAAAAATATAAAATAGAAACATTTAAATATAGAATGAGGGCATTTTTTTTTATCATAATAAAAATTTCAAATTCAAAATTTGAATGAAATTAAAAGAATCAAGATCCTTTCTATGTTGTGATAATCTATGTTGCTTTAGGTGAAAAATATAAAATAGAAACATTTAAATATAGAAAGATGGTCATTTTTTTTTATCATAATAAAAGTTTCATATCTTAGTTGACCAATTCAAAATTTGAATCAAATTAATTGAATCAAGATTCTTTCTATGTTGGGATAACCTATGTTGCTTTGGGTGAAAAATATAAAATAAAAACATTTAAATATAAAATGAGGGCCAATTTTTTTCATCATAATAAAAATTTCATACCTTAGTTTACGAATTCAAAATTTGAATCAAATTAAAAGAATCAAGATCCCTTCTATGTTGCGATAACCTAGGTTACTTTTATCGTTTGATTTTTATAAGCACTATTGCTATTATAGATTACCAATTTTGTGTGGAACAAAGGGTTAGGATTGGCATAGGATGTGGAAAGATATCCCATCCAATAGAGGATGTAACTAACCTTTACTAACCTTTACGGTTAAACAACAAAAGCAAACCCTTTTGCATAAGTATACTTTAGGTTTGCTTTCTCACATGGAAACAAAACTTGAACTCTTGCCAAATTCATTTTTGGAGCATCTCCCCTATTTATCCTCCAAGATGCTAAGCTACCCACTATTATTGGCAATCAAGAAACACCTAGTTTGATTAGCGAAGGGAAGAAGAAACATTGATTCTATCAATAGGAGATATTGTCATTTTGATAATGAATGTTGATGACTTGTAGGCCAAAAAGGTCAATGCCTTTCTTATTGAACAACATCGAACAATAGAAGTGTTGACATTGATGATGCACACCTAGATATTAATGTTAATAATTCAACCTTCACCTACCCTTAGTGGGTTCTCATGGCATAAAACTACTGTGAGAACAAGAATGAAGGTCTCTTCACTTAATAGTTTCTAGATCAAGCAACAACTTGCACAATTAATCATAGACAATGGAAACAAAAAGAACTTGCTTTCTCAACAATTGATTGAAAAAATTCAAATTTCTACCACTCATCCCCAACCATATCATATTGGATAGGTCCATGAAAGACCAACACCTACTTTATGTTTATAAGGTTTTGTCACATATTCCATTGGATATTTGATTTGGTAATATTGATTGTGATGTTACACTCGTGGATTTTTGTGATGTGATTTTTGTCAAGCACTACTAGTTTGACAAAAAGGGAAAAAATTGTGGGTATTATAACTTCTACAAAATTTTCAAAAATAATAAGATCTATAATGTCATATATTTTTCCCTTATTCCACACTTCTTACAAGATACGTTATTAACCATATCAATATCCATGAGGTCAAAATTCTTTGATATGCTCTGATGCTTATCCCTATCGACATTCATCTACTTGCTTTATAGTACTCACACTTTTGCATGGAGATGTCTTTCTGAGCACCGAGTCCAACTCCAATCCTCAACTTACTTCATACCATGCCCTAGTTAGCATCTTCTTCATGGTTCACCTCCAACTAAGGATATGAAGGTCATATTTTTTGCATAGGTGCTTCCACAACTAACAATTACCTAAATCTTTAGTAGGAGGACATTGCTTCTTCCAATTGCTATGACTAAACATCATGCCCCTACAACTATTCCATCCACTCTCATTTCAACATCCATTCTTCTAGTATCCAATAAGGTTATTCATGTCACTGTTCCTACAAACGATGACGTCTTTCACTAGAAAGAGTGTACAATCAATAGAAATTGATGACAATAAATTCTCACCATGATAAAGTTGATCATACTTAGGCCCTAGTTCCTATCAAATTTAGTACAAACATACATATTTTCGTGTTTTATTTATTTTGTACTTTATGTCTTGTAGTTTATCTACCTTGTCGTGAATATTTCATTGGTGACTCGGTCAAAGATGATCACTCACCTAACTTTGTATCTGATATTTGTAACCCTTCGAGACTTGGTCAAGTATGATCACTCTCCACCATTTTTGTACAAATATAACCACATAAAACAATAGTGTACCACATGTATGATTTGATGTTCTCCTTTTGGTATTTGCATTCTTCTTTCTTGTGTTAATTTTTGCAACTAGGGTCAAATTCCACATTGGACAACTCATATGACCAAGATAATTTCTGCATTAAATCCTCTTTTCGAGAGCACCAAAATCGACCTAAATATCACCCTATTTGGTCAAGCAAAAGTTGAGTTTTGAATTATTTTATTCATATATGTATTATGGAATGGGTCGGCCCTAAGCACATGTGAAATTGGTTAGGTCGGCCTCAACCCCAAGTGGACCCTCAGGAAAGCCTATAAATAGAAGCGACCTCAAGCTCATTTGATCACATTGATCAAGCCATTTTCTATTCTTCTCTTTTGTCTTGGTTAGCACAATTCTATCGGAAGGAGTTCGCGAAAGGGTTTGAAATCATAAGAGCAAAGCTAGCTCTGATCTTGGGTTTTCTGATTCTTGGATGCTGGAACATAACTGGGCATTTTAGTCCCTGGATACTGGCACATAGTTGTCAAGACAACGTCTAGAGACCCCTAGACACTGGCATAGAAGCTTAAGGGAGCATCTAGGGTTTCAGAGGCAACTATGATGGTGTCAATCCTCGAACGCTTGCACAGAGTGGTCCTGAGAGTGTTCAGGTCATCCCGGATGCACACATAGTAACTGGAAGAGAGTGTCCGAGGGTTTTGGAGCATATCTGGTGAATTTGACCCAACACACACACACACATAGGGTCTTCCTGAGAGCATCTGAGCAGTTACAGATGCCCTTACACAATGGATGAGAGAGCGTCTAGGGAGTTTTGGACGCACACAATCAGTTTTGTTGAGAGCATCCAGGGTTTTGAGATTAGGTTTGATAGTTGGCTTTAGTTGGCTTCAATGATATGGTAGATCTGGGTTTCTCTTTGCTATTATATAGATCTGTAGATATGTAGATTTGATTTGTAAATCTCCACTGCAATCATATGTATTGGGCTCATTGTACTTTCTGTCGGAAACTTGTTATGACGATCTATTAAAGAAGAAAATTTGAAAGGGTTTCCCCCTTGCGGGGTTTTTCCATGATCTTGGACCAATTTATTGTCTCTTATGATTGTGTTGTTGTCTTCTTTGTCATTGCATATATTTTTCTATTTTCAGTTACAATTTATGATTGGTTACATTGTTATTAATTGGATGCATTGTTAATGAAGAAGTACATTGGGCTAAAATAACTGATACAACATAGAACAATCAGAAAAACTAACATGGTATCAGAGTTGAGGTGAAGGAAAAGCCCAAAGAAGACAAACATTGAAGCCCTCATTTTTAGAAATAAGATTGCCTAGTCAAGGTCAAGATGTCGTCCTCTACCAAGGAGCATGAAAAGTTGGGTGATACATCAAACTTTGATGCATGGAAAGTCAGATTGGAGATCGTCGCTGAAAATAATGATGTGTTGGAATACATTCAGGGAAGGATGCCCGAGCCTCAATAAAATGCTTTCGCTTCCCTTAAGAACAGGTACAAGAAAGGTGAGTCCAAAGAAAAGCAAATTATAGCTGATGGTTTACAAGATCATTTACTTGCATATGTTGGGAATTTAAGAAATTCTAAAGACATGTATGACAAGATAGCCGGCATGTATGAAATCAACAACTTGAATGAGATAATCACCTTGAAATATCAACTCAAGGAAACCAAGATGAACAAAGGAGAAGTTGTTTAATCCTAAATTATGAGGATATCTCGCCTTAGAGATCAATTGCAGAGTTGGATAAAATGTGCCTAATAGGGAACTAGTAGTTTTGACTCTTAGATGTCTCCCTCCTATTTGGGAAACCTTCATTACTACAATTAGCAACAACAATGTCCTTTCGTCATTTGATGAAATTGTTGGGAAACTTACTCAAGAAGAATCGAGGATGATAGCAAGAGGATGGATTCAAAAGCAACGGAAGCTACAAATATCACTCATGACAAAAGGAATAAGGAAAAAGGAGGTCCATCAAGGAATCATCCTTCTCAAAATACAAAAGGAACGAATGACAGATCATTATCTCATATTGAATGCTTCAATTGCCACAAGAAAGATCATTATGCTCGAGACTGTCCTGAGAAGAGAAAGAGGGCATGTTACAACACCAGAAGCAACAACAATAACAAAAGAAGAAAATACAATCAAAGGAATAACCACGATAGAAGATATGAAAGAAGAAGAAGATACTCCTCAAGCGACTGTGAAAAAGATCATCCTCCTCAAAATAAGTCAAGGGCTCCTAGATATGAAAGTAATGTTGTAAATAAATCTAAATACATTATTATTTATGCCCTTACTAGTTCTTCTCCACTGGATTCGTGGGATAGTTGGTTGATTGATAGTGGGGCCACTCATAATTTCTTTAGATAAAAGGAAGTCCTCTCTAATCTGGTAGAGAGGGAGACTAAGCTGAAGATCATTCTTGGAGACAACTCCACTCATCTTGTGAAAGGATATGGGTCCGTCAAATTTCAACTGAATTATGGGGAATCAATTATGTTGCATGATGTTATGTATATACCAGGATTAATGAAGAATATGATATCTATATCCACATTGGAATATAAATGGATGAGGGTTGCCTCCATCAAAGGAATTATTTTGACTCGGCATCCTGATTCACTTATGAGAGATGCATTCACATTAGGATTGAGATTTGAAGCATTCTATAGATTCACTGGAAGACCAATTCTAGCATTGGTTCATAATACCAATCATCTGAGCGAGTTATGGCACCATAGACTGGCTCATCTACATTATGATGCACTTCCGAAGTTGAAGAAATTGGTCTCAGGTATCCCCAATGTTTAAGCTCATCATGATGGAGTTTGTCTAGGTTGTGCGTGTGGAAAGAAAACAAGGGGACAAATTCCCTCTAGTAAGAACAAGACAAATGACACCATCCATGTCATTTATTCTGATATATGTGGTCTGATGCCTGTACATTCTATTGGTGGTCATCTCTACTACATCACCTTTATTGACGACTTCTCAAGAAAGACATGGATATACTACCTTAAGCACAAGGATGAAGGCTTTTAAATATTTAAGGAATTCAACGCCTTGATCGAAAATCAATCAGGAAAGAGAATCAAAATCTTCAGGTTCGACAATGGAGGGGAATACATGTCGAACAGATTCATAGCATTTTGCAAGAAAGAAGGGATCAATAAGGAAACACGTGTGCGGTATACTCCTAAACAAAATGGTTTAGCTGAAAGGAAGAACATGTATGTAGTAGAAGTTTCCCGTGCCATGCTCCATGATCAAAAGGTGCCAAAGTTCCTTTAGGAAGAAGCCACATCTACTATTGTATATGTTCAAAACAGGGTGCCTCATCAAGCATTAGAAAACAAGATTCCCAAAGAAATATTCACAGGTGTCAATCCTGATATTAGCCATCTTCCTGTATTTGGATGCCCTGTATATTTTCATGTGTCGAAGGATAAAAGGAACAAATTGGAAGCTACAGGAAGAAAAGGTATGTTTGTGGGTTATTGTGAAAATTCTAAAGCATATAGAATGTATATTCCTGGTCAGAGTTAGTAGGGACGTAACATTCAATGAAGATGCATCCCTTGGAAAAGCAAGAGATCTTCCTCCGCCTCCTCTTCTCAAGGAAGAGAATGATGACTGGGATATTCTAGATGGTACTTCTGTGCCTGAGTATGATATTTATGATGATCCCTTGGAGCCTACGGATATGTTAGATCCTCTTCCAAGTGATCCTCCTACTAGGAAGAGACCACTTTGGCTCCATGATACTATATAGGATGCTGAAAGAAATGTTCTCGTTCATAGATAATTCAGAAAAAGGAAGCAACCATGCAAGTATCGGGGATATGTTGCATGAGCACTATGAATGAAGCTGAACCATCCTCATTCAAAGAAGCAGTAAAATAACAAGCTTGGAAGGATGCTATGGCTAAGGAATATGACTGGATTGTGAAAAATGATGTATGGGATGTTGTGCAAGAATGAATGGGAAGTTTGTTGTGACTTCAAAGTGGTTATTTAAGATCAAACATGGAATTGATGGCAGCATCGAGAAATACAAAGCAAGGTTCGTATCTTAAGGATTCTCTATGCAACCATCTGTTCGATAGTTTCCCTTGCTGCCAGTCAAGGATGGACTCTACACCAGATGGACGTAAAGACCGCTTTCCTTCATAGCATGTTACAAGAAGAAGTATATGTTGAACAACCATAGGGATTTGAAGTGGAAGATCGAAGAACGCATGTTTGCAGCTTGAAGAAGGCATTGTATGGTTTGAAGCAAGCTCCTCAAGCTTGGTATGCATGCACTGAAAGTTACTTAATGAAGTTGGGATTCACAAAAAGAAATGTCGATACCAACCTCCACTTCAAGGTAGTCCAAGGTATGCCATCGATTTTGGTTTTATATGTTGACTATATACTCTTGAAAAGTAGTGAGCCTCTGATGATCGAGTGTAAGAGGGAGTTAGCCTCTGAATTTGAGATGAAAGACCTTGGTCTCATGTACTACTTTCTAGGCCTTGAGATGTGGCAAAGGCCTGGTGAGATTTTCCTTTCACAAGGCAAATACATTGCAAAGCTGCTGGAAATATTTGGGATGATTTAATGCAAATCCATGGCTACACCGATGGAAATGAACTTCAACAAATTATGTGGGGAAGCTGCAGGATCCGATTTGGAAAATTCATATGAGTATGGACAATTGATTGGGGCTCTGTTGTTCCTTATGAACACCCATCCAGATATTTTCTATGTAGTAAAAACATTGAGTCAATTCATGACTGAGCCCCTCCATGCACATTGGATAGCTGCCAAACACGTTTTGAGATATTTTCATGGGTCGATCACACTTGGCTTGAGATATTCTACGGAGATGTTCAACTTCATGGATACACTGATGCTGACTGGGTAGGAAATTTCATCGACAAAAAGAATACAACAGGGTGTTGTTTTAGCCTTGGATCTGCCATGATATCCTGGATGAGAAGGAAAAAAAATTATGTTGTATTGAGCATTGCCGAAGCAGAATACATTGCCGCTAGAATGGCTAGTTCTGAAGCAGTTTGGTTGAGAAAGCTCTTTGGAGAGCTCTTTGAGCAGGTCCTTGACACTACCGTGATATATTATGACAACACGAGTGGGATCAGTTTGGTAGAGAATCCCGTGTTTCGTGACAAGTCCAAGCACATTAAGGTTCCATACCACTTTATTCGAGAGATGGTGCAGATAGGAGCTGTCAGGCTCCATCACATATCGACAGATGAAAAGATTGCATATATTATTACCAAGGCATTACCAGAAGGAAATTTCTTGGTCTTCAGAGAGCAGCTTGGACTGATGGATGTGGCCCCTCTGGATAAGTGGCAACGCTGATGGAGGACACTGAGTCAACTCTTCCTACCCTGTTTGAGCTCCTAGAGTGAGGAATTGAGATAGAGGGTTCCTGGGGTTGAGGGATCTCTGAAAAATAGGGTACTCCGCTATCTGTTACCCATATGGTTGAAGATGCTTCTCCCCTATATTGATAGGGTTGGAGAATGCTTCTCCCTTGTTTGGTCTTTGCAAAGTATACCCATGTTGGCATCATACCCGCAAGTAGGGCTTGTTGGGAATAACACTCCTCGTATGGCCAACGAGTTGAGAGTGTACTTGCGGTGTACAACCCAAGTCAATTATGATGCAGGTGTTCTACCACATGACTTTTGAGAGTCATTAATGGGAATATCAGTAGGTAATATGATTGGGTTGAGATGGTGCTCTCGTTTTGAGATTTCGGGTCGAGGATGAACTCCTCGATGAGACTCCATGGTTAAAGATGTGCTCCCTTGTATGATGAGTTATCCTATTACTCGGTATGGGTGGAAGTTATTGCTCCCCGATTCTTATTATTTTCGATCCGAGAAGTTTTCAGTAGATAGAGTTGAGAAAATATAGTCAAATCACGACGACAACATGACATGATGATATGAAGATCAACTGACAGATATTGGCAGGTGGAATTCTTCCATGTTGAGAGGGAGTGTTAATTTTTTCAACTAGGATCAAATTCCACATTGGACAGCTCAGATGACCGAGATAATTTTTGCATTATATTCTTCTTTTCGAGAGGACCAAAATCGACTTAAAAATCACCCTATTCGGTCAAGAAGAAGTTGATTTTTGAATTATTTTATTCATACATGTATTATGGAATGGGTTAGCCCTAAGCACATGTGAAATTGGTTAGGTTGGCCTCAACCCCAAGTGGACCCTCAGGAAATCCTATAAATAGAAGTGACCTCAAGCTCATTTGATCACATTGATCAAGCCATCTTCTATTCTTCTCTTTTGTCTTGGTTCGTACAGGTCTATCAGAATGAGTTCGTGTAAGGGTTTGAAATCAAAGGAGTGAATCTTGTTCTGATCTAGGGTTTTCTGATTCCTAGACACTGGCACAAATATGGGCATTTTAGTCCCTAGAAGTTGGCACAGAGTGGTCAAGATAGTGTCCAGAGACCCCTAGATGTTGGCACATAAGCATAAGCGAGCATATAGGGTTTTAGAGGCAGATCTGAAGGTGTCAGTCTTAAGACTCTCTCACATAGTGGTCCCGAGAGCGTCCAAGTTGTCCTGGATGCATGCATAGTAACTGGAAGAGAGATTTTTATGGTTTTGGAGTAAATTTGGTGAGTTTGACCCTAGACGCACGCACAAGGTCTTCCTAAGAGCATCCGAGTAGTTACAGATGCCCTCACACAGTGGTTGAGAGAGCGTCTAGGGAGTTTTGGATGCACGCAATTAATTTTATTGAGAATGTCCAGGGTTTTGACAATGGGTTTGACAGCTGGCTTCAATTGGTTTTAGTAATCTGGTAGATCTGGGTTTCTCTCTGCGATTATATAGATTTATAGATTTGTCGATCTAATTTGTAAATCTCCGCTGCAATCATATGTATTGGGCTCATTGTACTCTCTACTGAAATGTTTTTATGACGATCTATTAAAGAAGAAGATTTGAAAGGGTTTCCCCTTGTGGGGCTTTTCCTTGGTATTAGACCAATCTATTGTCTCATATGGTTGTGTTGTTGTCTTATTTGTCATTGCATATATTGTTCTATCTTCAGTTATAGTTTATGATTGGTTACATTGTTATTAATTGGATGCGTTGTTAATGAATAAGTAAATTGGGCTAAAATAACTTATACAACATATAACAATCAGAAAAATTAACATATTGTGTGAATACATGTAATGTAGGCTACTTCTACACATATGAATTAGCAATAGAGGAACAATAGAGGAAAATGTAGAAGGAAAATCCAAATTGACAAACCTTTCCATCTTTTGAAGTTTGTGAGTGATGTAGTATCTATTATAGATGGCTTTGTGATCTTGCACATAAGGTCTACCAAGGAGGTTGCATGTGATCTACGCTATCCATATTATGGCTTTAAACCTTCCACAACTATAAGTTGTAAGACCTCAACACTTCTTGTGAACACTATTGTGTACTTGTCTTCTTTAACATAGGATTAGTTGGGAACTAATGTTTCCCACCTTCCAGTGCTGCTAATGGTCAATTCCTAAACTTCTATTTGTTAAACTACTCACAATTTTATAATATAGGAAACAACTAGGTAGTTGGCAACAACTGGAAGCATGTTAAGATGAGCTTGTGTTAACATTGTTGAACACATACCTACACATTGTCTCTCAAAATATCAAGTTGTTGCAATTGTAGATGACCATGGACTCATTTTCCCCATTACTCCACTTGCAACATTTGCTTCTCATGTTCCTATCTTTTTTTCACAAAGATATCTACTTCTTTTGCTACGAAATTAGTTCAAAATCACAATGATTCTCTTCCTACTCCACTTTTAATGATTTTTTATGGGTTTCTATAATTGGTTCTTTCCTTTGCCACATTTGTTCAAAATGTCGTTTACTAGTTTCTTAATGTTGCAAATCCAAATTCCCAAATGTAATCTCTCACGTATCAACAAGTATGTGTTACTGAATTAATAAAACTCTACTACAATTGGTACTGAGTTCTTCATGATCCTAAGTATAACATTTTATCAAATGCATCCAAGCTTCAAATATGATGACTTGTTTGAGCATATCATAGCTTTGATACCCAAATAAAATGGACCCACTCTCAATCTTGCTCTCGTATGAGTTCCTTTCCATAAATTACAACTCATAATAATGATAATGATGCCCTCACTATGGTGAGAAGGGACTTAATATATCCCATAAGGGAGTATGTGTATGCCAAAGTTTGTCTCCTTTTGTAGGTCCTCCATTTTATTAGTACAATGTGTTAAAGCTAAATGTTCCTATTGACTCTATACAAAGCATTAGGCTCTTAGTTTAAGTATACTAAGGCTAAATTGAGAAAATGAACATTTTCCAAGGACCATTTAATCCTATGTATTGTCTAGACATTATTATGCCTAATCAAATTTGATATGTACTCAACTATTAATATATAATGGCTTTAGCAAGTATGTTTATGCATGATTTGACTCATATGGTATAATTTGAAGCCTATAACTATTTTCATGATGGGCAAATTTTACCTTGTTGGTGCTTAGGTACATAATAGGAAGAACATGTATGGTACTAGGAGTTTGTTTACCCTATTCACTTGTGAGTAAACAAATTTGGCACAATAGACACTTTATATGATAGAGATGTTTGGTAGAATTCAATAAACTAGTGGACACTTCATACAAACATATCCTAGAGCTGCTACAATTTTTTATATGGTTGCCCCCATCTGTGGGGATTCCTTTTCCCCTGAGAGGAATTAGAGCACCTATGCTTATTTTTGGATTAGGTGAAGAGAAATTAATTGGGATCAAGGAAGGTAGAAAAACTTGGTTTGTGTTTATAATACCCTTAAAATTCTTCTTGGCAAAGACCTAGGGTACAAAAAGGTCCTTTAAAGAAATGTGACCAATGACTATGGCATGTCGATTAGGAGATTCAACTAGATTGGCTTCTCTTGTTGCCTATGATTTGAAGCCCTCGCAAATGTTCCAAAACACAGAGAGCATCTTGATGAAGTATGTAGAGGATGTAGACAATAAGGATGCCATCTTTCATGGCATTGTATCATGGATTTGATGAGAAATCTAGTCTTGTTTTAAATGTCTAGGTATAACATCTTTTGAATTGAATTCTCAATTAATTTGTAGTATTGTAAAAATTGAAAACATAAATTCTCGTCTTAGGATAATACTCCCTATTACTCAATGTTACTCTTTCCATTTAATATTATATTACTATCAATCTTGACATTAAGACTTGATGAGATCTGATCAATAATATTATTTTTAATGTATTTTATGTCATGTATGTATCCATGTATATGTGTAAAATCTAATAAACCCTTTGACCCCATGGTGTCCCTGTTACTCTATTCCCACAAACATATTTTTGACAACTTCAAAATTACTTCTAGTTTTTTCCTAAATTTTTTTAATCCTTTCACATTTGTTTTATTATGCCAGTGTTTTACTCTTAATTTTCATCATTAGTTTATAGAGTTCAAACTTTTCGTTTTATGATATAGATATGTTGGAAATTAGGTATGGGATACAATTAACTCTTTGGCATTGTATTAGATAAAAGTTATTTTTTGTGTGTTCTGTCCACATTTATGGTTTGTTTCTAGAGCTATGTTGTAGTCATGAAGATCAATATATAAGTTGTTAGGTTGAATTTTAGGTCCAAGATAAAAATAGGTGAAACATTGGATTTCCCCTTTGCACATTTATGTTTTTCTACTAATTTTTTTTATAGTTCAAGGTATATGCAACAATTAACCCTTTGGCATTGTGATAGACATAATTATTTTTTTCCATGTGTAATATACTTTTTTGGTTTGCTTCTAGGTCTATGATGTAGTTTTTAAGATCAATATATTACTTTGTTGTTTCATCTTTTAATCTCTAAAATTTGCAATCAAATTCCATAAGTTATAATAGATAAGCTAAAATATTAGAATTTTATTTTAACTGCTACCTTGACTTGCGGTTTAATCCAATGCAATTATATTTGTAGTATTGATTTCCGAATGGAATTGTTTGCATGATAGAAACCTACATAAACTCCTGTAATTTTTTGATATGCCTAGACATATTTGTTGCTTCAATCTCTCTTTCAAATACCAAATAATTTTTTATTTCTTTCACATGATCTTACTATTTCCTATATAAATAAAGTGTAAAGCCTTAAATTGTGTTTATTCTACTTCTTACCATAATCCAATGACACGAATTCTTGAATAACTTGATAAGTGATTCTTCTTTCCTTTCTTTTTTCTTGTATTTCTTGTCTAAGAATCTATTTTTTCCCTAAATCTTGTTTGATTAAAAATGCAATGCATTTAAGATAGACTATGTGTTAACAATCTGGAGTTTTTATGCTCTGTCAATAACACTTTTGAATCTCACGGGGCTAAGTGAGATAATGGACATAGTATAGTTGTCTTAAGCCCTAGGTATTCTAACAAATTAACCAACTTTATGAGAGTTGTAACCTCAAAACAAGAACTCTAGACCAAAAACCCCTATTTTTGCACAAAAAATATGAAAAAAATACCCCGAAAATGAAAAGTGTTGAATTTGCATCAATGTTTTTTTAGGTCCCTATAATACTCATGCATTCCCTCATTATTATTAGGTTATCCCCCTTATTGTTATTGTTTTGTTGATGTAGTCCCCATATTGTTATTTTTGTGCCGCATAGAAGCCCACTATTGTTATTATTGTGCCCTTACATTATTATTGGTATGTCGACTTTGATTATATTGTGACCCCTTAGACTCCTATATATACCAAGGAGATGTTGTCATTTGAATCATCCAAGAATTTTTCATTTGTGTAATAGAAAGGAGGTTTCCCCCTCGATGAGGCTAATTTTGAAGTCATTAATCTATCTCTTCTTTTATTTTGTGAGCTGGTTGCATAACATTTGGTATCAGAGCTTTGGATTCTAGGGTTTTGCTGTTGCAAATAGGTCATCATGGAATTTTCGCTATAATATTTTTCTACGAAGTTTCAAAAGCTTAAATTAAAACCAATTTGAGAGAAAATCCTGTTCAACGCTATATCCAAATTTCATACATTTCTTCACTATATTTTCAGAGTTATGAGTCGAGGAAGTTAGGGTTTTTGTAGCCTTCAAAATTCCATCTCAAACAGGTGACCTTGGGAAAATAGTCATAATTTTCTCTCTGAGCATCAGATTCAAATTTCATAAAAAGTGGCAGAAATAAGACAGGTTGAAGTTTGTTGGTTATTAATTTTAGTGCCAAAGGTCGAAACAGTGACATGTGGAACTTCGTACAAGTTCATTATACTGAACTAGTATATACGCAGGTCATCGTAGGATATTTGGGATAACTATTTCTTGGAGAATCCAATATTGATAAGAATTGTGGGGTTGGAAAGAGGACTCATAGGGCTACCAAAGGATAAAATTTCAGACCTTATAGATCTAAAATTATAAAGATACAATAAATTAAATATAGAGCTCCTACAAAGCGAAAAAAGTGTGTAGTCTTTTTAAAAATTTGCATAAGTTTTGTTTGAAAAATTAGTTTGAAGTAATTCAAACGACATAGTGAAGCATACTTATTATTATTTGATGACCCGAAGAAAGAAAATGGAAACAAACAGTAGTCAACCTGAAATTTATACTATGATTCCTGAAGAAGAGGAAGAAATGCAACATGATATTTCAAAATTACGAGACCAAGTGCAGCAAATTTCATTCTCACAAAAGTAATAGAAGTTAAGATGGAAAGTTTGAAGAATGGAATGGAAGCTAATATGGATGGTTTGAAGAATAACCAACCCCCTACCTTTGTTCCAGACAAACTCTTTACCCACCTAAATCACTGGATCTCTGTTCGAAACTATACCTTTTTTCCCTAGACCACCTAAGGAATGGAAGCTAATATGGATGGTACAGAAGCAAAAGTGTAAGGAAACATTGAAGATTTGAAGAAAGACATGGAAGGTTTGAAGGGAGGTTTGACAAAGTTGCTACAATAAATGCTTCCTAATGGCGAAAAGGTAGTAGAGGAAACTCATGATGAGAACAAAAGAAATGTTAATCATGATTTCATAGACTCTAATGTTGGATTTAAGACCCACCATATTCCAAAGATCGATATGAATAATTTTGATGGAAAGGATCTCGTAACATGGATACTACAGATGGAGAAATATTGTGATCTCCATAATGTGAAAAACACACGAAAGGTACACATTGCAACTTTATATTTAGAACCCAATTAGTTTGTATGGTATCGATGGCTTTTATATCGTTAAAAAATTGTCACTTGGTCAATTTTTACGGAGGAAATGATAGCACATTATGAGGATACAAAGAGAAACACCTTCTTTAGCCAATTGATAAATCTCAAACAAAAGGGTTCAATAGTGGAGCGCATTGAGGACTTCCAAAAATTGAATATAAGGGTAAATGATATTCCGTAGGAGCATAGGATTGATGTCTTCATAGGGACTCTAAGGGATAACATCCAACATGAGGTTCGCCTTTGGGAACCTGATTCATTGGAGAAGGCATTCATGTTGGCAAGAAAAATTATGGCAATAAGGAAGCCTACCACTCACAATTATAAAGATGGAAGTGTGGTTGCTCCTAGCCTTCCAAAACCTACAAGGTTGACACCACAATAATTGGAATAAAAAAGAGAAAAATGGCTCTGTTATAGTCGTGATAAAAAATACACTGAAGGTCATAAGTGTGCTGAGAAGAAACTATTTTACATCGATTTTGAAGAGGAGGAAGAAAAGGAACAAGAAACGTCAAAAGAAGAGGATATACACCAAGAACCAACCCTAGAGAAAGAAGAGATGAATTCGACCATATCTTGTAATGCATTGGCGGGAATTACCACTCCTAAAACTCTCAAGATAGAAGGACATATCAAGAAGAAAAAGGTAATAGTGTTGATTGATTCGGGTAGTACCCATAATTTTATTCATTGTAAGATAGCCAAGGAATTAAATTGCTTCCTATATCCAACAACAGAGTGTCAAGTGATGGTTACAAATAGAGGAACCATAAATTTCTCAAGAAAGTGCCATAATATCAAGCTATCCAAGGGAGAATATGTATTAAATAGTCCAATGCTTTCCATTCCATTGGGTGGTGCTGATGTTGTACTAGGAGTCCAATGGTTACAATATTTGGGTACGATAGCTTTTAATTTTAAAGAAATTTTCTTGAAATTATTTTTGGAAGGAAAGGAAGTTGAATTAAGGGGTATCGTAGGGAAACCGGGAAAGATAATTAGCTCTAATAGCATGACAAAGCTTCTAAATAAAGAATAATGGGGTGTAATTGCACAATTATGTTCACTAGAGGTTCAAAAATCGAAATCATCTATTTCTCCAAACCTCCAAAATGTCTTGGAAAATCATTCCAAGGTTTTTGAGACTCCCAAAGGCCTCCCACCTATTCGTGATAATGATCATGCTATTCATTTGATTCCAGGAAGTATTCCTCCACACATCAGACCTTACAGATATCCTTATGCCCAAAAGATTGAAATTGAATGTATGGTTGCAGAAATGCTAGACTCTGGTATAATTCAACCTAGTCAAAGTTATTTCTCTGCTCCAATAGTATTGGTGCACAAGAAGGATAGATCATAGTGAATGTGTCCAGATTATAGGGAGCTCAACATGCTCACTATTAAAGATAAATTTCCCATTCTTGTCATTGATGAATTATTGGATGAATTACGTGGACCAATTTACTTCACCAAGTTGGATCTTCATTCAGGATATTGTCAAATAAGAATGAAGACTGAATATGTTCTGAAAACAACATTTAGAACTCATGAGGGTCATTATGAATTTTTGGTAATGCCTTTTGGCCTGACCAATGCACCTTCTACATTTCAAGGTTTGATGAATTTCATTTTCAAACCCTTCCTTAGAAAATTTGTGTTAGTATCTTTTGATGATATACTAACCTACAACAAGTCTTGGAAGGATCTTGTTCAACATGTTGACAGGGTGCTCAAGCTATTGGAGGAGAAACAATTATATGCAAAAACCTCCAAATGTTTCTTTGGAGTACAAGAAGTGGAATATCTGGGTCATATTGTATCTCGTGAGGGTGTTAAGGTAGACCGTAATAAAATTAAAGCTATTAAGGAATGGAAAATCCCCACATCCATTAAGCATCTATGAGGATTTCTTGGGTTAACAGGGTATTATCACAAGTTTGTTAAGAATTACGGGACAATAGCAGCACCTCTAACAACATTACTGAAGAAAGATGCATTTTCTTGGACTCTAGAAGCAACTAAGGCCTTTGAGCATCTTCAAGAGACAATGTGCCAAGCACTGGTCTTAGCTATGCCAGAATTCACAAAAACCTTTATTGTGGAATGTGATGCCTCGAGAAATGGAATTGGTGTTGTTTTAATGCAAGAAGGAAGACCCATTTCTTTTGAAAGTCGTTCAATCAAAGGAAAGTATTTACACAAAGCTATTTATGAGAAGGAAATGTTGGAAATACTACATGCACTTAAGAAATGTTGACCTTACCTAATGGGAAGGCACTTCAAGGTAAAAACAGATCATGATAGTCTTAAATACTTTTTAGAACAAGTATTACAAATATGTTGGGTTATGACTTTGAAACCATCTACAAAAAGGGAAGAAAAATGTTGTTGCAAATGCACTCTCAAGAAAGGATGAGGATGTGGAAGCATTGCGTTGTTCCATTTCTATTATCCAACTAGATTGGATAACCGGAGAAAGGGATGAATGGAAGAATGATGAAGAAGTGTGGGCACCCATTCAAAAGTTGCAGCAAGATCCTAGTACATCTGATACATTTTGCTGGAATAATGATTCATTATGGTACAAATATCACTTATACCTTTGTGAGAATTCCCAACTCAAACAAAAGATTCTTTTGGAATTGCACACCTCGCCCTTAGGAGGGCACTCAGTATTTTTAAAAACTTACCACAGGGTTAAGAAGGAATTTTTTTGGGATGGCCTTAAATATGATATTCAAATGTTTGTGGCAGAATGTTTGGTTTGCCAACAAAATAAAGTTGAGACAATTAAGACTCTTGATCTATTACAACCTTTATCCATTCCAAGTCAACATTGGGAGGAGGTTTCAATTGATATTATCATAGGTTTACCCAGGTCTGAAGGAAAGAGTGTCATCATGGTGGTAGTTGATAGACTTACCAAGTATGCACACTTTTGTGCATTATCTCATCCATTTAAATCCAGTATAGTTGATATTGCATTTATGGAAACAATTCAAAAGCTACATGGAAACCCAAAGATTATTATAAGCGACAGAGATCCTATTTTCACTGGAAAATTTTGGATGAAATTCTTTTCTTGTCTGGGTACTCAATTAGCTCATAGCTCATCTTATCATCCCCAATTGGATGGGAAAACTGAGATAGTGAACAAATGTTTGGAAGGATATCTTCGTTGCTTTGTATCTGATAAACAAACAAAATGGGTCAAGTGGTTACCTCTCGCTGAATGGTGGTATAACACTTCCTTCCATACTGCAACAAAATTGACAACATTTATGGCACTTTATGGATATCATCCTCCATCCATCACATCATCTTTAAGAGAAAATTCTAAGGTTCAAGAAGTGGAAGATCACATCGACCATCAACAACAATTTCTCCAACTCTTAAAGGATAACCTCAGTTTGGCGCAAAATAGAATGAAATAACAGGAAGATCAACATTGAAGCGAAAGATTTTTTTTTTTTCTAAGTAAAAGTAAACTATTAATATGTATAGAAAGATACAAAGAGGATGAGGCCTCGAACAAGGTATCGTAGAGTATCAACAAAATTTGGACTGCCCCAACATTGGGGAAACTAGTCCAGTGAGAGCATAAACTTCAAAAATGGTATCACTTCTCAAGTCCAGACCCCACAAAAAAAATAGTAAGATGGTTCCTTGACGATTAGTCCATATAGGAAGCCATAACCCAAGCAACACTTGCAAAAAACAAAAAAACCAGATAATGAACACCTGGGCAGTCACAACTGGCCTCATACTATCATCAAGTAGCCCCTGCCTATTCTCCATCCCTTGGTTTCCACCCCTTGGATTCCACCGATGCGATATTGCGATGCGATCTGATCACCATCGCATATTGCTGGAAGTAAAGTCCTTGCCCTTTGGTCTGCCCATTCTGTGATCCGTCGTTGGTTTCACGTCATCACACCGCACATGTGAAATTATGGAGGCTCCGCCCCTTGGTTTCCGTCGATGCGATATTGCGATGCGATCTGATCGCAATCGTATATCGCTAAAGGTAAAGACATTTCCTTTAGGTCTCCCCATTTTTCGATGCATCGTCGGGTCTGCGTCATCGCATCACACATGTGAAAGTGTGGAGGCTCCACCCCTTGGTTTCTGCCGATGTGATATTGCGATGCAATCTGATCGCAATCGCATATCGTTATTGGTTAAGGCCTTGCCCATAGGTCTCCCCATTCTGTGATCTGCCAATATTGCGATGCAATGTGATTGCAATCACATATTTATGGTTATCGATTTGTAACCCGCCATTACTATTGCATTGAAGAGAGCTGAAGTCTGAGGTATGTTGGAGCGTGATGAGGCATGAACCGGAGCGGAGGACAGGATATGATATTCAGAACTACTTAAAACAATGCCAATGAACCCTGCTCTTCTCAAATGCAGAGATCCGTTGATCAGAAGCCAAATAACCAGCTTGTCCTGGGTAGGCCGATGTCACCCCATCTCGCCCCACCCCTGTCCCGTCATATTTAACGCTCGTCTATAGACCCGCATCCAGGAGAGCTGCATCCCTTTGGACCAGTATTTTGCACTCCTGATTCTGATCATGATTCTGAATTATGTCTAGAGCTCCAGTGAGAAGAGTGTGCCCAATTTCCACCCCCAAATTAGCAAGTAGATCAGCGACCTTGTTTCCTTCTCGTTTAACGTGATTGAATATGATGGCACGATTGGTGTGAAGCAATTGTTCTATTGCATCCAATCTGGCTTCAAGTCTCCAATTGTTGGAAATTTTGTGCGCATGTGCCCCATTGAGGAGTTGATTGGCCAGGTTGATGAGGATTAGGGAATCACCTTCGATTTCTAGAGGTTGGAAGCAATGACACTGGGAAAGGAGTAATCCTTGCCAGAGACCCTCCAGTTTAGCCGAGTTGTTCGTGTCCCAACCAATGTTTCAGAAGTAGATTAGGAGAGGCGAACCCTCATGATCTCTAAATATGCCACCAAATCCTGCTTTGCCGGGATTTCCCTTTGAAGCTCTATCAAAGTTGAGTTTGAAAGTATGCTTTGGAGGGGGGGTCCATAAGTGCTTTCTGATGTTGTCGCCTTCTGAAGATCTGTGCTTGTGAGTACCTTGTGGGAGTTGTATGTTCCAATTTTCCCAGATGGCTTTCTCATTTGCAAGAATGGGAAAATCTTTCGTGTGCCAAGTTTGAAGCACCAAGGTCTCTTTAAGATTGAGACAAAAGTTGCCCCAAATGATTTCTATAGGAGTGCTTTGATCTTTGAATATGCGCTTGTTTCGTTCTTTCCATATTGTCCAGAGGAGAAGGCCGGGAATCAATCTCCCTAAGAAGCGAAAGAAATTTTGATGTAGGTGACTGGGGATTTTTATGGTTACAACCCTACAAACAAATGTCCCTCAAGCAAGCTAAGAAGGATAATAAATTATCATCAAAGTATTATGGTCCTTACAAGGTGTTGCAAAAGATTGGTACTAAGTCATACAAATTGGAGCTTCCTACGTCTTCCCGAGTGCACCCAGTTTTCCATGTTTCATACTTAAAGAAGGTTATAGGTGACAAGCTCCCAATTCAAACAATATTGCCAAAAATTGACAAGGAAGGAAAAATCATATTGGAACCTGAAGCAATTACGGAAACAAGAACTTGATAGCTACAAAATCGATCAATTTCAGAGTATCTAATCAAGTGGAAGAACTTACCCGTGGACGATTCCACATGGGAGGATAAGAATTTTATACAGAAGCATCCAAAACTACTCAAGCATTGAGGACAACACTTTTTTGAAGGAGAGGGGCATGTTAGGTCCCTATAATACTAGTGTATTCCCTCATTATTATTAGGGTAGCCCCATTATTGTTATTGTTGTGCCCCATAATAGCTCATTATTGTTATTATTGTGCCCTTACATTATTATTGTTATGTTGGCTCTGATTATGTTGTGACTCCTTAGACTCTTATATATAGAAAGGAGGTGTTGTCATTTGAATCATCCAAGAATTTTTCATTTGTGTAATGTAAAGGAGTTTTCCCCCTCGAAGAGGCTAATTTTGAAGTTGTTGATCTATCTCTTCTTTTATTTTGTGAGCTGCTTGCATAACATTTTTTTATTTTTATTTTTTTCTAATCGTGTTAAAATTAAAAAATAGAAAATTTTTACCAATGACATTAAAAACCATTATTTTGTTCAATAAACATGAAAAAACACCCCAAAAATGAAATGTGTTGATGTTGCATCAACACCCTTTTTTTGAGTTAAAATTCCAATTTTTTTTTTTAACAATGCCATTAAAACTAAAATTTTCTTACAATAAACATAAAAAAAACACCCAAAAATAAAAAAGCATCGATGTTGCATTAATGCTTTTTTTTGTTAAAATCCAACATTGTTTATCAATGGCATAAAAAATATCATGACTAAAAACCTGAAAATTTCAATAGTTTTCAACAATAGTGTTAAATATAAAATATCACGACTCCAAAAACCTAAAAATTCCAACAATTTTCAATGATGGCGTTAAAGATAAATATCATGGCTCTGAAAAACTTTAAATTTTTTACTTTTTTCAGCCATGACATTAAAGATAAAATACCATGATTTCAGCCCACGTGGTGTAGAATAGATGGTGATGGAGTGTACTATTAAGTCACTCCTTGATGTGAAGGTCACTGGTTCGAAACCCCATGGGTAAAAATATAGTCATGTTAAGGGCTAGTGTAGCCTAGGTCGAGTGCGATCCCCAGGTTATTTTGACGACAGATGCCCTTGGGTCACAACTTCTCATTATTGTTAGTATTGTGCCCCTACATTATTATTGTTATGTTGGCTCTGATTATATTGTAACCCCTTAGACTCTTATATATAGAAAGGAGATGTTTTCATTTGAATCATCCAAGAATTTTTCATTTGTGTAATGTAAAAGGAGGTTGCCTCCTCGAAGAGGTTAATTTTGAAGTCATTGATCTATCTCTTCTTTTATTTTGTGAGTTGGTTGCATAACATTTTATTTTATTTTATTTTTTTCTAACCGTGTTAAAAATAAATTAAAAAATTACCAACGACATTAAAAACCATTCTTTTGTGCAATAAACATGAAAAAACACCCAAAAAATGAAATGTGTTCATGTTGCATCAACACCATTTTTTTCGAGTTAAAATTCCATTTTTTTTTTAACAATGACATTAAAAACTAAAATTTCTTATAATAAACATAAAAAAACACCCTGAAATCGAAAGGCATTGATGTTGCATTAACATTTTTTTTTGTTAAAATCCAACATTATTTAGCAATGGCATAAAAAAATATCATGACTAAAAACCTGAAAATTTCAATAGTTTTCAACAATAGCGTTAAATATAAAATATCACGACTCCAAAAAACCTAAAAATTCCAACAATTTGCAACAATGGTGTTAGAGATAAATATCATGGCTCTGAAAAACTTTAAAATTTTGACATTTTTCAACCATGATGTTAAAGATAAAATACCATGACTCCAGCCCATGTGGTGTAAAATAGATGGTGATGGAGTGTACTATTAAGTCACTCCTTGATGTGAAAGTCACTGGTTCGAAACACCGTGGGTAAAAACATAGTCATGTTAAGGGCTAGTGTGGCCTAGGTCGGGTGCGATCCCCACGTTATTTTGATGACAGATGCCCTTGGGTCACAACTTCTCAAGACAAAGGTTAACTTTGTAGTCATCTCTAGAGGATATAAACAACTTGACAAAAAATAAAAATACGATGACTCTCAAAAACTTTAAAATTTTAACAATTTTTAGTCATAGAATTAAAACCAAATATCATGACTTAAAAAACCCTTAAAAATTAATACCTAAATCAAAGGGTCATTACACCAAGAGTAATTTCCTTTTTAAACGAAGTATAGTTATTTTAAAATTTTAGCCTAAGAAAACTCAACATGTTGCTATGAAAATTTAAAAATCAACCATCAAATTGACATGCAGTGACGGTGAACTCGACCCATCACAATGAAAACTTAAAAATAAACCATGGAATTGACACACTATGGGGGGCGAATTCGATCCATCGTAACGAAAACTTTAAAATCAATTATCAAGTTGACAGAAAGTGGGTTCAAGTTGCTAGTCGAAGATTGACACATGCCCTAAAGAAAAATAAAAAATAAAATAAAATAATAAATAAATAGATAAATAAAAAATAAATAAAAATACAAAATAAAACAAAATTAAAAAAAAATCAAGTTTAAAAAAATAATAACAATTAGATAAAGTATATATATATTTTAAAACATAAAAAAAAGAGTTCAAAAAAATTAAATTTTTTTAAATATAAAATAATAATAAATAAATAAAATCAAACATATAATAATAATAATAATAATAATAAATCAAACATTATTAAAAAAAAATTGAACATAAAAATTGTAAAATAAACCATAAAAGAAGAATATTAAAAAAAGATATATATATATATATATATATATATATATATAAACAAAAAAATATCTCTTGAAAAACATAATTTAAGAAAATAATTTGAAAATTTAACCCTAAAAAGAAAAAAGATAGTTAAAAAATATAAAAAACATTTTTTTTTAAATGGCTTTTTTTTAAAAAAATTAAAAATTAAAAATTAAAACATAATAAATTTTAATTACAATATAGTGAAAAATATATAAATAAATAAATAAAATATATTTTTTTCGAAAGAAAAAATTGTAACTTTATTTAACCTTAAAATAGGGAAAAAATTACATTTTGCAGATGCCTAAACACATTGCAGTCACATCAACCAAAAAGCCTACAAAAGAAAGAGTTAAAAGCTCTCATATGAACAATCCTCCAAAAACCAGAGATCCATAAAAACATCTATAAAAAAATGGGCACAAGCCGCCCAGATAACTAAAAACCCCTAGAGAAATCAAACCTTATGACAAGGTTGGAGGAAAACTAAGAGGCCAAGCATGGCCGCCAAAAACCCAGAAATGGAAACAAAGAAATCCTGAATCCCCGGTAGAAGAAACCTGAGCACGAGCCACCAAAAACACTAGATGAGAGGCAAAATCCACAACAACATCAAATCCTCTACCAATGGAGAAAAAGAGGCATGAATCTGGGGCCGAAAACGACAAAAGAACTGCCACAACTCTGCTCCCTCAACTCCCAACTCCACAACAATAAACAAATGAAAAAGGAGGCTCGAACCAAGAGTCAAGATGATTAAGAAGCCACCTCAACCCTGCTCCCCTAACTCCCTTCTCAAATCTGAGACTCCACCAAAAGAAAACCATAGTAGGAAAATGCCAACGAAGGGAAAAAACCAATATATTGTAAGGTTGTCAAAATCTCATAACCCGTTACATGAGCCAATAATAGGCAACAACTTCCAGAACGACATTGGGCAACTAGCGATATCAATGGAGGTTGCAACTTCATCAAACCAAAGCTAGAGGAAAACAGAGGGTTGTGATGACAAGGGTTTCTAGTCGTCAATCCCTGTTGGGTAGCGGAGGTCCCGCGTAACAGTTTTGGGTTTGCTAGCCTAGAAATTAGGATAAAAATGTTGTAAACCTCTGAAATATGCGGAGGGCGAAATGTAAAAGGTCGAGCCAAAGGGTTGTCTGCCAAAAAAATAATATAAAATAATAGGAAGTAAGTCAGTCCGCGGACCATAGGAAGGGATAAATAGAGCGAGGCTCTATGAGGGAAAGGTAGTTCTTTTTGGGGTATGATCTTGGATTTGAATCGTAATGGGTTTTTGAGAAGAATAGTCTAAAAGCGTCTGTAAGTCCGAGTCGAGGGTTTGGGTAGTGGATAGAGGCTTTGCAACTGTGTGCGCGGACCCCTGCAGCTGAGTGCACAGGGCGGATCTGGATGTATTGGTGATAAAGTAGAAATAAAGATAAGTTTCTTATGTAAATTCTGTGTTACAATCTGAGTTATCATGAATCTGACTGTATGTGTGGTTAATACAACTATTTGATCTATGCGCATATGCTTATGTTATATATGAATGTGAATCTGAGTTTATTCTGAGTGTGTAAACGGGCTAAATCTGTTAAATTTTTGCTTAAAGACCCTTCTAAGTAGATCTGGTTTACAATACTTCATCAAATAGATTTGATCTGTAAATAGCGTGATAATAGAAAGTTAAAGTTATTCTGGGTCTAGATCTGCACGAATACAGAGCATCGTGAGGCTGCAGAACGGCACATGATACCTCCAGACCACATCCAGACATCCCAATGGTGCAGAAACTTGGTTCCAGCACCCTCCCCTGCTACCTTGGATGAGACCTTAGTCCATGCTCTATGGGCTGTTGCCGAAAGGGCCAATAGCTGCGGGATTTTCTTGGCTAAATAATTATTTCGAACTTGGGTCAGGCCCATATAAGCCAAAAAATGGTTCCGTTGCCGAGACCGGGATCTGCCTAAGGGGTGTCTGATGTGAACTTGAAGGATCAAAGGAACCAGGAACAGTAGTAGCTTAGAGTATATTGACAAGGGTAATAATGACGAGCACGATCTAGCTACCGGTATTCAAAGGAGCAGGAGGCGAAGACCCAGAACAATTATGGTTTGTGTTAACATTAGTATGGAATGCACAACGAATTGCGGATGATAATATCAAAAAGGATACCTTAGTTAGTGCGCTGCAGGACCGAGCGCTGACATGGTACATAAAGTACTCAAGCGATCACCCAATGGCGGGGATAGCAGAAATTCAGACCGAGTTAAAGAAAGAGTTTAGCTGGCCAAAGTCAGAAACAAAGTCGATCATAGGGTTCAAGGACATCGCGATGATGCCTGGTGAAACACCATGGGATTTGGACCAAAGATTGAAAAGTACTATTCGCGAGGCTAACATGACATTGACGGATGCGCAGCGTTGCGCTTGGTTTATGGCATCCTTAACACCACATCTGAGGATGAATTTGTCACAACAAAAGATCTCAACCTAGGCTAAAGCATTAGAGACATCGATGAGGTTGCATGAAACTCTGTTACAAGACCTAGGGTTGGGAGTTTAGCAAATCCAAAATTTGTGTTTGGAAATGAAGAAGTTAAAACAAGAACAGGCACCGTGACCAGAACTATGGGAGGAAGTATGGTGTATAAAGTGCAGTAGTCAGGGACACGATAAATATCACTGCTCGTTCTCAATAAATTATGTGGCAACGGGGGGATCAACACCATTGCGACCAGAAGCACAGGCAGGGCCGAGCCCGACAACCCCACTTTGGTGCGCAATCTGTCAGGTGGGAGGAAAGCACAACACTGATAACTGTCATCTATTGCCAAAATACAACCAAACCCCCCAGCAGCTATTTTGCAACTTTTGCAGATCAGTGGGCCACGAAGAAAGGGACCGTCGTAGCTACCAATTATTAATGGAAAAGTGACCTGCTTACAGAATGTAGATTGAGGCGCGAGGTCAAGATCCAACCGCGGCGATCACACGTAGTGGGTTCCAGGGCCGTGGACGAGGACAGGGTGGAATGGGGCCAGGAAGGGGTTGCGGGTAGCTAATCTGCTACAACTGTGGAGTTCCATGACATTACGCGTGGGATTGTACCAACCCAACTAGAATTTCGTGCAATTATTATGAGAAATTCAATCATGAGCTGATAGATTGTCCTACACTGATAGCACATATTCATGAAAAAAGGGCAGCGCAACCAACAACAACCCAAAATGTTCAAATGATGAGGTCTGAATCTCGTGAGGAAGATCCCAAAGTTAACATGGTACTGAGAAGTGGCACGGCCACAGGAGCGAATAGAAGGAGCTTAAGTAAGGAAGACACAGGGGTGGGTAAGGAGACATATCTGGAAGCTCGGGAGAGTTTCGTGGAAGTCTCTACCCCAGGTAGTAGGGATCAGCCTGAGCCAGTCAGGGATCCCTCGATGATAACTACCTTTTTAGAGACATGTATAAAATTGCTTCGTGTCAATAGGGCAGTTAAAGGCTTACATGAACTGATAAATAGATACGTAGGATGGAGTGAACCTTGCGTAGTTCGAAGTTGGGAAGACATGCATCGCAGACCGGGAGGGAAATGCAACTAACAACGCAGATCAGCGATTATGAAATGGATCAGGTCATTGTGGATCTGGGCTCAGATGCCAACATACTGCCTAAACAGACTTGGGACCACATGGGTAAGCCTACACTACTATGGTCCCCTATCCAACTGCGGATGGCAAACCAGCAGAAGGTGCTACCCATGGGAAGGCTGCAAGGAGTTACGGTAGACCTTGACGGTGCAAATACTCGGACGAAATTTGAAGTTATTGAGCGCATAGATGAAAGTACACCCTATCCTGCATTGTTAGGAATAGATTGGGCCACCGACATGAACGAGGTTATTAATTTAAAGAAGCGGACAATGGTATTTGAAACAAAGTTGCTCCGTGTAGTCATTCCGCTAGATCTGGTTGAAGGACCGCGCTACATTGAACCTGTGCGCGACAAAGAAAGTGACGATGACGTAGATTGTAGCTATAGAATGTCTGCACAAAGGTGAGAATGGGTCAAGACAACAGAGGATAGAAGAATATCACGAGGCTATGGAGAATCCTGCACTTCCAATTCAGATGAGGAAGACAAGCGGTGGCGCAACAGGTTGAACGGAGTGACCACGCTACATTGCAACATGGTGACTAAATCTCTGTACTGCGTGAGGGCCCAGGATCGCAAATTGCCAATGTATGATGGGCTGACAATAATAGATGAATTCCTGACCAAATTTGAAATTGCAGTACCAGAGCACCAACGGTTTGATGCAATGAGGTGGGTGTTGCGCGCAATGCTTGCGCAATGGTGGGGAACACATGAAGGGACTTTCGAAGATTGGCGCGCCTGCAGGCGTATGATGAAGATCAGATTTGGGAAGCCAGAATTATGCCTAACAGAGAAATACGATGGACGTGATGACCCGCGCATGCACCTTACCAGATGGATCAAAGCCTACGGAGAGGAACCTCAGCCAGAATGGGTGCACTTATTTTATCACACCCTGGACGTCATTCCCAGAAACTGGTATATTAAAGCAGAGCTCCGACACGACACAGGCGAGTGGGATATCTTGTGCAAAGGGTTTTTATCGACATTACTCTTCGAAGATCAATGGATGGATCTCGTGGACGAAGTGTTACAACTGGTAAAGGCTGCCATTTTCAAGATGCCACTAGAACCAGAAGAAACTGTGCAGCCCCACTGGTCGCAGTAGCTGAGCCAGGCCCTTGAATGTTATAATGTCTAGGTAGAAGATGATGAGGACGATCTGCGAAACATCAATATTCCAGAATCAGAGGGGATCCGTGAGGTGCACGGACCTGAAATCGAAGATCTCGATATCACGACGCTGTTGAAAATGAAACAAGTCAATATCGAAACTGAAGAGGAGCCGAAGTATGCAACGCTTGGGGACTATTAGGACGACGATACAGTGGAGAAGGTCATTGAATTGCTTTGAGAATATCGAGATTTATTCCCAACAAAAATCACGGAGCTAAAAGGGATCCTAGGAGACTTGGGAATGATGAAGATAACGTTGAAGCCAGACGCGAAACCAGTTAAGGAGCGACCTACCAATTGGATCCAAAATATAAAGCACAGGTCGACAAAGAACTGGACAATATGCTGGCGACAGGAATCATTGAACCTGTCGAGGAGTCCGACTGGGTAAGTTCGATGGTTGTGCAAGAGAAGAAACAGAAGGGTGAGATTCACATTTGCGTGGATCTCAGGAAGCTCAATGATGCCTGCGTTAATGATCCGTTTCCAACACCGTTTACAGATGAGGTACTAGAAAATGTGGAGGGGCAGGAAGCCTACTCCTTCACGGATGGGTTCTCAGGATACCACCAGATCAAGATCGCGATAGAGGACATGTGTAAAACAATGTTCACCACTGAACGGGTTGCTTTCAGTACACAGTGATGCCCTTTGGACTAAAGAATGCGTCGGCGATATTTTCACGAATAGTGGTAGCAGCATTCAAAGAATTTATACACAAGTTCTTAGAGGTCTATCTTGATGATTGGACCATGTTTGGACTGGTTAAGAAGCATGTAGCGAGCTTACGGTTGATGTTGGATACTTGTTGTTGACACCAGATTGCGCTAAAATTAAAGAAGTGTACTTTCCTTGTCCCATTCGGGAACTTGCTAGGCCATGTGGTCTGTAAGCAAGGCCTGATGGTGGATCCGGCAAAGATTGTTGTCATACTCAATCTGCAAGTGCCACGAAGTGTCAAAAAATGACGCGCCACACTAGGACACATAGGTTACTATCGGAAGTTCATCAAAAGCTACGCTCAAATCATGGCTCCAATGGAACAGTTGCTGAAGAAGGATGATACTTATTGCTGGAATGAGGAATGCAACAAAATTCTAGAGACGCTTAAGGAAAAGATGGCATCATCCCCTATATTGGTCTTTTCGAAATGGGACGTTGAAGTTCATGTACATGTCGACGCGTCATGTATCGCATTGGGGGTGGTACTTACTCAACCAGGAGTGGAGGGAATTGACCACCCGATTGTGTTCGCAAGTCGCCGGTTGTCAAAAGCTGAGAAGAATTACTCCACTACTGAGCACGAGGGATTAGTGATGGTATATGCGCTTCAAAAATTCTACCACTATCTGCTTGGAGGCCACTTTAAGATGTATACCGATCACTTGGCGTTAAAATACCTAGTGAACAAGCCTATGTTGCGGGGGTGCATTTGTAGATGGTTGCTGTTATTCTAGGAGTATGACTTTGAGGTTGTCGTAAAGCTGAGACATCTAAACGTAGGCCCCGATCACCTGTCCTGAATTGAGACTGGCGAAGAACCCACAAATCTAGAGGACGGACTCCCGGATGCACAACTATATGCGGTGCGCATAGTGGATGGTCACTTTGAGGATATAATCCATTTCTTAACTACAGGAACTGTGCCGTAGGGATATTTTGTTCAGCAAAAGAAGGAATTGGTGATACGCGCAACAGACTTCAGTGTGACTGCAAGACACCTCTACAAAATGGGAAACGAAGAAATATTGCGTAGATATGTCCCGGAGTTCGGGCGAGGACAGATCCTGGTCGAAGCACATGGGGGAGTTGATGGCGGACATTATGCAGGTTGCGCCACAGCCTAGAAGATTCTTCGCGCAAGATTATGATTGCCCACTTTGCATCAGGATTCGAAAGCATACTGCCAAGCCTGCGACGTATGTCAACGGACGGGGAAACCATCGCGGAGAGATGAAATTCCGCTCCAGCCACAGATGACGCTACAACCATTCGAGAAGTAGGCAATTGACTTTGTAGGACCTATCAAGCCGCGAGGGAAGACGGGCGCATGCTATATCATCACCACGACAGATTATTTGACACGATGGGCAGAGGCACAACCGGTTAAGGATTGCATGGCTGCAATAGCTGCAAAGTTTTTGTTCGAGAACGTACTGACAAGGTTTGGATGTCCCAAAATTCTCATGAGCAATTGGGGAACGCATTTCCTAAATGAAATAATCAGTGCACTCACTGAGGAATTCCAGATATATCACCAACAGAGTACACCATACCACCCGCAAGCGAATGGGACCATTGAGGCATTCAAAAAAATCTTGAAGACCGCATTGACTTAGGTCTGTAATGCGTGACGAAATGACTGGGACTTGCACATCCCTGCTGTGCTATGGGCATATTGAACCACGTGCAAAAAGTTGACGGGCCAGACACCTTTTCGGTTAATCTATGGCAAGGAGGCTGTTATCCCTATGGAATATATTGTGCCTAGTCTGCGGATCGTGGCAATCACAGGTATGGCAGATCGCGGGGCTTTAAAGGAAAGGCTCGCGCAGCTAGAAGAACTGGAGGAGGAATGGTTTTTGGCTGGATTCCATCACCAAATACAGAAACAACACGACAAAGCGTGGTATGATCGCCATATCAAGGTGCACACCTTCAAGGAGAATGATCTAGTATTGCTATACGACAGTAAGTTCAAGAAATTCCCTTGGAAAACTCCGAATGCATTGGTTGGGACCCTATGTCGTCAAAGAAGTTACCAATGGGGGCGCGCTTTAGCTTGCCAAACTCAATGGAGAACCCTTCCCGGGCCGAGTGAATGGAAGTCGCTTGAAGCTCTATATGGGCAGGCGGGCCACCTGACTAACCATTCAAGGGATAGTCTCACCACTCCAGTTAGTTGAAAGAGAGCGCGGGATGGTAAATCAGTCTCGGGGAAAGAGGCGAGAGTGCTAGGATACGCGTCGATCTGGCCCATCGCCAAGATCGTGGTCACGCGGTATGAAGTACGCTGCTGCATTACCAAGAGGAGAGGTGACCGTTCATGTCACTATTCATGACAAGATGTTTGCATTATGGCTAAAGGGAGCGGGTAGCAGGCAATTAAGAGAAGCAGTACAAGCAAGATATGGACCGAGCTGCCACAGATTTTACACGAGGACTCTAGAACAGGCGGGAACCAGTGAATTTGAAATTCGAATCGCTTATAAATCACCGAGGGGCATCCACAGGGTTACCTACACTTTTGGAAAACATATGATGGGTCTTGATATGGAGCTGTTCATTCTCTCTGCACAAGCAGTAAGCCCGAGGGTGGTGATATGGCTGATGGAGAAGAAGGACTCTGTAAGAAGCATGGTGTTGACAGCTGCAGGCATCCCGTAGGCTGCAATATCAACAATAGGGGATGTACCAGAAAAGGGGAGACACGAAGCAGAATTGGTTCGGATGCCATCGCCTCACTCAGGGGCAAGCCGACGAACTACAACAAAACAGAGAAAGGATGCAAAAACGAAGACTACGGGTAGAAAAAAATTTAATCAGTCGTTTCCGAAGGATCTTGAGGATTGGGATCTCATAGACAGCAACAATGGTCTTGCAAAATTACAACACAAGCTGCAACAGACAATGCGAAGAGTAGATACGAAGGTTGGAAGTGGCTGCGGTGGTACAAGGCGGTCCCGTATGCGGCTCCCCCGCTCGAGCTAAAATCCTATGAGGGGGTGTTCTATGTTCACCAAGTAGAGCCGAATTAGCATTATTGGTCGCAAGAAGTAGAAATAATGAAGTAGGAGCTGGACGAAGCGTTGTAGGAGACAATGAAGCAACAGTAGGACGACGAGCATCACTTAGAAGGAGGTGAACCGCGAATCCACGGCAATGCGTCTCGCCACACCAACGAGTGACTCAGGACAAGTCATGATGATTGTGTTGGGGGAATGTTGGGTAGCAGAGGTCCCGCATAACAGTTTTGGGTCTGCTAGCCTAGAAATTAGGATAAAAATGTTGTAAACCTCCAAAAATATGCAGAGCGTGAAATGTAAAAGGTCGAGTCAAAGGGTTATTCGCTCGAGAAATAATATAAAATAATAGGAAGTAAGTCAGTCTGCGGACCATAGGAAGGTATAAATAGGGCGCGACTTTATGAGGGAAAGGCAGTTCTTTTTGGGGTATGATCTTGGATCTAAATTGTAATGGGTTTTTGAGAAGAATAGTCTGAAAGTGTCTGTAAGTTCGAGTCGAGGGTTTGGCTAGTGGATAGAGGCTCTGCAGCTGTGTGCGCAGAGGCTTGGAAGAGTCAACAACTGTGTGCGTAGACCCCTGCAGCTGAGTGCGCAGGGCGGATCTAGATGTATTGGTGATAAAGTAGAAATAAAGATAATCTTTTTTCTATAAATTCTGTGTTACAATCTGAGTTATCGCGAATCTGACTGTATGTATGGTTAATATAACTGTTTGATCTATGCACATATGCTTATGTTATAGATGTATGTGAATCTGAGTTTATTCTGAGTGTGCGAACAGGCTAAATCTGTTAAATATTTGCTTAAAGGCCCTTCTAAGTAGATCTAGTTTACAATACTTCATCAAATAGATTAGATCTGTAAACAACGCGATAATAGAAAGTTAAAGTTATTCTGGGTTCGCATCTACGCAAATACAGAGCAGCGCGAGGTTGCAGAACGACGCGAGATACCTCCAGACCACATCCAGACATCCCAAGGGTGCGGAAACTTGGTTCCAACACCCTCCCTTGCTACCTTGGGTGAGACCTCAGTCCGCGCTCTGCGGGCTGTTGCCAAAAGGGCCAGTAGCTGCGGGATTTACTTGGCTAAATAATTCTTCCGAACCTGGGTCAGGCCCATATAAGCCAACAATCCCTCCTCTCACCAATGATAATATTCAAATAAACAAAATATATTGAAAATTAAAAAAAACATTTAACTATATATATATATATATATATGAGGGTGGTATTGTTAGGGATCCTTAGGCCACCCCTGTCTAGCGCCAAGGGGTTGCCCACGGCTCTTTGGCGTCAGGGCGAGGTGGCCAGAGGATCGCTAACTACAATGATGCCATTATATATGTGTGTGTGTGTGTGTATGTTCATTTCTTATTTTATTTTTTTTCTTTTTATTTATTTTATTTTTTCAATGCATTTTTAATTTTTTTAATATATATATTTTTAAACTTTTGTAGTATTTTTTTTTTTAAATGGTATTTTTGTTTTTTTTTTTAAATTATAGTTTATTTATTTTTTTGTTAAGTTTGGCAGGACTCTCTTATTTTCATGTTTACATGTCCATTATTCACCCGACTATGGGGGAGGGTAGCACAAGATTCAAAACCAAGATCTCCGGTTTGGTGAGACTTCATTTCCATGGCCATCTCCATTTGAGCTACCCCAAAGGGAGGTTGCCCACGGCTCTTTGGCGTCAGGGCGAGGTGGCCAGAGGATCGCTGACTACAATGATGCCATTATATATGTGTGTGTGTGTGTGTATGTTCATTTCTTATTGTTTTTTTATATTTTTTCTTTTTCTTTATTTTATTTTTTCAATGCATTTTAATTTTTTTAATATATATATTTTTAAACTTTTGTAGTATTTTTTTTTAAATGGTATTTTTGTTTTGTTTTTTAAATTATAGTTTTATTTATTTTTTTGTTAAGTTTGGCAGGACTCTCCTATTTTCATGTTTACATGTCCATTATTCACCCGACTATGGGGGAGGGTAGCACAAGATTCAAAACCAAGATCTCCAGTTTGGTGAGACTTCATTTCCATGGCCATCTCCATTTGAGCTACCCCAAAGGGACTTTATTTATTTATTTTTAAATCTTTAGTAATGTTTTGATTTTTTTTTTTTTTTCAAACGGTTTGTTTTATTTTATATTTTTTTTCAATTTTGTTTATTTATATTTTAAATAAATTTTGATTTTAACATGCTTATAATGATGTCTACAGGGTTTTAGATTGACGATGATTGGGTGCCTTGTTAAGGAACTCGTAGATGTTAAGTCACCAATTCAATTTCGCACACTATTCAGGTGTTATGGACATGACCATGATGTAGCCTCACCATTGCCAAACTCACAAAAAAACATGCTTATAATGTTTTATTTTTTATTTATTTATTTTTCATATATATATATATATATATATATATATATATATATATATATATATATATATATATATATATTTCCGAATTTTTGTTTTAAACTTATTTTTTATTTTTTTAACTTATTTGTTTTGTTTATTTTCCAATATCTTTTAACAATTTATTTATTTTCTTATTTTGATATTTTTTTTAAATTGTTTAAAAAAAACAAAGCATTTTTTTATTATTATTTTTACTTTAAATTTTATGTGAATTATTATTTCTTTTAAGAAGAAAAAAATAAAAAAACAACTTCAAATAGTATCATGTTTGGAGATTAAATCATAAAAATTCCATAAAATTTGTTATTTTTCAACTATTTTTTTGTTCATTTTTTCCATAATTTTTTTTATTTAGCATGTTATTTTAGCTAAAATATTCTGAATATATATATATATATATATATATATATATATATATATATATATATATATGACGTGTATTTTTCGTAAGTGTTTAAAATTGTATTTTTAGTGACAATTATTTTATGTGTATTGAAGTATTAATTAATGATATATAAATATATAAAAAATCTTAACTTCAAAAATATTAATTTTGTTATTATTTTAACTTTGCAAAAAAATTAAATATTTCATTATAAAAAACAGTGCAAAGAAAAACAAAAAATACAAACTTGAAAAACCCTTAAAAAATAACGTCTCGGACAAAAAACAATAAGAGAAATAAGACAACTTGAAAAATGGTTAAATAAGCGACATTTAAAAAGAAATATGCATAGTTAGAACATTGGAAAATTTAAAGTGTCAAAAATATGCTGCAAAAAAAAATTGATGTTGCATCAAATCTTTTCAAAATCCGCATGAATATCACTAACATTTAAAAAAACATCCATACTTAATATATAAAAAAATTTAAAGTGTCAAAAATATGCCAAAAAATCGAAGGTTGATGTAAAAAAGGTTGATGTTGCATCAACACTTTTCAAAATCAGCATGAAAATCATGATCTTTTGCAACCTCTAAAAAAACAAGAACTTGGTACAATTCTCATTAAGTTGGTGACTTTTTTTTCTATCTAGCTATGTAGAAAAATGTGAATAAAAAAACAAAAGAAAAAAATTTGACCTCGTACAAGAAAATAACACTAACTAAAAGTAAAATATTGTAAAATATATACACTTTATAGCGTAATAAAATTGTAAGAAAGATGTTGTAAAAAAATGAGTTAAGAAATTTATAGGGAGATTTATTGATTGTACATCATTGGCCAAAAGGCAATGTATGTACAGAACAAATTGGCACAAAACAATTAATAAATAAGTAACATGTGCCAAAAATATGCTCATTATCTTCATAAAATCAACTCTAAAAGGATAAAAGATGTATGCAAAAAATGAGACAGTCAAAATTCTGATAATTTTTATTAAAAATAAAGGAGTACAACCAATTTTTTACCTATTTCTACGAAGATTTGGACCAAAAACAACTTTAAAATCCTAGGATGTTATACACTCATACAAAAGAAACTGAGTGCCATAGAAAACACAAGATAAATTGCTACCTACAACTTGGACCTCTTCGATAAGATTGTTACAACAATGATAATTTGCAAAAGACGCACAATTAGTATTGATAACTTATATAAAAGTTTCTAACAATACAAAAATTGCAAGAAAATATGAACAACCTAGAAAGTAAAACCAAAAATGATGTATCCACTTTCTCCTTGTCACTCCTCAAGAGATTTATGCTATCAACGAAACAATTAAGCTCTTTGAACTCAAGAAATGAATATATCAAGGAAAATGACAACTTTATAAGTTCAACATACCTCTCCTCACTCTTTTTCCATCCTTTCCTTCAAAGCCCTCTTGCTTTTTTTATAACTTTCTTCAAGTAGTTACAAAGTGACTACTTTAATTTCTTTTACTTCATTTAATTATATTTTTCTTCTTATTTTCGGGAGAAGAGGGTCACTTGAAGGAAACATAACATGTTTTAATTTATTAATAAGTAGGTAGGATCCCACTAAGGGTCATATTCATAACATATTATTGAACATCACCTTGTAACTCCATATGTATATCATAGAAAGAACGATTATCATAACATGAATGTAACATCAACCATCATAATTAGATATATCATCAAACGCCCCATCCAAGTGTGTGTGTGTATGATTTATTGTTTGATATTAGCAACATTGTGAAATTTTGACCCTGAGGATGTCGCGATGGAGTCTAGGGTTTCCTTATGTTACATTCCTCGCCCTTTCACCATCGTAGGCCTAGGGCTTAATTTAAGCTCTAAGGATTCATCACAGTGTAGAGCTGCAACTCGTAGCTCTCCCATGGGAATCGTTAGTTGGATGCAAAAGTTCTTGTCTATGGCGAAGCAATCATCCATCTGTTGTGTCCTATTTCTGATCTCGACGAACAATACAAGGAAAATTAATGCAAGTTCATTTTAGGACTATCGTTGGTTTGTGCTCAATTTCAAGGGCCATATTCCAATAATGAATCCACACACTATTTTCTTTGTTTGTTTTATGTTTTTTTGAGGTCCTTGCGATGGTTGTACCCAATAAGGGTGCTTTTTGACCCTCTCGTTTGTTCAGGTATCTCTTAGCTTCTTTATTTCTCTGGTGTTGGTTTTGGTGGCGGTTACATCTACTAGGCACACTTGGGTGCCTTCTCATCAATGTGCACCAGCCTACTCTCCATGGTCTGAGCATTATGCCCCTTAGAAATAGATGGAACAAAGTACTTTCTGGATTTTTATAAAAAACTTTAGTGGGAAAACCTCTATACTATGGACAAGGAGCTCAAACTTTGTCATCTCCCTAAAATAGAGCATAGAGAGAAAATGGGGCTTACCTGCAAAATTCCAAAGTATGTTATATGAAGGGAAGATGCTTCAAGAATCTTCATATATTAAAGACTATTACATTAAAAGGAACTCAACCATTGTTTTGAACCTGAGGCTATAAGGAGGAGCTCCAAGACCAAAGACATGGATGCAGTGAAAGGGATGCCTTCTATCCCAGTGGACCTCATGTTCAAAACAATAGGGGACCCTATATTATAGAACAAATAGAACATGTTCCAACCATGGAAGTTAATATTCCAAAGGTAAATTCTATCTTCTCATTCCTTCACTCCAAGGCTATTATTTCTAGATTCAATGGCTTCTTGCCCAAATATGAAGCATTGCACCAATGGTTTTTTCTTCTTGGAAACCCAATTGTGAAATTTATTTATGTTCTAATTCATTGTTCAATTTGACACTCAAAAATATCTAGAGCTTTTTCTAAATGAAGGGTCATGGTTTTAGGGTACAGTTGGATTGTTCATTACTCAATGGTTTCCATAATTTGATGCCACAAATATGGTGGTCTCTACTATGTCGATTTGGGCGAGACTCCCAAACCTCCCTCTTCCTTTTTGGCACTAAAAGGTTCTAGAGGATAGTGTGAATGCTCTGGGTAAGTTCAAGAAAATGCACCTTGAAAGAACAGAGAAAGGTATTTTTGCTTGTACCATAATTTGCATGGAGATAAACCTTAGCAAAGGTCTACTAGATCACATTATATTGAAACACGAAAAACTTTAGTGATCCCAAGTATTAGATTATGAGAACACAACATTTAGATGTTGAATTTGTTTCCAAACAATACATTTACAGAACACATATCAGGCAAAAAAGAAATTAAAAAATAAAAATAGGCAGGCCCATAGGCCAAAAGGATGGCAAGTATCATACCCTCACCTTTTAGAAGAAGAAGAAGATCCCATGGAGATCCATCCTATCCAAATAGAAGTGGATGAAAAGGCTCAACATGACAACCAAGCAAAATGGGATGTTGTGACTTAGTCTAGACTTGTTACCATTATAAAGAAGGGCCTTGAATCTAATGAGATCCAGGTACCTGATGGGATTGGGGCACTAAAAGAGAACATGTATTTGAGAGTTTAGACTCAAACAAAGAAACCTCGCCAAGGGAAATAGGAAAATATTTGGCAATGGTTCTTGTTGAACCAAGCTTTGAAGGATGGAAAAAAGTACAAAAAATAAGGGAAAAAAAGAGAAGTTAACTGATTATTTTCACATTTAACTTCATACTTGTCTTATTTATTTAGTTTTTTTTACTATTTTTTCTTATCAACTCAATGTCACGAGGCTTTATTTCCAGAATGCTTAGAGCATATACAAAATACAATCTTGTTCTCTTATATATATATATATATATATATATATATATATATATATATATCTCAAAACATAGCATAAATTCAACAAAAAATTACTATATGAAGCTCATCCTTGGGTCTCCCACATGTAATAGTTCTATAATAAAATATGCATATGTAAAAATGTTTGAAAAGTAAATAAAATAAAAACATATTCCTACTCATGAGAGTTCATAATCCTTGTATGGAACACAAACTTTTCATTTTTCAACAATTTTATAACCTCCATCTGTCTTAAGATGTAAATCCAGAAAATAAATTTCTCCATCTCCTCCCCCCCAATCATCAGTTCTAGGAGTGTTGGTGTGGGGGTGAGATGAGGTGGCTTGGGTGGAAGAGAAAATTGGCATGGAGATCAATGGTTGTTTTCCTTTGTCCATGTGCATAGGGAAGACTTGAGGTTCACACATGAGAATATGCTCAGAATGAGAGATGGAAAATGGAATATGAGGGAGGGACACATGTGGGAAAATTTTATGATGAGAAGAAGAGGGCCAGCTGGAAATCCTAAAGGCTAGTTTGGTGGGGTTGGATTCCCACCCATCATGATATTGTGGTTGTGGCTACTGAGGAAGGGAATACTTTGTTATATCCATGATATTGGGATGTGGATGTGGAGAATTATGGGATACAAGAGGAGTAGGATGGGGTGCTCCTATGTATAAATGAGCGGTCTAGGTGAGTTCGTTAAACTCCTATGAATTTGAATCAAAATGAATAAAAAACTTGATTCTCTTATTTTCGTTCTCACGAAAAGTTACATTGGATATCCTTCCTTCCCCCTAGGTTTCTTATGTGAACCTCTACTGAAGAAGCTCATTTATGCCAAAATAACAAATTCATTCAAAGACAATGTTTGCATGACAACTAAAGTAATTACACAAACATCTAAATGAATTTTTCTCAATGCAAAAGTTTAGGTACTTGGAACACCTAATGTGAAATGAAAATATGGAATAAGGAGAACTTTGAAGGGAATGCTTATGTTTATGCTTGTACATCAGCTTAGGCTAACTTATCAACAATCATTCATACACAATAGAGTTCTGTAGTGTATGACAATGATACAAATTTTCAATAAAATCATTGTAACTTTTGCATGTGATAAACATTGAAGCAAAGAACAAAATTTGTATGTCTTTCTTAGAAAATAACAATAAAATAGATGCACCAGAGGTAACAACTCATATTAATTGCTCTGACAATGTAAGTATGGAGTTATATGGAAAGTCATAAAAAAATGTATGGGAGAGGAGTGTTTTTCAACTGAGAGAAATGGCTAACACTTATTATCTTTATAAACAAAGAAAGTCCCTTTTTTTTCTATATGAATTTTACTTACATAAATGGAAAGGCAATGACATGTTTTTTGGTATTCTGAGGAAGGGGATACTTTGGTATCTCCATGATATTGGGGTGTGATTGCAGAGAATTATGGGATACAAGAGGAGTAGGAGGGGGTCCTCCAAGGTATAAATGACCGGTCTAGGTGAGTTGGTTAAACTCCTATGAATCTGCATCAAAATGAATAAAAAACATGATTTTCTTAGTTTTATTCTCACGACAAGTTACATTGGATCTCCTTCCTTTCCCCCTGTGTTTCTTATGTGAACCTCTACTGAAGAATCTCATACATGCAAAAATAACAAATTCAGTCAAAGGCAATGTCTACATGATAACTAAACTAATTACACAATCATCTAACTGACTTTTTCTCAATGCAAAAGTTTAGGTACTTGGAACACCTAATGTGAAATGAAAATATGAAACAAGGAAGGAAACTTTTGATGGGAATGCTTATGTTCATGCTTGTACATTAGTGTAGGATAACTTGTCAACACCATTCATACACAATAGAATTCTGCAGTGTATCACAACGATAGAAATTTTCAATAAAATCATTGTAACTTTTGCATGTGATAAGAATTGAAGAAAAGAACAAAATTTATATGATTTTCTTAAAAAATAACAAGAAAATAGCTTAGACTAATTGCTCTGACAATGTAAGTATGGAGTTAGATGGAAAGTCATAAAAAATGTATGGAAGAAGAATGGTTTTCAACTGGGAGAAAGAGATAACCCTTATTATCTTTATAAAAAAAAGTCCCTTTTATCTATATGAATTTTACTTACATAAATGGAAAGGCAATGACATATTTTTTGGTCTTCTTAAGCTTACTAAAGTGGGAGAAATTGATGTTATGTTTATGTAGTCATGGTTACAATTGTGGAATTTGCGTGAGGGGTTTAATTATTTACATAGCTTGCGAAAGGTATTGTAAATAGGACAGGGTTCCAATAGTGAACCGTATATGTATTTACAAATCCATTTAAGGCATAATAAAGTAGCATACCCAGGTCAAAATATAGGAAAAGGGGTAAATGTCGCAGTAACCATGGTTTGTGATTGCATACTAGGGATATGATTGGCTGCAAGAAGAAACCCGCCCATTTTTAATAAAAAATATTTAGATTGTACACTAAGACAAAGCATGGAAACAAAGCAGGCATTGTAGTGGCCATGGCCTACTATAATTTTAAACAAGAAATCTTTAGACCTTGAGGGTGCAACAAATATGAGTAGTGAAAATAAACAACCAAGTTCATAACACATGACCATAAGAGTTCAAAAAACTATGTGCTTGTTTTAGACTCAAAGTGGCTACAATGGTCGAGAATACATGAGATGGAGGCCTTCTTTTAATGCAAAAAAATCTTGAGTTGTAATGAGTTGAGCATAAGATAGACAAAAGGGAAAATAGTACATGTGTTTCCATATAAATAGCATAGGAATTGCATGCAGATACAAAAGCCCTGTGAAAATATTATAACAAACCAAAAATTTACCTCTGGTGTTTGAATTACTGAGTGTGAACCAATCTCTTGCCCAGGTCGTCGAAAGACGAGCTAGGTGAGTATTATTTGAAGCAATAGTGATTATACACAGTGGAAGGGACAGGTTATGGATGCTGAAATTTAGGCCAGGGACCAAGTCCATTCTTATGGCTTGTATAAAATAGAAATTACCAAGAGAAGAGGTCGAGGTAGCATTGAAATTTGCATGCAATTCTTAACACTTTGAAGAGGAATTTTGGGTGCCAACAACAGGTTGTATTCGAGAGGACAAAAAAATTTATATGTGCATAGATAAGTATGAAACAAAACAATAAATAAGCAGAGGGAAGGAGAATCGAAATAAATAAAAAAGTGTAAGCAGGATGAGGGGATTAACTTGCACCAGTTACATAGAAAAAGCCACTAAGATACTTATCTAAAAAGCCAGTACATCTGTGAGTCTCATGCTTGAACATACCTTGGTTGATATAGCTTCGCATTACTAAGTAGAAGACCCAAACCATTCCCAGTAATGCAACTTCCAACCCACAAAAAATGACAAATTTCTTTGTAATCTTAGGGTTTGAATCGCGCTGCTATTTAGTCCATGGAGTTGATCATTGTGGTAGAATTAATGCCTAAGCAAGGTGGAAATGGGCCTTTAAGGCCATATGAGTTGCCAAAAATTGTGCCAACATCATGAGGTCCCTTGGGATGCAGGGCATTAGCCATGCCACTCTAAAATTTTAAATGCATGACATACAATACAACGAACTCCATCACATACCAAAGTTTTCACATGTAGAACTTTATTGCACACCATGACCAAAGGTTACATGCATATAATGCTTCCATCGCATGCCACCAAAGTTAAGTGCATATGATATTCCATTGCATGTTTCAAAATAAAATATCAACCCTTGTTACATATTATTGTAATCAACATTTGTAATGCTTGTTACACCTATCACAATACAATATTTTTACATTCATGCCCATGAAACTTTATAAACATATTCATTATGGCACATTGCAATGGAAAGGCATATGCTTGGCCCTTCATAAACTATTTCATATCTAAATGAGTTAATAATTTTTATATGTAACCAATATATCAACACAAGATATTTGAATTTCCATGCTTCTATATACTAATGATATTGATGTGTATATTTTGTGTGTGATTGCAATCAAACCACAGAGTGATGCTAATAATTCCTTGTATATATGAGAGCCATATTTGAATACAATATTAATCATATAGCCAAAAATGAATAATAATTTTTAGACTGATATTATTTACGTAGTCCTTGACATCAATAGGTGGGACGCATGCAAACTTTGTTGTTAATAATAATCATATATCCATGGAGCATGAATCATGATCTAAAGGTCAGCGAAAACCTTATTGCTCTAAAATTTTTACTTTTAAATATTGTATCTCTATTATCTTTCAGGGAGAAACATAGAGCGCAATGGTTTGTGCAATTTTTATAGGGTTGGCTCATGAATAAAACACGAGCCAACATATAGTGACTTCAAGGGGAGGGTTGTGGGAAAACAAGCCATAACTCATTATCATTGGTTTCGAGCAGGTATAACTTGTAGTAGTGAGAGAGGGTAAGCTAGTTATCATGCTAAGAAAGGAAGCAAGGGATGAAAAAACAAGGAAATTAAAAAGAAAAAAATTGTATTTACAAGAAGGTGGAATAAAATATGAATAAATTACCCTTTATCAACCTCAATGAAAGGCTTTAGGTGTGACCAATTAGTGGTATAGGAGAAAATCCCATCATTTTATTCTTTGAGCAAGTATGAATCACTTATGACCGTGGTTGTGATTATAAAGGGTTCTATCCATAATTTCTAGAACTCGGTGTGTTTTTGCTTTTCTACATGGGTTGAGTCCCATAGTAGGATATTTTTTCCAACTTGAAAATTGACATTTTTAGACTTATTAATATTTATTTACTATTTTTGGTCTACGCTTCACGTTTTTAAGAGAGTAATTTATTTTCTCTTTTAAGGCTACCAAAGTGAGGGTTCTTTATGGGACACCAATAGAATTCAAATATTCAGCCTATAATTTTAATCACAAAGATGTTAGTTCAAGTTCAATAGGCATAATGGCCTCTTAGCCATAAAGAAGTTGGAACATCGATAGTATAGTTTTAGACTTGGTGGTGGTTCAGTTTACCCATAGAGCGAAGTTTAGAAGAGTGTGTCAACTTCTTGATTTTTCATTAATGATATTCTTCAAGATTTTAATCAAATTCTGGTTAGAGGAGGAAAAATTTACATCAATCTAATAGAAATGAACACCAATAATTTTTTCCTTCAAATATGTTTTTTCAATAATTAAAATATCTAGCATAAAATGGTTCCCTTACTATGAAAAGGGCCCTCTAAGAAAAAAAATACAAATAACAAAAGCTTATAAATTTTCTAGCATCCTCCTTCTCCCTTATTGTCCCTTGTTCTTCTTCCTCGAGCTTTGCACACTTGGATGAATCGTTTCCACCCAATCACTCAAATATCACTATCTCATTGTCTTGTGCTCCGCTGATGTGTCTTTTATTGAAATTTGTAGCTATGGTCGGTCTTCATAATGTTCTTTTGTACTTGTAAAAGATGAAATGTAAATTATATTTATAAAAGAAAAATTATATGAAGCATGTTCTTCATGCTTGCAAGAAAAGGATTTATTTTTGTATTCAAAAGAAAAATATTACAAGGCTCATTAAGAGCGGGAAAATCAAAATCAAAATTTGTATTTTGCATCCACAAAGACCAAGTCAACCTGCCCGAGAGATGTGCTGCTTGGCATGGACTGATCCAAATTTAAATAGAATGCAACAAATTACAGATATAACCATAAATATAGAGATGCAGCAGAAATAACACTTCATTTCATTAATATCACATACTGAAGTATGTTTACAAACATAATGGAAATAAGACTAGCTCAGGCGATGGTAGATACATGCCTCTGAATTGTGTTACAATGAGGCTCAAAGGACTATTTATTATTGAGAAACAATGGAAAACCCTAAACATCCAAAAACCTAACCCTAGGAGATGAAGCACCAAACTATGGACCGCGTTTGTGTAAATTGGTACATCAACTTCTTGGGGTCGTAACTTTGGCATACGATCTTCGTTTGACGCCCACAATACCTCGTTAGAAAGATATATTTGAGGAATACAACTTTTGATTGGCGAACATTAGCACAAAAGCAATGTTGGCCTTGGTTTTCCCAAAAAAAAAACATCGTTTAGGGCCTCAAAATGGCTCCGGAAGTTCATGACCTGAAAAACTGCCAAAAATAATAAATTTTTCTATAAACAAGGAAACTAAGAAACTAAAAGAAACAATGGTGGGGGTTGAAGTGGCATAGGTGGGTGGCCACCAATATCCACTTTGATCATTCCTCCCCCCTTAGGAAGCAATGGTACCCATTGCGTTGAGTTACTCCATGAGATGAGGAAACTTCTGTTGAACTTGGTCCCCGATGAACCACTTGGCTTGGTGGAGGAGTTGACCTACTTTGACAAATAGATATAGTTGGATCCTTTGTTGTCAGCTATTCTTGATATACATGTCCATGATCTGATCAATTGTGGCTTGTTCCAGGTAGTCTGGGTTTAAATCTATAGGTGTGAGTTTTTCTGCAATGTCTGATGTGTCCAACAATGGTGGGAAGTATGGTCGAAGGCGGTCCACATTGAACACTGGGTGCAGGCCAAGGAATGGGGGATGCTTAGATCAAATGCATTATCTCCCACAACCTTGGTAATGGTGTAAGGACCATATCAAAGTGGTTTGAGTTTCTGATAGGCTCTGGTAAAGCGTTCCTTCTGCAAATGAAGCTAAACTTTGTCACTCACCTGAAACTTGTGTGGCACTCGATGTTGATCATGTCGCTGCTTTTACTTGGTATTTTCTATAATGGGATGGCAATATATCGGCCTATTGACTAGAGGTGCTCCGAGAGTTGTATCAAACGAATGCTTGACTGGACATTGCAACGGTACCCCTGTGGGTGAGGAGAAGATGTCCTTATATTCATTCATGACCATATCCACCTGCTTCTATTGTGTGGAGGAACCCTTCCTGGGGCCCATGGATGTGGCTACGATCTTCCCCTTACTTTGAGAGTGAACCAAAAAGAGAATAAGTTTCCTAGTCTGGGAGATGATCTTACTTCATTTCTTAGTAGAGATCAAAGAGGTGGCAGTAGGTGGGGCTACCTCCTGTATCCTGTATAATGTATTACCCAAAGAAATAATCACAGAGCGAGGTCTAGACTCATATACATCATGTCGCTTCCACAGGTATGGTTGTCTTAATAATACATCACAAACATCAAGAGGAGCAACATCACAATACCTTATCTATGAAGGGCTTGATGCTGTAGGGGAGGTGACATTGTTGGCTGACTCGAAGATCTCGTCCTTGGTGAAGCCACCCGATATTATATGACTGTGGGTGTGGTGTAGTCAATAATCCCAACTGCTTCACGACCTCTATTGAAATGAGGTTCTTTTAGCTCCCACTGTCAAAAATGAATTGTAGCGGTGAACCCTTCACACATCTGTGAGTGGAAGATATGCTCCCCCTCCTCTGGATCTTCGGGCTCATTCTTCTAGATCTTAGTGTTGGCAACAGTGGTGCTGGGCTCCGCACCAACAATCTGCTTCCCTTTGTCATTCCTCTTATTGGGTTCTGACTTGGAACATGCATCTGAAGCCTTCAGCTCGGCCACTAGTGATTTCTTGGCCTGAATCTCACTTGTGTTGTGAGTGGAGCTCTTATGGAACTCACACCACTTTCCTATGTCCTTCTTTGACACCGTGGTGTTGTTCTTTTCTTGCAGCTTCGACGGGTTGTCTTGGGTCACCCCACCTTGGATTTTTCCTTGCTTCTGCATTTTTGGGGCACCTTTCCATTGCTTCAATTTTTCAAATCCAAAGTCTTGCTTCTTTTGTTTAAACTTCTACTTGATCTTGACAACGTAACAGTGCATTGTGCCGAGCAAGGAGATGTCCAGGAACTCCATCTCATCCTAGATGTAACTGTGTAGGAAATCGTGGTGCTTGAGTGCCAAATGTCGCTCAGAATCCTTGATACCCAACTTTGTGCGAAGGATATGAAAAATATTTGTGAACTTTGACACATCTTGGTCCCTTCCCTGCCGCAGTTTGGTCCACTTTATGTACTTGTCTTCATAACTCCCGACAGGATAATACTGTTCCTTGATGGCATCTCAGAAAGAGTTCCATGTGGATGTGGCTGAAAACTTTGAGGGTTCCCTCTTGTCCTTCTACGCACAGTATGTTTCCCACCAATCCTTGACATGGGGGCGATTTGAGAAGTGAAAAAAGTATTTTTTTCCTGACTAGAAAAATCATGAACAAAAAAATACCTTTTTAGTAGATTTAACCATTTATCTATGGCATCCGCATCTATTTGACCCTCAAATATGGGGATTTCAAAGTTAATTTGTACCTTAAAGGGTGTGGCGCTTCCAGAGTAGTTGTTGGAAGTAGATGCATTGCCCTTGGGTAGCTGCTAAAGGATCTTGGCAAAGTTGTCCATCATCATGTTCCTCTGTTGCTCGAGGGATTCTTCAAGCAATATTTTGAAAGGATCTCATGCCCCCTCGTCTTTCTTTTCATCTACCATGGGAGGTAGATGGGGTTTGCGAGGATGATATTGCAAAGGTTCAACCAAATCGAGCCCTAACTCCTTATATCCCAACCTCGTTGGGGACATGCAAAGAAAAACATAAAAAGAGTAGACCCCTCTGATACCACTGATCTGGATTAATGCAAAAATGCAAAAAATTACAGATATAACCATAAATACAGAGATGCAGTAGAAATAACACTTCATTTCAATAATATCAAATACTGAAGTATGCTTACAAACATAATGGAAATAAGACTAGCTCAGGCAATGGTAGCTTATCTTTGAGGAGAGATGTGGCGGCTACATGCCTCTGAATTGTGTTACAATGAGACTCAAAGGCCTATTTATTATTGAGAAATAATGGAAAACCATAAACATCCAAAAACCTAACCCTAGGAGATGAAGCGCCAAACTATGGACCCCATTTGGGTAAATTAGTACATCAACTTCCTGGGGTCGTAACTTTGGAATACAATCTCTGTTTGATGTGCACAATATCTCATTAGAAATATCTATACGAGGACTAAAACTTTTCCAAAACCATTGTTTAGGGCCTCAAAATGGCTCTGGAAGTTCATGACCCGAAAAACTACCAAAAATAGTAAATTGTGCTATAAATAAGGAAACTGAAGAACTGAAAGAAACAATGGTGGGGGTTCAAGTGGCATAAGCGGGTGGCCACCAATATCCACTTGGATCATGAACGAACAACTATAAATAGAGCATATTCTCTCTCTCCAAATGACACAATTTAGATATGATCTGAGGCACAGTGTGAAGGTCCCGAGGTACGACGCGAAGTCCCTGAGGTACAAGGAAAAATTCCTAAGGTAGAATGTAAACTTCCTAAGGTAGAATGCGAAGTTCTATGGCATGAGTTTGATGGTAAGATCCAAACTTCTCAGACTAGTGTAGAGGTTGAATCTTAGCCTTCTTAAGTCATTGTTTCCATGGCATATCACTGTGGTACAAGGCAAGGTTTGAGGTATATTTGTTAGGCATGTTTCAACCCTCTTGATTTCCCATCTTTGTGATACATCTATGTGGGAAAGTGTGAGTTCTAAGGTAAATTTTTAGGAAATTTCATGACCTTGTTGAAGAACTTTTATAAACATAATTGTGGAGGGTTGACTTGGTCTTTGGTGGTTGTTCATATTGCTAGTTATTTGAATCTTATGTTTCTCTTGTTGCATTGATTCTCCAAGGAAAAGGTTGGCTAGGTTTTTCCCCATTGTGTGTTTTCCTAGGGAAATATATGATGTCCCTTGTCTAGCTTCTTCTTCATGGTTCGAATGTCATTGTATTGTTAATGTCTTATGTATAATTTGTTTAAATGATGTAATCATGTTTAAGAATGTGTAAAAATGATTAGTTAAAACATCAAAATAAATTAGCAGTTAAGAATATCTAGTAAAAATTAACATGGTGTCAGAGTTATGGTATAGAAGAAGCCTTGAAGGACAAGTTGTTCTCATCACTATTCTCCAAGACTTTATTATATTACAAGACTAAGAGAAAAAGTAATTTATAAAGTCAATGGTAAGGCCAAATTGAATACCTCAACTTGATATACCAGAAATCTTGTTTGTTTTTTCAAAGTGGTTCGAGAACCCTAAATCGTAGATCTTTATGATGCCATCAGAAATGAGAAAATTGAAATTTCATTTACTTGGTAAATTCTTTTCTCAGAGTTGAGGATGTTCTTGTTTATTTTAGGTCCAAAATATTAATAATGTTATGGGTGTTTTCTCAGGTCTTAAAATGATTTGTAATAGAATATGCCAATGAGAAGGTCATAGTCCCCATTTGCATTAAAAACACCATACCTTGAATAAGCCTAGAAATCTCCAGTACGTTTGGCTTTAAATATTGTAGACCAAGAAATGCCAGTTCATAAATAGGATCGAAATCCTCTGAAAAAGAGTAACCGAAATCCTACATTATGGTTATGAAGATGTTCTATATTGTGTTAATATTTGTTGTCTATGATTGAAATTGATGATCAAAATCTAGGACAAATTCTTTGAATATCAGTTGTTCCCTTCTAAAGTAAAATAAGTCTTATCTAAAGAAATTATTCTTGACCAAAATCCCTCAAGGAGACTAAGGATCATAGCTTTATATATTCAGTATCTCATAAATTCATATTTTTTCTATGAAGTCGAATTCCTCCTAAAAGATATATGCAATACATATTGCTCAATCCAAATGTCTTTGAAAGCATACTATTGTAATGATTAACATCAAATATGAAAGGAAGGCATATAGTCTAAAGCTTAATCCTAAATATGTTGTGATATGTTTTTGTGAAGAAATCACACATCAGAACTATCATTCAATGAAAAGTGAGGTGTAAGTAAATAATTAAGTACATCCTTGAAGATATTGCATCATGATTAGAAGCAGATCATTGAAGAAAGATACTAGTTGGTTCAAAATCACAAGGTTTAATTTCATTTCAAGAGTATTGACATTATGAAAACAAGTCTTGTATGAACCTATGTAAAATATGTCTCTTTTATTAAAAAAGAAACATGTGTACTTATCACTGAAGAGGTCGAACTCCTCCTCTACGATGAAGTCATTTGCAGAATTTGATAGGCTCTTGAGATGAAAAAGGTGTTGATGCAACAATACTTAAAATGGAGTTTTATAGATACCTATTGCAAATATCAAAGGATGTTGAATTTGAAAATATATGGTTAGTAAACCCTAGCACGAAAAGAAAGCTTGGAGAAGAAATCCCAAGGTTCATGGGAAAAACCCTAGGAATCAAAGTTTCCGTTGAAAAGAAAAAACCTTAGAAAGGAATGACATCATGTTGATGATAAAATAAAGTTGTTGATGGATGCAAGAGGATTAAAGATAAAGAGGGAGCCTATATCGTCTCAAAGATAAGTATTATACATCTCTATTATCTTATTATTACTGATATTCTTAATTTTTCTAATAGCTAGTTTCTTGCCCTTAAGTCTTTGCTTGATTATAATTTTTCTTCCTTAGCCTCCTAGTGAGTATTGCAGGTACATAGGAGAAGTTGATAAGGCTTTGAAAACAATTAGAAGAAGTGGAATAATGAATCAAAGTAAGAAGACTATCCTAGATTCATGACTTGTCTTGAGAGATATAGTACTAGATGATCTGCACTCAGAGGGAGAAGCTTGAACTATGCTTTGATCATGATGTTTACAAGGTCTTGTAACAGAAGGTTCTCCTAATAAGAGGAAGAGAATCATGAAAAAACATTTTTCCTTGTTGTGAGAAGGATTAGTTGTCTCAGTCTAAGAGGGAGCATCCAGTTTGGGTATGCAGAAAGAATTTGTGATCTACTAAAGGGAACAAAACAATTTCTCAACATGTGTTACTAGCATAGTACAAATGGTTTATCAATACTATGAAAAGTACAGTTTCAGACTTATTTTAGGAAGAGAATGTTAAATAAAGAAAGCATTTGTTGCTTTTGTTTGGGCTCCGTTATAATTTTCACCTGTTGCACTTCATATAGAAAAGGCCAAGTGTATTGCAATTGATTGGCATATTGAGAAGTTGTATGACGTCTAAGGCTACATGTTGGATTATTTTTCAAATTTTGATGGTGAATATGATGACCGGTTGAAGCAAGTATCACTTAATTTGAGACATGGTGTTGAACATAGTTATAAAGCCCAAGTATATCTCCACTAATAAGAAGATAACTTATATTTTTACGATGCCACTTTCTACAGGGAAGTTTATGTTATTTCGGGATAAGCTTGGGTTTGTGGAGATTACCTCTCTCATTGAGAGTGAGCGCTAATGAGACGTCATGGAAATTCTCCCTCTGTATTATGGTCCAATATTCTCCCTATGTCATCTTGACCTTGGTTGGAGAATTTCTCCCTGTGTCAGTATGACCTTGGCTGGAGAATAGTCTGAAATATTAGATAGCATCATGGAATGAAATTATTCCTATGCATCAGATTAAGGAGATTATCCTTGTGTCAAGTACATATACCTTGGTAGAAGAATGGTCTGGTGGATTGACATTATTGTTGTGTCACTTTGAACTTGGTTGGAGAATGCATTATCCATGTGTCGCTTTAACCTTGGTTTGAAGAATGGTTTGGCAAAGGATATTCTCCTTGTGTCGGCTAGACCTTGGCTGTAGAATAGTCTTAAAAGCCACTCAGATCTCTTTCTAGAGTGATCAAGATCCTACCAACATCATGTCAGATCTATTTCTAGAGTGAGCTTGGTTATCATTAATGAGGGCTCTAGTGTTTCACCTAGACTATGTCTATAGTTGTTTGATGGTGAAACGTGATTGATGATGGTGATTATGATACTGATGATGATGCTTATCTAATATTGATATTTTATTAATCCCTCTATAATTGGGATGGAGCATTGATGTGATAACATGAGGGATGAACATTCTAGAGAGAATGGTCCTTGAGATCTAGACACTCATGGAGTGGGTACCTATTCAACGTCATGGCCTAGAGAGAGGCTTTTGGATTTGGGATATGATTTTCCCTAGGGTTTGACCATGGATGATGGAAACCTTGAACTAGTCAGAGTACCATGTAAGGTGCTCACCAGATCATGGTGACTAGTGAATTACCATTGGTTAGAAGATCTAATCTAGGTTGTGGTACATATTGATGATGATTTTGATGTAGCTCAAGAGTGTTGACCTAGATGATGATGTTATCGATGAATTGAACCTTTCCTTAGAGAGATAATGTATATAGTGAACATCTAGATAGTCATTATGAATACCTCCCTAGCTAAGAGGGAGCGTTGAATTTCATAACTATGGTCCATTTTTGTAATGTTCTTTTATAATTGTAAAAGTTGAAATGTAAAGTATATTTGTAAAAGAAAACTTATATGAAGCATGTTCTTCATTCTTGCAAGAAAATGATTTATTTTTGTATTTAAAAGAAAACTATTACAAGGCTAATTAAGAGCAAGAAAAATGTAAATGAAAATTTCTATTTTGCCTCCAAGGATCAAGTAGGCCTTCCCAAGAGACGTGCCCCTTTGAATGGATGAAAAACTATAAATAGAGCCTATTCACTCTCCAAAAGACACAATTCGGATATGATTTGAGACTTGTTGATCTAAGGCACAGTGAAAAGGTCCTGAGGTATAGCACAAAGTCCTTGAGGTACAATGTGAACTTCCTGAGGTAAAATGTGAATCTTTGTGGCATGATTTCTAAGCTAACTTCTGAACTTCTGAGACTAGTGCATAGGTCGAATCTCAACCTTATTAAGACATTTTTTTGTCATATCACCATGGTACAACGCGAGGTTTGAGGTAGATTTTCTAGGCATATTTCAGCCCTCTTGAGTTCTCATCTCTATCATACATCTTTGTGAGAAAGTGTGAGTTTTGAGGTAGATTTGGAGGACGTTACATGACCTTATTGCAAAAATTCTATGGACAAAATTGTGGAGGGATGACATAGTCTTTGGTGGTTGTTCATGTTGTTGGTTAGTTGTCTCTAATGTATCTCTTGTTGCATTTATTCCCTAAGGAAAAGTTTGGTTGGCTTTTTCCCTATTATGGGTTTTCCCAGGGTAATGTCTTATGTCTCTTTTCTAGTTTATTCTTCACGGTTCTACTTTCATTGTATTGTTGATGTCTTCTATATAATTTTCTTAATTATGTAATAATGTTGAAGAATGTGCAAAAAGGACCAGTTAAAACATCAAAAGAAATCATCAGTTAAAAAGACCTTGTAAAAATCAACATCTTCTCCCTTGACCTAGCCTTCCTTTTATGAGTTTGAGTTATTGAGACTAATCCACAACCTTAATCTCCAACGTAAGTGACAGTTGAGATTACATATCAACTTCACTTGAGACCAACAATTGAGATTCCTCTTATTCACTATGCAAATAGCATTTTCATTTCATTAGATTAACTCATTTTTTCTTATAAATGCCAACTACTTTAATAATTCCTTTAATTTAATGTTAAAGGTCCTTTGGACAACTTTGTAGCACCCTCCTCCCACACTTACCAAAGCTTATCAGTCCATCGGGGTAAATATGTGACGAAGAGTTACTATTATATGATTCAACTCCCTAAGTACAGTTAAAGAAGTGGAATTGATGAACTGAAACTTTACTGACCTCCCTCAAGTGTTGCAAGACCCCCAAGAGCCAACCAACCACTCCAGTTGCCCAACCCTTGAGTTAAATTGATTTTTCACTTACCTAAACCCTCGGTTTCTCCCATGACAAGGACTCCATGCGAATGAAACTCTCTAGTCACTCCCACAGGCCTGCTTCCCAGTGACTGCAGCCTTTTTATACAATTTTGTGCCATCATCTGTGAGATCTAAGCCACTTTTTCAGGGCTAGAATCCAGACCTCTGCCCAGAACTTAATGAAACTCTTAGAAATGATAAATACAAAAAGAGGACAAGGCCTCTAATGCAAAACTTGAACAAGGACCTAGCCTGACCAATCTTCACCATGACAGGCATTTTCAAACACATCGTGAACATGTAATGTACAAGTCATAAATGCACATCTAACATAGGGGGTTCATACTTATTTGAGATTTGTTAAGAAGGTTTGATGCCCTCTCACAATAGATGAATTACCATCTATTCAGTCATACATTCATTAACATTTCATTTACTAATCGAACACTGTGAGAGCCATAACTCAAGTTTTCCATTAACCATGCTTATAACCAACATATAACCAAAATAATAACAATGATAAAACAACCATCAAATCCACATAATAGCAAGTAAATTTACTCATGAAATATAAGGAAAAATATCTCTTATTAACATATACAAAATCCAACCAATTCAGGGACTTCCACATACCACCCGACCATAGCTTGGGCTGAACCAAATCTTTCTTTCAGCCAATCACCCCCGTGCCATATTCCAAGCATGAATGAGTGACTCACAACATAATTGACCAAGGCTTCTCAAACTTTACCGTGTATCCTGCCATTATTGGTCAAAGGATTCCTAGGCCCAAAACCCGCATCTATACAACTAGGATTTACCATGTATCCCACCATTACGAGTCAATGGATTCCTAGGCCCAAACAAAGAACATACAATACATGCTTTACCGCAATCTCGCCATATACTAGTTAAGGGATCACTAGGCCCTAAACAAGCATGGATGCCTCTAGATCTCTCCACCTAAACCGTTAGGAATTTTCCCATCCCCACTCTCAAGCTTTACCGTGTATACTTCCATTTATCGTTCAAGGGATTTCTATTCCTTTGGGATTTTTCTTGAGACTACCCCACTCAGTTTAGAAACCATCTGGCACTCCATCTCGACCAAGTAAAAAAACCCCATCACACCATGGCTATCTAGAAACTGAAAGGCAAGGTTATAACCACTGTTAAACCTAGAAAAATCCATGCCATTGACAACAAGAGAACTAAAGACACACATGCATATACCATGCATGCCAAAACTAACAAGGAAATCATACATGCAACTCGATACCTGCAAGTAATATCGTTGTAGCCGCTTGATCCAACTCTTCCTCGCTTCATCTTTTATTTCCTTTCCTTCCTTGTCCCTTCCTTTTCCTTCCTCTCTCCAAAGCTACAATGTTCCAAGAATGTTTTAAGTGTGCAAGGGTATGAGAGAGAGAATAGAGAGAGAGCTCTAAAACTGATTTGTCAAAATTTTGTGAAATGATCCTCAAAAGCCTTTTTATTAATGAGGCCTCCATTTTCTTCAATTTCCATTATTTTTCCTTTAATTTCCTCCTCACATGCAACCTATGGCATTTCACCTTATTTTTCTCCTAATTTCATTTATTTTCATAAATAAAATGCCAACTAATGCCTCTTGCCTTTTCAAAGCCTTTTCCATTTCCTTTGTGAATTTCCCCTTAGCCATAATAAATCAAATGAACACTCACTAGGATGTTTTTCCAAACATTCATCTTGGAATATGTGTCCCATGACCTTGGTCTTATTTTTCCTTTATTAAATTTATTACATGAAATTTTAACCTGGGGTTGTTACAAACCCCTCCACCTTAGGGGAACATCGTCCTCGGTGTTTTATGACACCTACAACTAGCAAGGCCGCTAAAAACCAAAACATACTTCTTATGGATCTTTATAACTTAGCTCATTGTAGTATTTACAATGCTTAACCTGCTAAAAAGAAAACCAATATAACAACATGACACCCATACCGCTTAATGGAGATTTATAACACAACTCGTTGCGATGTTTACAATAAAAAACATACATAAATATGTACATATACCAAAAACTCATTTTCCTTCGCTGGAAAATAATGAAGGATACATAGCCCACATCTGATCAGCCATCTACCATGTAGCTTCATCAGGACCAAAGTGCTTCCACTACACTTTAACTTGCTTGATTTCTTGATTTCAGAGCATGAGCATATTTCACTGCAATATGCAGTGAGATTCTAGCTAGAATTCTCCTTTTGGCTCCACCTACAATACATACCAATCAATAACATGATCAACATCTTTTACATATCCTGTAAGCAATGAAACATGGAAATCTGCCCATAGAGGGCCTCAACAGACTCATCCTCAGTGACTCCTAATAACCATTGTTGTAAGAAAAATCTACCAGTGGAAGATACTCTTCCCACTTTCATTGTTGATGCATAACATACATTATCAACATGTCCTTCAAGATCCTATTTACCCTCCCTGCCTGTTGATCTTTTTGTGGATGATAAGTTGTGCAGAAGGCCAACTATGTACCCAAACCTACAAATAACTCTTTCAAAATTTGGAAGTGAAATTGGCATCTCTGTCTGACACAATCTTCTTTGGAACACCATGAAACCTCATTATCTCCTTGATGATGACTTGTGCTACATGACTAGTTGAATAAGTAGACTTCATTGGAATGACGTGTGTTACCTTTGTCAACCTTTCAACCACAACCATAATAGAATCATGTTTTCTAGATGTCCTCATTAAAACTATAATAAAATACATGGAAATGACCTCCCATATCCATTCTAGAATCAGAATGGATTGTAGTAGACCACTTGGATGCTTACACTCTACTTTTACATGTTGAAAATACAAACATCTAGCCACAAACTCTGCCACTTCCTTCTTTAGATTTGGCCAATTGTTGGCTTATATGGGCTTGACCCAGGTTCGAAAGAATTATTTAGCCAAGAAAATCCCACAGCTACCGGCCCTTTCGGCAACAGCCCGCGAAGCGCGAACCGAGGTCTCACCCAAGGTAGCAGGGGAGGGTGATGGAACCAGGTTTCCACACCCTTGGGATGTCTAGATGTGGTCTGAGAGGTTCGCGCGCTGTCCTGCAGCCTCGTGCTGCGCTAGATCCGCACAGATCCAGATAATCTTAGCTTTCTCTTACCGTGCTGATTATAGATCTAATTTATTTGATTAAGTATTATAACCCAGATCTACTTAGAGAGGTCTTTAAGAAAACATTTATTACTTTCATTTAGTTCTCATATTAAGAGTAAACCCGATTCACAAGTACTCAATAAACATACGCGCGCAGATCAAAATAGTTTCATTCACCATAAAAGAATAGAGTTGCGATAGTTCAGAATTAACACAGAATTCAGAAGAAACTTATCTTTATTTCCACTTATCACCCTTACATCCAGACCTGCCCTACGCACTTAGCGGCAGGGGTCTGCACACACAGCTGTGGACTCTTCTAGGCCTCTGAACACATAGCTGCAGAGCCTCTCTCCTCTACCCAAACCCCCGACTTGGACTTACAGACACTTCAAACTGCTCTTCTCAGACACCAATTACATATTCGATCTCAAAATCATACTCAAAAGAGAACTGCCTTTCCCCCTCAGATCCGCACTCTATTTATACCTATCTATGGTCCACAGACCGACTTACTTCCTATTATTTTACATTATTTCTTGGGCGGACAACCCTTTGACTCGACCTTTTACATTTTTTGCTCCGCATACTTCTGAGTTTTTACAATAATTTTCTCCTAATTTCTAGGCTTTCTGTCCCAAAACCGTTACGCAAGACCTCCGCTACCCAATAGTCCCCCAACACAATCATCATGACTCGTCTCAAGTCACTTGCCGGTGCAGCGAGACGCTCTGCCTTGGCTTCGCGGTCCGCCTCCCATTGAGTGATGCTCGTCGTCCTACTGCTTCTTTGTTGTCTCCTCCGGCTCCGGCTTCATTGTTTTTCCCATTTCCTGCAACCGCTAATGCTCATTCTGCTTTGCTTGGTTAACACAGAACACGCCCTAATAGGACTTTAGCATGAGCGGGGAAGCCACATACGGGACCCATTGATACCACCGCAGTCACTTCTGACCTTCATATCTTCTCGTCGCACTGTTTGCTGCAGCCTGTGTTGCAATTTTGCAAGACCCTTGCTGTTGTTTGTAAGATCCCAATTTTGAAGAGACAACAAAGATGACTTAGTATCTGCATATCTACCTGTGGTCTCCATCTGTCGATCCTTTCACTTTTCTGTTGTAGTTTGCTGACCAACCCCCGGGCGGAGCGACAACATCTGGACCAATTCTGCTTCGTGTCTCCCTTTTTCCGGTACATCCCCCACTGTTGATGTTGCCATCTGTGGGATGCCTGTAGCTGTCACCACCATACCCCTTAGAGAGTCCTGCTTCTTCAACGGCCATATCACCACCCTCGGGCGTACTCCTTGTGCAGAGAGAATGAACAGCCCCATATCGATACCCAGTATATGTTTTCTAGGAGTGTATGTCACCCAGTGGATGCCCCTCGGTGATTTATAAGCCATGCGAATTTCAAATTCACTGATTCCCGCCTATTCTAGCGTCTTTGTGTAAAATCTGTGGTGGCTCATGCCATATCTGACTCGTACTTCCATTCTTAATTGCTCGCCGCCCACTCCCTTTTGCCATAATGTAGACATCATGTCGTGAATAGTGATAGAAACGGTCACCTTTCTTCGTAGCCACGCAGCGGCGCACTTCTAATCGCGCGACCATGAACTTATCACTGATCTAGCTTGACGCATAGCCTGGTACTCGTGCCTTCCTCTAGACTGCTTTACCATCTCGCGCTCTCTTTCAACTGGTTGGAGCGGTGAGACTGTTCCTCAAACAGTTAGTCAGGCGGCCAACCCACCCGTGTAGAGCTTCAGGCGACTGCCATTCACTCGGCCCGAGAAGGGGTCTCCATTAAGTTTAGCCAGCTGAACCGCGCCCCCATCGGTAACTTCCTTGACCACATAGGGTCCCAACCAATGCATTTGGAGTTTGCTGGGGAATTTTTCAAATTTACTATCGTATAGCAGCACTAAATCATTCTCCTTGAACGTGTGCACTTTGATATGGCGATCATGCCATGCTTTCTCATGCTGTTTCTATACTTGCTGATGGAACCCAGCCAAAAACTGTTCCTCTTCCAGTTCCTCTAGCTGCACAAGCCGTTCCTCCAAAGCCCCGCGGTCTGCCATACCTGTGATTGCTGCGATCCATAGACTAGGCACAATATATTCCATAGGCATAACAACCTCTTTGCCATAGACTAACCGAAATGGTGTCTGGCCCGTCAACTTCTTGCACGTAGTTCAGTATGCCCATAACACAGCAGGGATGCGCAAGTCCCAGTCATTGCGGTGCACATTACAGACCTTGGTCAATGCGGTCTCCAAGATTTTGTTAAATGCTTCCACGATCCCATTTTCTTGCGGGTGGTATGGCGTACTCTGTTGGTGATAAATCTGGAATTCCTCTGTGAGCGCGCTAATTGTTTCATTCAGGAAATGCGTTCCCTGATCGCTCATGAGAATTTTGGGACATCCAAACCTTGTGAGTACATTTTCGAACAAAAACTTTGCAGCTGTCGCAGCCATGCAGTCCTTAACCGGCTGTGCCTCGGCCCATCTGGTTAAATAATCTATTGCGGTGATGATATAGCGCGCGCCCATTTTTCCTCACAGCTCAATAGGTCCTACGAAGTCGATTGCCCATTTCTCAAAGGGTTGTAGCGTCATCTGTGGTTGGAGTGGCATTTCATCTCTCCGTGATGGTTTCCCCGTCCGTTGACAGACATCGCAGGCTTGGCAGTGGGCTTTCGAATCCTGATGCAAAGTGGACCACCATAATCCTACACGAAGTATCTTTCGGGCTGTGGAACGACCCACATAGTGTCCGCTAGCAACCCCCCCATGGGCTTCGGCCAGGATCTGTCCTCGCTCGAAGTTCGGGACATACTGACACAGGATCTCATTGTTGCCCATTTTGTAGAGATGTCCTGCAATCACGGTGAAGTCTGCTATGTCTATCACCAATTCCTTCTTCTACTAAACAGAGTATCCCTGTGGCGTGATCCCTGTAGTTAAGAAATGGATTATATCTTCAAAATGACCATCTGCTACACACACCGCATATAGTTGAGCATCCGGAAGTATGTCTTCTAGATTTTTGGGTTCTTCACCGGTCTCAATTCGGGACAGGTGATCTGGGCCTACATTTAGAAGTCTCGGCTTAACGACAACCTCAAAGTCATACTCCTGGAATAATAGCAACCATCGATAGATACGCCCCCCCAACACAGGCTTATTCACTAGGTATTTTAACGCCGAGTGATCGATATACATTTTAAAGTGACCTCCTAGCAGATAATGGCAGAATTTTTGAAGCGCGTATACCATCGCTAATCCCTCGCACTCAGTGGTGGAATAATTCTTTTCAACTTTTGACAATTGATGACTTGTGAACGCAATCGGATGGTCCAGTCCCTCCGCTACTGGTTGAGTAAGTACCACCCCCAACGTGATACATAACGTGTCAACATGCACATGAAACTCAACGTCCCAATTCAGAAAGACTAATATGGGGGCTGAAGCCATCTTTTCCTTAAGCGTTTCCAGGCTTCCTCATTCCAGCAATAAGTAGCATCCTTCTTCAGTAATTGTTCCATCGGAGCCGTGATCTGGGAGTAAATTTTGATGAACTTCCGATAGTAGTTTGTGTGACCCAGAGTGGCGCGTAATTGTTTGACACTCCGCGGTGCATGCAAATCGAGTATAACAATGATCTTTGCTAGATCCACCATCAAGCCTTGCTTACAAACCACATGGCCCAGCAGGTTCTCGAACGGGACAGGAAAAGTACACTTCTTAAGGTTCAGCACAATTTGGTGTCAGCGACAAGTATCCAGCATTAATTGTAAGCTCGCTACATGCTTCTTGACTAGTCCAAACACAGTCCAGTCATCCAGATAGACCTCTAAAAACTTGTGTATAAATTCTTTGAATGCTGCTACCACTATTCGTGAAAATATCGTCGGTGCGTTCTTCAGACCAAAGGGCATCACCGTGTACTGAAAGCAACCCCATTCGGTGGCGAATGTCATTTTACTCCTATCTTCTGGCGCGATCTTGATCTGGTGGTATCCTGAGAACCCATCCGTGAACGAGTAGGCTTCCTGCCCCCCCACATTTTCCAGTACCTCATCTATAAACGGTGTTGGAAATGGGTCATTCACGCAGGCATCATTGAGCTTCCTAAGATCCACGCAGATCCGAATCTTTCCCTTCTATTTCTTTTCCTATACAACCATTGGACTTACCCAATTGGACTCCTCAACAGGCTCAATGATTCTTGCTGCCAGTATCTTGTCCAGTTCTTCGTGGACCTTTGCTTTATATTTTGGATTCAATCGGTAGGGTTGTTGCTTAAATGGTTTGGCATCTGGCTTCAATGTTATCTTCATCACTCCCAAGTCCCCTAGGATTGCTTTTAGCTACGTGATCTTTGTTGGAAACAAGTCTCGATATTCACGGAGAAATTCAACGACCTTTTCTAATGTAGCATTGTTCCAATAATCCCCGAGCATTGCATACTTCGGCTCTTCTTCGGTTCCTATATTGACTTGTTTTTTTTCAACGGTGCCATCATATCAGGATCTTCGATTTCGGGTCCGCACACCTTGCGGCTTCCCTCTGATTCTAAAATATTGATGTTTTGCAGATCATCCTCATCATCTTCTACCTAGTCATTATAGCATGCAAGGGCCTGGCTCAGTTGCCGCGACCAATCGGGTTGCGCAAGTTCTTCTGGTTCTATTGGCGTCTTGAAAATGGTGGCCTTTACCAGCTAGAGTGCTTCATCTACAGGGTCCATCCATTGATCTTCAAAGAGGAATGTCGCTAAGAACCCTTCACGCAAGATATCCCACTCGCTTGTGTCATGCCAGAGCTCTGCTTCAGTATACCAATTTCTGGGAATGACATCCAGGGTGTGATAGAATAAGTGCACCCATTCTGGCTGAGGTTCCTCTCTGTAGGCTTTGGTCCATCTAGTAAGGTGCATGCATGGGTCATCACGTCCATCGTATTTCTCTATTATGCATACTTTCGGCTTCCCAAATCTGATCTTCATCATATGCCTGCAAGCGCGCCAATCTTCGAACGTTCCTTCATGTGTGCCCCACCATCGCGCAGGCGTCACATGCAGTGCCCATTTCATCACGTCAAACCGTTGGTGCTCTGGTACTGCAATTTCAAATTTGGTCAGAAATTCATCTACCATTGTTAACCCATCATACTTTGGCAATTCCTGATCCTAGGCCTTTATGCAGTACAACGATTTCGTCACCATGTTGCAGTGTAGCGTGGTTACTCCATTCAACTGGTTGCGCCACCGCTCGTCTTCCTCATCTGAATCATCAGTGCAGGATTCTCCATCCCCTCGTGATATTCTTCTATCCTCTAATGTCTTGACCCATCCTCACCCCTAGGTAGTCATTCTATAACTACAATCTTCATCGTCATCGTTGTGCACCGGTTCGATGTAGCACAGTCCTTCAGCCGGATCTAGCGGAATAACGATGCAGAGCGCCTTTGTTTCAAATATCATTGTCCTCTTCTTTAGATTAATAACTCCGTTCATGTCGGTGGCCCAATCTATTCCTAACAGCACAGGATAGGGCGTATTTTCATCCATGAGCTCAATAACTTCAAAATCCATGTGAGTACTTGCACCATCAAGGTCTATCGTAACCCCTTGCAACCTTCCCATGGGCAGCACTTTCCGTTGATTTTCCATCCGTAATTGGATAAGGGACCATTGTAATGTAGGCTTGCCCATGCGCTCCCATGTTTGTTTTGGCAATACATTGGCATCTGAGCCCAGATCCAAAATGACCTGCTCCATCTCATAATCGTCGATCTGTGTTGTTAACTGCATTTCCCTTCTGGTCCGCGATGCATGTCTTCCCAACTTTCGAATGACGCGAGGCTCACTCCACCCTGCGCACCTATTTATCAACTCCTGTAAGCCTTTAATCGCCCTGTTGTCACGAAGCAATTTTATAGATGTCTCTAAAAAGGTAGTTATCATCGAGGGATCCTTGTTCGTCTCGGGCTGATCCCTATTACCTGGGGTAGAGACCTCTGCAAAGCTCCCCCGAGCTTCCAGATATGTCCCCTTATCACCTCCTGGGTTCTGTCCATCCGCTCCTGTGGCCGTGCCACTCCTCAGCACCATGTTGACCTTGGGATCTTCCTCGTGGGGTTCGGACCTCATCATCTGCACATTCTAGGTCGTTGTTGGTTGCGCTGCCCTCTTTTCCTGAATCTGTGCTATCAACGAAGGACAATCTAGCAGCTCATGATCGAATTTCTCACAATAGCTGCATGAAATTCTGGTTGGGTTGGTACAATCTCACACGTAATGTCCTGGTCCTCCACAGTTGTAACAGATTAACTGCCTGCGACCCCTTCCTAGTCCCATTCCACCCCGTCCTCGAGCGCGCCCTTGGAACCCACCACGCGAAATCGCCGCGGTTGGATCCTGACTTCATGTCTCCGTCTAAATTTTGTAGGTAGATGACTGATCCATCAACATTTGATAGCTACGACAATCCCTTTCTTCATGGTTCACTGATCTACAAAAGTTGCAAAAGAGCTGCTGGGGGGTCTGGTTGTATTTTGGTAATAGATGACAGTTATTAGTGTTGTGCTTTCCTCCCACCTGACAGATTGCGCACCAGAGCGGGGTGGTTGTGCTCGGCCCTGCCTGTGCCTCTGGTCGCAATGGTGTTGGTCCCCCTGTTACCACAAAATTCACTAAAATCAGACAGTGATCTTTATCGTGTCCCTGGCTCTTACACCTTACACACCTGTTGATGCCTAAAAAATAGTTGTATCAACATCGAGGAAAACCACCCGGTCTAGACCTTAAAAGAAACTCTTTTGCCGTTTGGTGTGGTGGCTCCAACTGGATATAATGGGACCAATTTCCCAATGATTTATAAATAGGATGGATAAGTGATTGATTTTTTAATATCTAATGGGAATGATGGATGATTTATTCTAATATGCAACAATATAAATAACTTAATCTACCTCGGGAAATCTTTCTCTTAGTGCAATTTTTGATGGTTCTTATTGACAAGTAGGCATGTATATGACTCTACTTATAAACAAAAATATTCATTCATATGATAATTACTTTGTTCAAGTAGTTGAAAAAAGTAATAATTAAAACGTTATCACACTAATCTTTATATATTACTGATACATATACATATGAAAAATAACAATTCTTAAACATTCAATAGTGATAAGTGAAAGAATTGTTGTAAGAGCATATACATATATCAATAATAGCAAAATTAAATAAATGCTGATTCACATAAAAGCATGAAACAAAAACATAGATAATAGTACCATATGTATTTGAGTCTTCTCCGATATAAATCGCATTCAGATCCCGCTTTTCAACTTGGAAACACTTTCACAAGAAGCAATAGTGCATATCACATAAAAGTGTTCTTCATCAAAACTCAGAATTCAGGTCTAGTTTTTATAAAAATAACTATATTATAAGTACAGTAGTGCAAATTCCAATCCAAGTCTTGATACAAAAATTTGAGGACCCTTTCTAAAAACATGAAAGGGTCTATAAATACTATCTAAATTAACAAACTATGAAATAAAAATGCTATGTGCTGGTATAACCAAATCACAAATATGTGAAAATATTCTCGAAATAAACATGCTGCAGTAAGTCATAATGATTCACTGTATTGGCTGCTTATCTTGTGACTTGAGTTGACAAATGGAAAGCATCGGTTGTAGATCTAGTGGGTGACTCATTCATGAATGTAACTGAGCAGTGTATGTGGCATCAGAAATTTCGTGAATCATATGACTGATTGCATCAGTGAGGCATTTCATCGTTGTTCGCTGACTATGTGGTTTAACAAGGAAAAACCAAAAGGTTTCCCATGTTAAAGTTTGAATACCTTCAATAAATATTTCCCTCTTTTCCAGCTCTTATTTCCATGTTTGTTCCAATGTTTTTATTGGTGGAAGTTTCCCTGGAGAACACTCTATAATTAAATTTTACAAATAAAGAGTATCATTAATCAATTCCACCAAATTGTTTGTTGCCACTCTGCACCTTGATGTTGCTCTTTATGCTTTCATTAGGTGAGATTTCCATTCAACGAATAGGATTTCTTTATGCGATTCCAAAATTTGCGGTAGATTAGCAGCTTTTCCTTCTTCGGTTTCTTTCCAAGAGAGAAAATCTATTAATCTTTCATCTGCTTGCTCCAAGTTTAGTCTCCTCTCAACTGATTTTTCAACCATAGATGAGGAAATTTCACATAGGGGAAGAGTGAATGAAATATTATGACACAATAGGCTCAACTATTTAGACAATGCCTTGGTAATTTGTAGAGCCTCTGATCTGAATTCTCCCACTTGGGGATATCCTTTGAATCTTTCTATCTGGAGTGATAGTTGAGCGATCTGTTCTTCCTTTGATTTTCTCAACTGTTCATGATTGCAATTTTCTCAATGCTTTGGATAATTCTTGTTGCCTCTGAATTGCATGTTGATCAATCCTTTGTTTTTCCTTGAGCAATTGCTCGTTCAATTGATCATTCAACTACCTCTGGACTGCTAACTGTTGCTTGAGCTGCTCTATCTTTTGTTGTCTCTCTCGTGCCTGTATTTCCAGCAAAATGATGGCTTGGTCCTTTTCTTTGAGCAAGTTACTGACCTACGATGCTTTTTCCATGGTGGCTGCTGTGTATGCTCCAACATACTGAGAAAGTTTAGTAAGATCTTCAGAAGGGTCAACTTTTTCTCTCCATACCACATTTGTTATCTCCATTTGTGAAGTCAAAAGAGGAGATTGATCAATTTTCTTCTTTTTCCTTTATCTTTTGACTACAGCCCTATGCTTAAGGCTGTAAAATACATCTAGTGGTGGTATTTCTTCTACATGAAAAACAATTTCATCAGTGGGATTTTCGGGGATTATTTCTACATCCTTGTGAGTTATGGGTGGGCCGCTAGTTCCTTCAGTCAGAACTGTATTGCTTACTGACTTCTGACTAGTTGTCACCTCAAGTGTGCTGAATCCTTGAAGGCTCTCAGTATTGCTAATAATAGAATCAAATTGCTGCCATTCTTTGATCATTTTAGGATCAACATAAAGGCTTGTGTTAATGAGTTCACTACTTTTTCCTTCTCCCTGCTCCTGCTCTGGCAATTTTTCTTTCTCAGGAATCTTCTCCACTACAGGAGTCTTGTTAGCAACTTTCTGTTCACTTTGAATCTGTGGTTGATCTGTCAGGGCTGTAGCTAATAGGTCCAAAGGTAGAGTTTGCAACCTCTGGGCTTTGAGCCTATTGAATGTTTCTAACCCCTCTTCGCCATACCTGATCCTAGCCAATCCTTTAACTTGAAAAAATATTTCGGCCGAAGCAAATAGATCATCAAAGCCATCTACTTCATGATCGAATTTGGCAAGTTTAGCTTGAGAGGTAATGTTATAGGCAACCTTCCTTGGGTCATATTGCCTATTTTGAATGGTGGCAAGATTTAGTATCTGAATATTCTCGGCTTCTTTCTATGCATGCTTGTAATCATGCAAGGTAAAAACGCCACATCGTAGGGGGAATATAGGCCGCATTTGTTTCTTGGAATCCTTAAGGGTTCTTGATGTTCCTGAAACTATTATCTAATATGCAAATTCTCGGGCTAACAGTTTATCGGGAACATATAGAGGAAGAACACGGGGTTTAGTGAGACTGCCGAAAAGCCTTACATAGGTAAATTTCTCCTCTCCGAATCAGCTGCCTACTGCTGTCAGATTTGTTGCTGCATGCTGGAATATCTTGGGAGCAGGTTGATTGAAAATAGAATAATATACAGGTGAAAAAAACCATTGCAAATTCTGTACAGGTGATTTTTATAGTGTGCCTTCTGATGAGCCCCAATTTTTGGTACAATTTGGGCTCATTTTGGCCTATTTTACTTGCTCAAACCATTCATCTTTTATTGCTTATGCATGCATTTCTTAGTTTATTCGTGTGTTTGTAGGAAGAAGGGTAGACATGTTATCTACGTGACTAATGCATGATGCTTTCAGGTTTTTGGCATTAAAAGGGAGAAAAGACCACGAGAAAGGAGACAAAGAGACAGTGAGGTGGCACTGCTGGTTTTTAGGAGAGGATGTCCACAGTGTTGGGACCTTCCTCGTGATTCCCACCATAGCTCCGAGCTCCAACCAATCTCCCCACCGAGCTTAGAGGCAGCCAACTGTTCTACAGGAACAGCAGTTATAACTGTTCTACAGGATCACCAGTTTAACCTTCAGTTGGACAGTCGAGTTCCACAAATCAAGGAAACCTGTTGGATTATCATTTTGCATAAATACTGAGGTCGTAGCCTTGAATAGGAGCTTTTTGAACTTTTGCATTACTCTTGTAATTTTGAAGTACGAGCTACAGCTCGGTGCTAGTTCTTGTTGTAAGCCAGTTTTGGCATGACATCAGATTTTTGGTTATGAATAAAGAAGGCAGATTTTGATCTCATTCTGAATTGTTAAGGGAACTATAGCTCTCAGGTTAGGGCCCAACCTGAGAGCCATAGATCCCCTCTGTTGTAGTGTTATTTACTTTTCGTTCCAGCACTTTATTTCCTTGCTTTACCATGCAATTCGAAATTACAGTTTGCTGAGTTAGTTTTATGAATTTGAGTGAGTTTAGCTTATGGTTGAAATGTTTTTAGTTGCTTAGTTAGACTAGCAGGTTGATAATACATCGGAGCTCCAAGGAAAACGGTTGAGAAAGCCTCCACTGCCATCTCTGTTTGGAGATTGGAGTGCAGCCTATACCAACCATAAAAATACGCAGTTCTTTACTTTATGCTTGCTGCAACACAGTCACGGTTATGTTAGATTCTTTCATGCACTTCACACTTGCACCATACACCTTCCTCACAGCTTCATGCACCTTTCTCTTCACGCTTTGGATTGCTGTTCATTGAGTTCATAGCACAGATAGCCTAGGTTAATGAATTTTTGTCTTGTTGACAGTCATAAGCCATTTGTTTCATTTATACTGCTCTCCCTCGTTCCATTACCTCCTCCTTCATCTTGATCACGCATGCAACCACATCCTTGACCTCTGCTCCGCTCTGTTATCTCCCAAATTCCTCCACTCCTCACGCAACTTCATTCTCTAGACCTTTCGTTGATATAGCCCTCCATCTTCCAACCTACTCCCTACACTCGTTCCCCATCCTACTCCTCCACTCCTGAGCCATCACCAGCCTTATCCCTACCTTACATATCTCCCCCTACCATTCCATCACTCCACCATCACCTCAAACACCCACGGTAGGTCATCCTGTAGCAATTTATAGACTTCTTGTAGAAACCTCTGAGTTTCCTGTAGGATCCCCTGCAGACATCCTGTAGGAGGCCACTCACTCAGTTGCCGAGCCTCTGAACGTGAGGAACCTCTGTGGACGGATGCTAAGGATCCCTGGGGACCTCTCCTAGCCTCCCCAACCTTTCCCACACTTTCCTTCCTTCTACATCCCATCTGCACAACCAAACCCTAATAAGCACAAAATCACAATCACTCCATCCACTTAAAGAAAAAAATACAAAAACATGTCTTTTAAGATGCAAGCAGCTTAGATTCATGCATTTTCACTTGTTAGAGGTAATGACAGCATTGGTAGAAGTTTCATTCACATTCTTGGCATCATAGAGGTTAGACTAGTCAAATTAGGGTTTCCTAGGGTTCCTATGCTTTGATTTGCTTTCAGTTCATTTTTGTCAAGTAGATTAGTTTTCTTTGAGCTAGCTTTCGTCCATCATTTAGCAAGCTTCTTCTGAGAGCCTATAGAAGTTGGCTTGAGCCCTAGCGGACTTGTGCCAGCTGACCAAGTGACAGCTGCGACAAGAGCTAGTACTTGTGCATACAGCACTGTCGCTTCCAAGTTTGTACGAACTACCGGGTTGATAAAATGAGAGACAGGAAGCCCCAGGAGTTGTAGCATTATTGCTACAATACTGGAGCTCACCATCTTTTTGGCGCCGTTGCCGGGGAAGCGTCAGAGTATTAGTAATTTTTGCTTTTCTTCTACTTTCGTACTCTTACTTCTGCTCAGTAGTTTATTTCATTTCCATTCTGCAAAAGTAGCATAGACATTTCCTGCTTTCATAGATTAGTATTTCCTGCTTTCATAGATTAGCATTTCCTGCTTTCATAGATTAGTATTTCCTGCTTTCATAGATTAACATTTCCTGCTTTCATAGATTAGCATTTCCTGCTTTCATAGATTAGCATTTCCTGCTTTCATAGACTAGTATTTCTTGCTTTCCTAGATTAGCCTTTCAATTCCGCAATTTCATTTGAGCAAGATAGTTAGTTGTAGATCACTCTGTTTCAGTTTTGCAGGTACCAAAGAAAAAAGCAAAAGCAATCAAAAAAAAAAAGAAAAGTCCTTTCCATTTCATGCCTCGTAGGAACCGAGATAAATCAGGCAAATTCCTACCCAACACCCCCACCACATCACTAAGTCACCCTTCTCTCTTCTTTGGTGACAGTGACCCAGAGGAACCTATAGGTGAATATCCTGAGATATACCAAGACCCTATAGAAGAAGAAGAGTTAGAGACCACTCCATCTGAAGCCATGGCTGATAATAGAAGAGAAGATGAGAGAATAGAAGGTGCCTTCCCCATCCGAGAGACCAATGGAGAGATGAAAATGAAGAACATTATCCCCTCCGCCTTGCCTCACTTCCATGGACTGACCACTGAGGACCCTGATACCTTCTTGTTTGAGTTTGCTATCCTTTGTAGAACCTATGACTATACTGAAGATGAGCAAAAGCTGAAGCTTTTCCCTTCAACTCTTAAGGATGCAGCATTACGCTGGTTCATGGGATTACCTGGGAATAGTATCACCACTTGGGCTCAGATGCAGCAAGCCTTCAATACCAAGTATAGGGATTACTGTAGGTCTAAGGAAACCAAGGGAGAGATCTTTCGGATGACCATGGGGAATGATGAGTCCTTAGAGGATTATGAGGAGAGGTTCCAACTTAGCTATAAGCGGGCCAGGTGCACACTTGACCCTGAATCCCTCAAGTTGGTTCTACTCCGAGGTGTCCCTGAAGATCTCTTAGACACCCTTCACATGTTAGCTGGGGGGGACATTTACCAACTGCCTTATGAGGACATCAAGACTGTGTTTAGAAATCATTCCAGGGCAGCTAGGAAACGAGGTAGAGGAAATCTCCTCTCCACTTGTGTCCCTTTCTCCAAACATGAGTTTACAAACCAATTAGAAGATCTTAAGAGTGAGGTGATACAGACCATTGCCATGCAGCTGGACACATTCAGGATCCAGCAGAAGAAAGAAGAAGTTGAGAGAGCCTTGGCTGTCTTCTGCCCCAGGTGTACCAGAAGACACCCTAAGAACGAATGCCCATTGCATTCGGTTGAAGTGTGTTTCGTTTGTGAGGAGGACCATCCAACAAATCAGTGTCCAACCTTACCTGGGTTTAAAGCCATGTACCAAGGAACCGAAGCCCCCACTGAACCTCTCTACTTCATCAACCAAAGGAGGCCACAAGGATCTAGACCTTATCAGCAGGGAATGCAAGGGGCACCACAAGCTTATTACAACCCCAACCAATCGACTCCCATGCCTTCTTGGGGTCCCCCTGCTCATCCTTCCTGGTCCATGCCTCCTCCATGGTCTTATCCACCTCAGTACCCTACTCAACCTACTTCTCATTCATATCATTCACATGCCCAGTCACAGCCTCAGTGGAGTGCACCTCAGTCGGGGTGGAGGCCCCAATACAACACTCCTCCTGCCATTTTGCCTCCACCACCAGTTCAACCTCAGCCTTTACCTCCTGCTCCTCCAAGGCAACCTCAAATGCCTGCTCAACCGAACCCGAACCCCAACAATAGACAGGCTCAGCAGGTATACACTGGGGAAACATCATGTCCTACCTATGCTGTGGAGATCCAGGAGATCAATCTTCGATCTGGGAAGACCCTTCCAGATCGCCAACCTCCTCCCCCAGAGGATGAGGAAGATCAACAGGAAAGTGAACCAAAGGCTATTCCACCCTTTCCTGAGAGACTAACAGCCACCACACAACCCAACCCAGAGGAAGATGAGCTTCTGGGTGAGCTCAAGCAGTTGTGTGTAAAAATACCACTTCTCTAAGCCATCAAGGATGTGCCCATATACAACAAACTGGTTAAGGAAAAGTGCTTCAAACACCCAGGCAGGAGAAAGAAAGATGCCTCAACCATCAATGTCATAGGACAACTGTCTGACCTTATGTTAGGACAAGTCATCTGCCCCAAGTATCTAGATCCTGGAAGTCCTGTAGTAGATGTTCACATCAATGGCACCATCATACCTCACACCTTGATTGATCTGGGGGCTGCCATTAATGTGATGACCAGGGATACCATGCTCAAACTCAATCTTCAGGATTCCTTGAGGAAGACCTCGACAGTACTGCAACTAGCAGAT